>NC_061160.1:50055220-50082720 GCF_022113875.1 Hydra vulgaris | reverse complement strand
TAAATTTTTATTTAAAATAAAGAAAAAAAAAATAATTTTTTTTTCAAATAGTTTTAATATAAATTAAATCAATTTTTTCTCATATATGTTAATTTACATATTTTTTTACCACATTTTTTTTGTATTTAAATGTTTAAAATGCAAATGCATTTTTGTTTTTTTTGTGTTTATATTTATTAAATAATTAATTTACTATATATGATTATAAATTGATTGTTTGGTTTCTATTCTTAGATAGCAGCTTGGAACCTATTGTTGTTCTTCCTGCAGGTATTTTAAACTTATATGCAAATAGTTTATTAAGTATTAAAAATGTTAAATTTTTTGAATTAATAAATGAATTAGCAAGAAATATTTTTCTTGCTTTTTTGCTAATTATTCTACTAACTATTATAATAATGAATTATAGTTATTAACATTATACAACATTATTACTGAATAGTTAAAAATAGAATATTTAAAACTTATTAAATATTAACTTGTCTTGATTGTTCGTTTCCTTTTTGTTGTTTATTGTATTTTTTAATTAATAATAAACAAAATAAGTAATGTTAAATGTTTTTAAGTTTTAATTTTAACATTTAACGTTTGATTTTTTTATTTCAATTGTTTTTTCATTTGTACTATTTTACTGAGATCTCCCTTATTTTCTTATAATAGTAAACCCAACAACCAAAAAAATCCTCGAGGTTTAAAGCTGGCTGATTGTTAGATTATTTGAACTCTTATATAACTCCTACTATTCTGATGCTTTATTGCATTATTGTCAACAATTATAAAATATCAGTGCTATGTTGTGCATGATTGTAATTCAGGATTACAATTATAGTCAAAATTAAATTTTAAAATCACTCTTTAAGCATTAAAAAACTTTCCATAAGAAATAAAAAAGTTTTTATTTATTTAAATCGTTAGTTTATTAAAGTTTACTGAATATTGGTAAATTAACACCATTTAACAAATTTATTTTTTGCTTTAAAATTATTTTTGATGTTTATTTTTGTTAAATATCCTCTAACTAGGATAGATAACTATGGATAACTAGGTTAAGTAACTATGGGTAACTAGTGTAGATAACTATGGGTAACTAGGGTACAGCTTTAAAACTCAGTTTGATGGTTCTAAAGTTTATCCGTATCAAGATTTTCTCGTCTCTTGTGGTAGCTCTTGAAAAGTCTGGTTCCATCCACGACTGTAAAATATCAGAGTATTAACAATTTTATTGTGCAAAGATCTCGTCTACTAGTGCTTTAAATGTGCATTGTTGAGGCCAAATAAGAATCTCTTAGTCATGAATTAAATGGTCAACAGAAATGGGTCAACTTTATAGTATACTGTTGCTCAAGGTGTCAAATGCTATCTATGTTTGACTTAAGTGCTTTTAAATAACTTAAGTTATAAGTATAGCACTAGAAATTAATTAACATAAAAAACTCCATTAGTTACATGTTCAACTTATGTATATGCTTAGGTATCAATTTATCTATTTGTTGTAAAATTAGGTTCCAATCCTTAGGTATCAGTTTATCTTTTTTGTAAAATTAGGTTCCAATCCTTAGGTATCAATTTATCTATTTGTTATAAAATTCCAATGCTATGACTATTAATTTATGTTCTTTTGAACCACTTTACTCTACCACCCAAGTCTGCACTCTTCTTGTTGTTGATTTCAATCACATTGACCAAGCTTTTTTTTTTTCTTTATCTACCAATATTTTACTGATTGATGACTTTAATATAATATTGCACTAAATGGATTGGATCTAGTAACATCTGTTGCTAGAGTTTAAAATGTAAGTCCATTTTAACATCTTACCCAGATAGTTTCCTTTGTGACTTGTTTTACAGACAACCCTAATCAGTTACTTTTGTTCTTTGACTTGTCTTATTTTTAATTATGGACCAAATAGTCTTTGCATTATTATTATCAAGGTTTTTAAATCTTTAACAGTTATTAAAAAAAAAACTCTTAACTATAATATATATAAATATCTCGTCTTGAGTCTGACTAAAATTGCTAACTGTTTGTTTTTTTGTTTTTTAACTCTCTTCTAGTTACTAAGTAACTTCTAATTACTTAGTAATTCTCAATTTAAATAGTGGTTACTTGTAACCATGTCAAAAGTAAATTTTGCTATATATATATATATATATATATATATATATATATATATATATATATATATATATATATATATATATATATATATATATATATATATATATATATATAGCATATGTTGGAATAATAATATTTGCTTATATATATTTATATGTTATATATAAATTTATATAATTATAAAGTTGTCAATGTCAACAACAAAACAAATTTATTATGAGTCCAAGTTGTTATGCATCTTTGTTTACAGTTAAGTTATGTTCTAAAAGTTTCTATGATATTACTTTTTGATTTATTTTTCACTCTCAAACTAAATGCGATTTTAAATTAGATTTGTTTGCATAAAATTATAAAATTTATACATTTATATAATTTCTGCTATTGTTACTTTAGTAAATATTAATTATAGATATCATTAATAATATTAACAATAAATTTTTTCTGTTGATATTTTCAGGTATGATTAAAAACTAATAAGTTATTTTAAAAGCAATTAAATCATGAAAAAAATTTTTTTTGAAAAATTTTAAGTTTAATGCATTTTAATTTTAATTTTTCAGATTTTATCAGTCAAAGAAAAGAATTAATTTTGAATAGAGGTGTATTTCTTGGAACTGTTATTGTTTTGATGAAGGGGTATACTGTATCTTTTAATATAAAGCCCTTAACTTACAATAAAGTTCTAAACAATGTTGTTCATTTGACTTTGGAAAATGATTTTGGAGCTTATGGTGATAGAAATCTAGGTGTTTGGTTTTGTGAAGATGGCTCTGGTTGTCTTGTCATTTGTGCAGTAGTAAATGGTAATGCTTCATACTGTATTGAAACAACTCCTCTCATCTTAAATAAATGGTCTTCAGTTAAAATTTATCAAAGTATGCAAGGTGAAAAGTATTGGTTTTCTGTCGATTTAAATGGAGTTAATATTCATAGAGTTGAAAATTCTGATGCTAAAGATTTCAAAAATATGAAAGTTTATGCTTCTGATCCTTGGTACAATGCTCAAAATGGTTCCATCACAAATCTTATGATCGTCAATGGAAAAGTAGGTAAGAAATTGAATAAAAATAATTTGTAAAAACTGAGTAAAAAGTTTTATTTCACCTAAAAAGTTTATAATATATAATAAAAGAACTGTATTTTTCTAAAAGATTTTGCATGTCCCAAAATAATATAAATAATAAGTATGCCTTTTTCAAAAATAATTAACTTTATTCCATACAGTTCTTATTTTTGCAATACATATTTAGTTTTGCTTTCTTTTATCTTTGCTGCAAGTTTGATGCCATTTCAAATTTCATAATAATATATAAGTGCAATTATGTAAATAAATTGATGTTTTTTTTAAAACAGATCATAACAATGTTTTCGTACATAACTATTTAGTAAGTAATATTATGAAAAAAATAATTAGATAATTCTTCTAATTTTTTTTTTTTTTAAACACATTGTTATATATAATAAATAAGTATTAAAAACCCTTTAAATTGTCCTGATATGCACTTCTTAGTGATGCATTATTTTGTTATATTTAAATTAGTATTTTTCACTGTTATATTTTGTGCATGGTTTAACTTATGGTTTAGTATTATGTTTATATTTTAGATTATATTGTCAATGATATACCAACAAAAATAATAAAAGGAAAAATTTTTGGTGTGATACCAAAGCTTGAAAAAGAATTCTTGATTTCACTTGATGTTTTTCCTTATATGTTTGATCTTGGATGGCATAATCTTATTCATTTTACTATTGGTTCAGACAACGATCGTTATGGAGATAGAGTTCCTTCTATTTCTTTTTTTGAAAATGGAAATCTTCAAATTGCAGCTTCAATCAATGGTTACAATAGTTGGTATTTCAACTTGGAACCGATTGGAGTAAATCAATGGACAAACATTGAAGTAAGTCAAATTTATAAAGGCTCATTTTATTTATACACAATCAGAATAAATGGAAATGTAATCTATTCTGTTAACAACAACCAATCGGAGTGTTTTGAGGATGTGAAGATATATGCATCAGATCCATGGTCTGAAGCTCAAAATGGCTCAATCAAAAGCTTTTTTATTATCAATGGCATTTCAAGTAATTTTTATTTTTTTTTTACAATGGCCTAGAGATTTTTATAATCTTAATAACGTTTTGTAAAAATTGAATTTCTACTAGGTGTAATTTTTTAGACTTTTTTATTTTTTTATTTTGTGTTTATTTTTATCTGGGCCCTTACAACTGATTTCCTCTCTAAAATTTGCTAAATGCCTTTTTTAGTCATAAAAAGTAGTAATTCCAATAAGGTTCTTTTTTTTTTTTGATTGAGCTTAAACTTTTTTAGTTGTATTTTTCCTATTTAACAAAGTTTTATTTTTACTAAATTGATTTTATTTGATTTAATCTTAAATAGCAATAAAATAAAAATAATTAATAATAAAATATATAATAACTAATAAAAAAAATATTTTTTTTATTTTAAAATTCACTTTTTTTTATAAGCTTTTTAAATTTAGTATAGGTGAAAAGTAATTTTGAAGTAAGTAACTAATTCCTGATTAATCTTTGTTTAGCAATGGTGCTTATATAACAATCATTTTTAAAAAAAATTATATTTAAAGACATTGTAAAAACCTTTTGTTAACTACCTTTTTTATTTCATTCATGTTAATTTTCAGTATTTAATATTGTACTACGTAGCCTGCAGATTTTACTTATTTGTTTCTTTAGGGGTATATACATGTTTTTGTTAAAGTTGCTCACTCTTTAATGCTATTTACATATGACTAGTTGTGTATGCTCTATTTAAATATGAAAACATTTGTAATATGTTACTTAATTCTCATGTATAAAAAAATGATGTTCTCAAAATGGTACACACTAGCTGTAATAAAAATGTTAGTTTTTTAAGTTTAATTTTTTTATATTAACTTTTTTTATTATTTTTTTTTTTTTATTATTTAACTTGTGCAACATTTATAAATATTTTAACAAAAAATATATACATTAAAATAGCTATAATACATAAAGATATTTATTAAAATTTCAGTAATGTAAAATTTCATGAAATCAATTTTTAAATTAAAAAATAAATAAGAGTATTCAACATTTTTTAAGAATTCGTTCTTTTTTTGTTGTTATTTGTATATAATTGATAAATGTTGATAAATATTTGTTGTTAAAATGATTTATATTGTGCTAAAAGTTGGGTGCAGATCTTTAATTGTTTTTATTACTTTTTTAGTTGTTATTGCTTTTACTAATGCCCTTTTTATTTATTTATTTTTATTTTTTTAAACTACTTTTACTATTTTTTTTTTAGATAGTAGCATCCAGCCTATTGTTAATTTTACTAAAGGTATTAAAAACTATTTATTACATTTTTGTTTTGTTTTTCGTAACTACTACATTAATTAAGATAAAATAAAATTTGATTTTACAATTTGCTGTCAAGTTTAAAAACTGCAAATAAATTAAAATTTCAGCCAATCTATTGTCTATAAGTTGTATATTACCAGTAGTATTCAACTTAGTTGTAGAAATTCTAAGTGTAAAACAAAACAATAAATCCTCATTGTAAATAAGTTCTAAAAAAACTCCAAAAAAAGCATTGGGAAATTCGCAGTTTTTTCTATTCTTGACATAACATTGTATCTGTTGCTAACATATAATTCTATCTGATGTCAACAAGTTCCTCTATTTTACATTTATATATAGTATCTTGAGTTTAGTGATTTTAATATTATTTCTTGATTCTATAACACAAGTGACACCAGTAAAAGGCAAAAGGTTGTTTTATAAACTAGGAGCAAATGTTATAGAATTGGCTTAAAGTATAATTAAAAGAAAGTAGATAAAATTAAAAGAAAATGAAGTTTATTATAATTCAACACTAACAAACCTCACAGTAAGCCTATTTAGCGTAAATCTCAACACTCCAAAAGTTGAAAAAAATAGGTTTAAGTGTTGATAATAAATTTCATGCACTGAATAATAGTTAAAAACATTTTTTCTTTGTAAAAAAATCTCAAATGTCTGAAAAATGCATGAAAGTCTGAATGTTTTATAAAATCAGCTATAATACAAAATTCAAAACTTTTTTGTATAGTCTTTGTTTAAAAAATATTTTTGACAAATTTAATGACGCTTTTTGTTAAAAATATTTTAAAAATATTACAAAAATTAAAGGATATAATTATAAACTCATTTTAGAAAAACTTACTTTCAATTTTGTTGTTATTAGTTTTTAAAAAAAATTGTGCCTAGATTATAAGAGATTAGCTAGCATTAGGCAATATTGTTTTTATTTTTTGTAATTTTTTCTGTCTGCACGCAACTAAAAAATTCTTTGATATAATATTAATTGCATTTGAAAAAGGTTATGAGAAAACTTAAAAATGTTGTTTAGATCTAAATATAATACTTAAGATTTGTATATAATATTGAGAAAAAATATTTTTTTTTTATTATTTACCTCCCCTAGGCCCGAGGGGGCCACTACAGTCGAGGAGGCTACTCATTTTTTTTTTTTTTTTTTTTTTTGTTGTAAATTGTGGTACAACCCTCTCTCAACTCTTTAACTCCAAAACACAAACCTTGACAAGCAAGGCCGCTGCGCGGAGAAATTAAGTTAAGCGCAGTACTTCCAGGGACGTGGTGGGAGTTGAACTCCGAACCTCTCGCTTACAAAGCGAGCGCTCTTACCACTACACCACTACCCCATTATAAACAAGGAGTTAGGAGGAGTACTACTAATATATTTTAATAGTATCTGTATATAATATTTAAATACTTGACATGTAACAAATCACAAATCATTGGGATTTAATATACAAAACCTTTGTATATTAAATCGCAAATTATTAGGATTTTCAATATATAAAACTAGAGGCAATAATGTTAGAATAAAAAACATAATTTTACAATTCTACAAAGTCATTACAAGTTTTAATCACTTCAAAATCCATTTATATTCAATACAAAATTAATACTGGTAAGCAGCCATGGTACAGTGCTATAACACTTGCTTCATAGGACTGACGTTCGATGCCTGGTCTGTCTATATATGTGTGATTGGTAAGGAAATTGACTTAAAATTCATACTTATTTTCACAAATGTCTTTTGAGTACTAGATCTTATAGTGGAAATTGTGACCATTTTATATAAATATTTTATTAACAACAAGTAAAAAATTTATTAACAACAAGTAAATAATTTATTAACAACAAGTAAATATACAAAAATAACTTTTTATCAAATATCTCATTTGTTATTTTAAAAAGATAAATTGTGAAATTTTTCATTTCAATATATTAATATTTTCTTATAAAAATGTTTTATTATTATTTAAATTTTCAATTCAATTATAATAAAATTATTTTTATATTTACTATTTACTTATATATATATATATATATATATATATATATATATATATATATATATATATATATATATATATATATATATATATATATATATATATATATATATATATATATATATATATACAATTTTTATTCTCAAATAAATAACTTAGTTTATTTTGTGATTAGTTTTATTACAAGTAAATTTTTTAGCACACTCTGAGGTCATTCTGACACACTCTGAGTCTTTAATACATTTACTCTTTTTGATTGTGTCTTACATTGAAGGAATTTGTTAAACAATTGAGCACTTCCTTTTCAGGCAACTCATTTCAATAATTTGTAACTTGATTTAGTAAACAATTGTCTTTATAGTTATGAGCTGATAAACATTTTTGAGCAATTAAGCTACAATTGATAGCCATGTTCAAATAAAAAACTTATTTATTCTTTTTTAATTAGACTTTGACATAAGCTAATTATTTATTAAATTGTTATTGTTTTTTTAGTGATGTTGTTCTCACAAAATTCTCAAGACGGTAAATTTTGTTTATTTTATTAAAGTCATTATAAGTAATAAAGTATTAATTTTAATTAGAAAGATTTTTTTGAAAACTAAACTATTAAAATGTGATTGAAATATTAAAAATGTATTAAAGACTTTTAAAACAAATTGTTATTTAATTATTTTTAGTGTCACCATCTTTATCATCTGTAAACAGTAAGTTATTTGATTAAGTTGAATAATTATTTAATTAAATTCATTCTGAAAATTTAATATTATTTTTTTCTTCTATTATGTTTATAATTTTCTATTGAAATTTTTTTTTGTAATAGCAATATATATTTTTTTAAACAGATACGTTTTATTGCATAAGCATGATTAAATTAGTTATTTGATAAAATATTACTTCTTGAATTTAACAAACGATTTGTTTGTTTTTTAGACAAACTCTACATAATCATAGTTGCGATATTGGCTCCAGTTTTATTTTTTCTAACTATATCTGTTGTTGTTGTTGTTTTGAGAATTCATAGAAAAAAAGTTAAATCTCTGCAATCAATATGGAGACCTGAAATTCATAAAATTGAGTGAGAAACATTTATGTTGTTCACTTTTTTTTTTTATTAAAGGATGATTACATACAGTTTATGCTTGATTTAGACTTGATTTGAAATCTATGAGAAGTAACAAAAGTTTTTGTTTCATATTAACTTAATGCATATATTTACATAAAAAAATTATGAAAGTATTCTAATAAAATGGTTACACTTTAATAGTTTTTGAATAATTTTAAATTTTTATTTAGTTTAAGTTTATAAAATAAGGCAGTTAATATAATACTTTATTTGATAACATCTGAAAGTTGGCTTATACATTTATTGGAAAGAAATCTGAAAGTTGGCTTATACATTTCTTGGAAAGAAATCTGAAAGTTGGCTTATACGTTTCTTGGAAAACATTAATGTAAATTAAAAATATAAGTTGGCTTATACATTTCTTGGAAAGCATTAATGTAAATTAAAAAAAAAGTATAGGGCCATAGACAGAACTTTGATGATCCCCGAAAATTACAGGAAATAAAGAAGAGTGCTGTCTATAGAGGATAACTTTTAAACTATGATTGATAAAGAAGGATTTAATAGTATAAAATATGTTACCATAAGAATTATGAAAAAGAATAGCATGCTAAAATATATTAAAGGCTTTAGAAATGTCGAGAACCTTAACCTCTTCGCATCCATCTAATGCATGTTAAAAGCTATGAGTTATTATTACCGTTAAGAAATAAGAACAAGAAGATTGAAATTCATTTTGATGATCAGAAAGTCATTAGATTCAAGATTAGGTGTTTGTTAATTAAAGACTCAAAAACCTTGCTTGTGGTAGAAAGCAGACTAATGGGAGGTAGTTATCTAGAATTTCTGCAAGACTATAACAGGTATGTTTTGTACGGGCAACAAGGTGTAGAAGAGCAGGAAATCATTTTACATACAAAAGCTATAGTGATAAAAATGTCAATGGATTAACAGCAACTTATTTTCATCAACTAATGTATCAACAACAACTAATTTTTATACCTGCATTTAGAAATTAATTCCGATTTTTTGTTAATAAACATTCTTGGTTTGCGTGTGTAATTATTTAAAATTTTTCTTGTAGACATAATATGCATTTTTTGGAAATATTAATATATGCAGGTGCTGTTTTAAGGATGGACCGATTCAATACAAAAGCATCAATAAATTTATCTTTCAATTCCCATATGTATTTTGACAGCATGTTATCTTTTGAATACTTTTTATTTTTAGAGGATTGTTTATGGTTGGCTAAATATTTTTTCCATACACCCTCTGTTAAGCCAATATATTGTTTATTTGGTACATTTTTAGAGGAAACAACACATTTATCTAACACATTTTTTGATAAACATTTCCACTCATTGGCAATTTTTTTTGTTTACTATTACAACTTTTTGTTGTTTTTTTTATTTAAGATTTTTTTTTATTTAGTAATTCATTGTTGTGACCATTTATAATTCTTTTCTTTTTTTTTTTGTGCAACTTTAGCTAACTTTAATTGTATTTCAGTTAAAAAAAATTTTGTAATCTATCAGAGGGCAGAAAGTGTTTATTGACCGAATTTAAAAACACTTTTCTTATATTAGTTGAAATATTTTTGCCAAATTTGAACCAAATTACATATATAGTTTTTTGTATTTTTTTTTTTTTTTTTTTTTTTTTTTTTTGGGGGGGGGGGTCAAGTTTTCAGTTTAATTTTTGAAATTCCCTTTTTCTAAGAGTATTTTCGTAAATTCATTTAGTGTTATTAAATACATTTTTATGTCAGGAATTTTTTAGCCTGTTATTAATTAAAACTGGGATTTGTTTTAGAACTTGTGGTGGATGATTTGAGTTAATATTAATATAAAATAATTTATCAATTGCTTTCTTGAAAAGTAGTTTTCAGAGAGGTTTTTTAATTTTTGCTTATTTTGATTTAAAAGCCAATATTTTTAAAAAGCTTTATATCTTTTTTAATTTTATCTATGAACTAAATTTTTTAGCTACAGTTAGCAGTTAGTTATAATTCCACAAAAAAGTTTAAAAGAATTAGAAAAAGTTACAATAATCGTTTACTAAATAATTAAAAAATCCGAAATAAAACTTAGTATATAAATGAGCTGTTTCCTCATAACAGAGATTTAGCTTAACAAAGGGTGGATGAAAAAAATATTTTGCCAACCATAAACAATTCTTTAGCAATAAAATGAATACAAAAAAACACCATACTGTCAAAAACATATGATACATGATACTGTCAAAACTGTGAATACTGACAAAAATATTGATGCTTTTATATTGAATTGGTCCTGTTAAATATAAAGATAGTTAATTTTATAAGTTATAAGCAAATAAAGATAATGTTTTAAGTGAACTAACCAAAAAAGTTAGAAAATTTGACAGAAAAAAATAACACTCAGTTAGTACATCTTTATATCTGGACAATATATCATCACTTACCAAATGTTTGGTAAATGATGATGCAATAATTTCAAAATTTTCACTTCAAAATCTTGCAATAATTAAAGCAGTATAAGAAAACTTGAAAATTAGCAAAAATAAGTCAAAAAGCTATATTTATTGGTGTTTATTCAAGCAAGAGTCATCTTTCTGAAAAAATTGAGAAAGAAGTCAAGACAGTTCAAGATTTTATAAAATCATTAAATGTCAATTATTTTAACTCAAATAAAAAAATATATTTGTTGGTGTCTCTTCAAGATTGAATGAGTGACAATGGGGCCACGTTTTATAGATTATTAAAAGAAGCTAATGATGACATAAAAACAGTAATCTTGACAAGCTCTTTAGATTTGTCATCTGCAGCAACCAGGTTCGCTGCGTTGATTTTACACAGTCTTGACTATTCAATAGCAAAGAAAAACATCTGTTTATTGATCCAAAAACAGCTGCTGATGCCCACAAAACTTGAAGTCAATAGTGACATCTCTGTATTAAACAATCAAATGAGATGCTCTGTCATACTTATTAAAACTACAAATATAAATCTTAAAAGTTACAATATAAATGTTTGGTAAATGTAATATAATACAATATAAGGTATAGTTTTATAATATAAATACAATATAAGGTATCTAAAATGCTCAATCTGCTAAAATTAAATCTGCCATCATTCATGACACTATTTGTAATTAGTCTTTAGGTGTTTTCATAGTCACTGAGACATAGATAAAATCATATGACCCTCCTGCATTTTGAGATAGTATGGTGTCAACAGGATTCAAAAAACAATTCAATATTGTTGACAGACCATCATGGAGTGGGTGTAGATATTGTTTACAGAGACTACCTAAGTATCAAACCCTTGTTACTGTCATCCACCTGCCAATCCTAAGAATGTATAGCCACAAAAACAAGTTTAGTAAATAGCGTATATAACATCATTTCAATTTAAAGATCATATCTTATTATTTCAACTGATTTTTTTTTTCAAAATTGTACAAACTCTTGGAAGAACTTCAAACTATTTCTGGTGAAGTTTAATTGTGTATCAATTTTAACTGTTCAGGTACTAGTCCAACAACTGTAGACTTGCATCTTACTGATGTTCTTTCAACCTCCAATATAATACAACAGGTTCAGACTCCAACTCACATATCTTCAATTACTAGTACTGCTAATCTACTTGACCTTGTAATGAGTATTTCAGACCATTAAAAGATTAACTCTGTATTACAGCATCAAACTTTGAAAAGTAAAACTGTTTGGATTTCTAAACAAAATTCTCACAATTAGATGTATCACGCTTTATAATCAAACTTCAAATAATGCCATATTGCACTTCACTGACTCTTGACAATTTTGCGTAACAAATAAAAACATTACAATTGTTCTTGATAGATAGGCAACAATCCTGAAATATGTAAAAAGACTTTGTATGCACAAAGATAAATAGCTATTAGCAGATGCCTAGAAAAGTAAAACTCAATGTTAAAAACTAGAACATAATTACAAAAAATATGCCTTATTGGTGGACAACGCTACAAAAATGCAGGTTGTGAGACATCTGCAGATTTGCAATGAAAATTTATCTAAGATTGAAAATGTATCAAATACTATCCTTCTCTCTCTAAACATATCAGTAGCCTTTGGTACTATTGATCACAAACTTCTAACTGAGCTAGCAAAAAATAAATAAATAGAATGGCTGTCTTTATACGTTCATAATCAAAAGAATTTTGTTTCTTTTGTAATCAACAATTTCAGAAATTTTAACAGGAGTACCAGAGGGTAGTGTTATTAGCCCAAATTAAAATTTGACAACCTTTTTTTTTTTTTTAGCTTTTTTATGGTATTTTTACAATTTTTATGGCAAATATCAAATATAACCTAAATTTTTTGCTAAATTCTGTCAAAACAAGGGGGTACCACCGCCCCAATTTTTTTCTTAGAATAGGCCCTGTAATATATATATATATATATATATATATATATATATATATATATATATATATATATATATATATATATATATATATATATATATATATATATATATATATATATATATATATATATATATATATTAATAAAACACATTACAATTAGCTACAAAATTGGGCTAGTTAAAACTCTTACTGACTGTTGATTTAAAATTAATAACATCTGGTTTGGTTACCATAATAATGTTAATAACCTAAAAGCGATCTAATTAAAAAATCAGTACCCAATTCAACTTATTGATAAATGTATAAACAACTATTTAAATATAAAATTTAGTACATCTAAATTCAACAACAACAAATCACTTAATTATAAATATTTTAGGTTGCCATATATTGGTGATAGTTTTAGAAATATTCAAAACAAAATTAATTAACTAAAAATTTATTAAAAAAAGATTTAATTATAAAATTATCATTTTCTTCTTTTAAAATTAAGTAATACTTTTCACTAAGAGTCTTACTTTCAAGAAATAATAAATCAGACATTGTTTACAAATTTAATTGGATTAACTGTAATCTTTGCTACATAGGACAGCCTGTCCAAAACTTTTCACAACCCATTGATAAACATTTTAAGGAAGATAAAAAGTCTTATATTTTTCATCTTTTAATGAAAAACATAGTGTCGAAAGAAAGCCTCCTCTGATTACTTTTTTATTTTGAATTCTTTTCAAAGCGAGTATGAATTAGAAATAAAGAAGTGCTTGCATATAAAGTGGCAAAGGCCCTGTTTAAATAAATAAGTCAAACATAGAATTCATAAACTATTTTGACTATTATGATGTTGATGTAATTATTATTTTTTTTTTTTCTTTTACCTACTTGAAACCTATTTTTTAATTTTTATTTATTGAGTTCTGAGACTGAAGCATTTTATTTTAACTCTTTGTAATAGATTTTTAATTAGACTTTTGTAATAAAATAATTAATTTGTATCTCTTATAAAAATGTTTTTTAATCATTTTTGTAAATTTTACTGATGATGAACTATGTAGTTCGAAACATGTATATTAAACATTTTAAAAGTGTTGTTAATTTTATTTAAATATTTATTTCAACTGTGCTCAATAGATCGTTTAGCAATTTATATATATATATATATATATATATATATATATATATATATATATATATATATATATATATATATATATATATATATATTTATGTATATATTTATATATATATATATACATATATATATATATATATATATATATATATATATATATATATATATATATATATATATATATATATATATTTAAATTAAAAATGGTGTTTTTAACATTTTTATTATATAAAGATTGTTATTAACCTGAATATTGCAGAGAATTAACTTAAGTATTGGTCTGTTTTAGAAACTGCATTGGTTTTGATTTATTACCAAAAGATGATTGGGAGATTTTCCCTGAAAGTATCAGTTTAGAAAATAAAATTGGCGAAGGAGCTTTTGGTACTGTCTTTGTAGCTAAAATAAGTGTAAAGGATATTTCTAAAACAGGGAAAGCTAACCATAAATCATTTATGTTTGATATCAAAGAAGATTCTGTTATTAATGTTGCTGTGAAACTTTTGAAAGGTATTTTTTATTAAATATTTGTATAATTTATACTTTTAATAAAACTTTTTATAGTAATTAATAAATTTTTTTAATGAATTGAAAATTCATTTTGACCACTAGTTCAGTTTAACTTGAAAGTGAAACTTTTTTAAGTATTGGTTAATATTAACTAAAACTAATTAAAAAGTTTTGCCTTTTAGAAAAATATTTTAAGAAATATACTTTTAAAAAAATAGAAAAAAAGGTCATAAGTCGAAAGAAAAAGATTACAATTTCCTTTTTCTATAAGCTAAATTAATGACCATTTCATTTGTGCATTTATTATATACTGAAATCTATGAATATTTTAAAGGCCACACTAGGTCTGTCTACCATTCTTAAACATTATTTAAAGATTACATTTAAATTTATGATTTATAAGTGCAAAATATAAAAAAATATAAAAACAATATGTCCAGATATACTAAAAATAGGTACATAAGTTATGAAAAAAGAAATTCAAATACTTCTGCAGCATATATTTATATAAATATATATATATATATATATATATATATATATATATATATGTATATATATATATATATATATATATATATATATATATATATATATATATATATATATATATATATATATATATAAATACATATATATATATATATATATACATATATATATATATATATATATATATATATATATATATATATATATATATATATATATATATATATATACATATATATATATATATATATATTTCTTAGACAAAATAAATGAAGTAGAATTTCCTCTTACTTTTACAGATTGACATGATGTTAAAGATACTTGATTGTCTGATTTATCTGTCCGCTGTTTTTTAAACAGGCGTTTTGAGCGAAGCTTTTTCAAAAAACAATAATTCAGTTATAATTCTAATAATGACACAAGATGAATTTATGCATTGATGTATGTGTTGAACTAGTGTGCACTCACACACATAATGAGTTTATGGATTGATGTACATGTTGAGCTACTGTGCATTCATACAAATAATGAATTTATGCATTGATGTATGTGTTGAACTACTGTGCATTCACACACATGATGAGTTTATGCATTGTTGATGTATGTGTTAAACTAGTGTGCACTGTAGTGCTCTCATTTGTTCATGTTCACATGTAAGTTTGATATTAGGATGTATAGAATTTAAATACTCTAGAAAAATTATACTATTGGTTTTTAGTAAAATGATGCAAAAATATCATCTACATATCTTTTATTAGATAAAGGTTTATTCACTTTAAATTAATTTAAATAATTACTTTCAATGAATAAATTGGCTAAAACAGAAACAAGTGAGACCTTATAGCTACACCATCAATTTGATCATAATATTTACCACAAAATAAAAAATGAGAATTACATGTTGCAAACCTAAATAATTTTTTAAAATTATTATTAGAAATTTTAAGTTCCAGATTTTTATTTAATATTTTAGAAACCGCTAATCCAATGGTCTCTTTGAATTGATTTAAATTGATGAAAATGAAGTGTACATCAAAATTCAAGCATAGTTTAAAAGTTATGTTATCAACGAGTTAAAAAAACTTCCAACGGAATGTTAGTGAATAAACTGAAATTGTGTAGTTTTAATTCTTCAAGAAGTGTAAAGGAATCCTTTAGTGATCAATACACGGTTTGACTAATGTACTTAAGTATTTAGCTAATTTATAATTATAGGCATATGGAAGAAATAATAGTTCTGAAATTAGGAGTTTGTTCAAATTTTTTATACATTTTTGGTAGGCAAAAATTTAAGCTAAAATGGTAAAAAAAGAAAAAGCAATAGAAGACTTGGATCAGACTAAAAAACTTGTAAATTGTTTGAGTTCAGAAAACATAATTAAGAAAGAATTCCAATTATCAAAAGCTTTTATCCAGTTATCAAAAGCTCTGATAATTGGATAAAAACTAGACAAATAAAAGTTTTTTGAAAACAACAGTTAAAATAATTGATAAAAATAAACAGTTAAAATCACTTAAAATAAAACAGTTAAAATAAATAAGCGGTTTAAATAAACAGTTAAAATCAACAGTGAAAACAAAAAACAAAGGAATTTATTTTAAAGAATAAAAAAGATGATTTAAAAATAAAAAATAAGAAAAATATTCAATGGTATAAACTAACAAAAAGATTAAAGAATAAAAAAAACAAGAAAATGAATAATGGAATGAAATGAACAAATAGATTTAACAAAACAAAGACAAAAACAAAACAAAAAAATCATTTAAAAGCATATTACCAAATGAAAAGAAAAAAAGTTTGAAAAGTGTATGAAATAATAATAAAAAGAACTAATTAAAACAAAAATAAATTGCTACCTATTTTTTATGCCTTTTTTTGCAAAAAATAACTAAAGATTGTTTTTTTTTTTTTTACTTTTGTTTTTGTGTTTGCCTTTTTGTTTTGTAGTTTTTGTTTTCGTTTTTATTTTTTGAAATAAAGGTTCAAGTCACTGCAGACCCTAGATTGTTACAGGTGAGAGAAGATCAAGATCAGTTGCTTACTCTAAGCTAAGGAAGGTTATTAAGAAGACCAATAATATACATTTGAAAAAAAAGACACAGAAACTTGTGGTACATTAAAAGTTACAGGAAATATTCGAAAGCATTGTTTATAAAGGATAACCATCACTATTTTTAGAACTTTCTATAGAACATCAAAAGCAATTAAGGTGCCATATTAAATATAGTTTGTAAATTAAAGACTCATAGACTTTGCTTATAATAACAAAAATAATAATAAGATTAGTTAGAAAGGTCAGAGCCATGTTCAGAGTTTTTTAATATTGGATCGACAGTGATCCGCTGTTTTTAATATTCAGTTAAAAACTTGTTAATTTGTTTAGAGATTATTGAAAATATTGAGAACACTTTTCAAGACTTGTACATAATAAAGTAATCCTCCAAGGCTGTGGTTCTTTTTCATTTGTTAACGACCTTCCTTTGTTAACTCTGTTGAAAATTTTCCAATTAATAAAAATAATCTGAGTAAGAGAGAAACGCAGAAATTAAAGGCTTTAGTGCTAGCAGAATCAGTGGTGTTAGAGCCAAGCCATTCAGTGTGATGAGCAATAAAGTCGCCAATAACAACAATGTTGGCAGAGGGGGAAAGGGAAAGGGCATGGTCAATTTGATCAGAAATTATATTTAAAAGGTTGTCTTTTGAAGAAGGTGAACAATAAAGAGAAAGAAAGAAAGGTGATAGAGTAAAGAGATGCTGAGTGGAATCACGTAAAAAAATGGTAAAAAGATTCAAACTTAATTTTAAGACAAATAGGTGAGTTGATGTGTATGTATACCCCCAAGCATGTGACTATTGGAGTCTTTGTGAATTAATAGATAGTACCCATCTAGCAGTCTACCCAAAAGAATAGTATACTCAGAAGGAATGTTATCTAAATGGGTACCATCCCAAAGGATAGTACCCATCCAGATAGTATACCCAGAAGGAATAGCAGAATTTAAATTGGTCTCACTAAGAGCAAGCAAATCTGGTTAATTTTGCTAGAGGTAAGATTCAAGTGATGGAAAGTACTATAAATGTTACTATAAATGTTATATTTTAAACTTTATAAAGTGTAAATAACCTTTTTAATTTAAATTGGCAACATCAATACGTTAAGTACTGAAATATTTTGACCAGACAAACATTACAAAAACATTAAACACACATTGCACAAACATTTAACACACATTACACAAACATTAAACACACATTGCACAAACATTTAACACACATTACACAAACATTAAACACACATTACACAAACATTAAACATATATTACACAAACATTAAACACACATTATACAAACATTAAACACATATTATTGATTGCCTAACAAGTTATTGCCTATAAAAAAAGCAACATTCTTAGAGATTTTTTATCACTGCTGTAAACTTTTAACAAAAATAATAAAAAACAAATCATAATTATTTTTTGCCATCCTGAAATCATGAACTGCTATGTAATGATAAAAGGTTTTATTTAATGATAAATATTTTCATGAAAAAATATTTTAACCTTTGTAATGATAAAATATTTTAATATTTTGTTTCTGCTGTCAGAAAATCTTGGCTGATACTCCACTCGCTTGTTGCAGAAGTACTTTATTCATTTTAGAAGTAATTATTGATTTAAATAAAGTTAATAATTTATTACTTAATTTAATATTGACATTAAAATTTAAAATAAATTACAAATAAAAATTTATTAAATTATTTTAGGGAATATATTTTCAAATTAATATATCATCACATAAAATTGTAAGAATATTAAGAAAGATCGATAAAAATTTCATTGGTCATAATAATCATAAGAGTTTACATGGGATTCTGAGGCCATTATAAAAATACAATTCAGTCATCGAAGTTTGCGTGCAAAGTTAGTGGAACTCTTTTAGAAGATATGGCTAGAAATAAGTTAGTGGAACTCTTTTAGATGATGTGGCTAGAAATAAGTTAGTGGAACTCTTTTAGAAGATATGGCTAGAAATAAGGTAGTGGAACTCTTTTAGAAGATATGGCTAGAAATAAGTGAAAATTTAGAACTTAATGAAGTCAGATTTAATGGCTAATATTTGAAATAATTTTTTTCTTATCAAAATGGTTGAAATGTCTACCTGATTTTTGGGCAAATGATTCTGATAATTATTCATTTATGCAGAAACTTATAAAAAGTGTAGTTTGTCTAAATGAATTTTGTGAAAAATCAATTAATATTGGTCATTTATTTTATTCGTTTACTAATTTTGAAGGAAGAAAAAACTAATATTCTATTTTATAAGTTTAACTGGTTTAAATAAATAATAAATTGTTACAAAGATTTAACTTTATTTAAGAAACATTTAATCTACTTTTTTATTTATTATAAAATGTTTATAAAATCTTTAAAATAAAAGTTTGCTTTTTTATCTTTATACCACAGAACTTTTTTTTTGCACATTATTCTTTTTTTTTTTTTTTTTTTTTTTTTTTTTTGTAATTGAAAAAAAAAAACAGTCAAACTTAAAAGACAGCTATTAGTTGTTTGCCTATTTTTAAACATAAGAGCGTAACTAAAAAAGCTGGTTAATGCAACAACCTGATAAAAAATGAAATTTATGACCCTTCTTGACAATATGTTTTTAATGTTGTTGACAATATGTTTTTAATGTTGTTGAAAATATGTTTTTAATTTTGTTGACAATATGTTTTTAATGTTATTGACAATATGTTTTTAATGTTGTTGACAATATGTTTTTAATGTTTTTGACAATATGTTTTTAATGTTGTTGACAATTTGTTTCTAATGTTGCTGATACTGAAACTGATAAAAGATAAAGGAACTGATCACTAGAGTCAGAAATTTTCTGGCACATGTAAAAATTATTTACATGTGCCAGAAAATTAATTTTTAGGTTTACCACCAAATGCCATTTGAAATATAATACTCAAAAATAGAAAAACACAGAATATCATAGAAATCAATAAGAGTGAATAAAGTGAAGATTTAAATTTAATGAAGATTTATAAATTTATTTTTAAAATGTTAAAGATATTAAATTTTAATTTAAAATGTTGATTATTTTAATAAATTCCAAGTTGAATAGAGCATTTATCATTATTTGTTTTTAAACATCTCTTTGCATTTAAAAACAATACCTAATATTATGTTTATTTAGAATAATTAATTAGAATAAATTTTGCAAAATAAAAATCAGTATTTGTTTTAATTTCAGATGGTGCTAACCAATCAGAGTTGGATGATTTTCAAGAGGAAATCAGTCTTATGAAAGGAATTGGATATCATAAAAATATTGTGAATATGATTGGTTGCTCTACAATTAAAAAACCATTATGTTTGATTGTTGAGTTTATGGAGAACGGAGATTTATTGCAGTTTTTGAGAAACAAGCGATCCAAAGTGAGTTTTTAAAAATTTTTTAATTTACAATTTTTATGGTAAATATGAAGTATTAATATTATGTAACATAGCATATATTTTGTTATATTTTATTTTGTATGCAAATGCTTATGAGTTGTATGCATAATTAGGTATGACATCAAATAAAACTTTGTGGTTGATTAAAGATGTTTAAGAAAATCAGATAAAAGTACCATTTAGATAAAAAGATTCTAAACTGATAGCAAAATATTCTTGGCTATTTTTAAATTGCTTTTGCGTATACATGATTACTCTTTTTTTAAAGGTAATTAATAACTAAATATTTGAGAATTTAGAGGTAAATAAGAACTAAATATTTGAGATAATACAATAAAAAATCATTAAAAAGGTGTTGATTCACTCTTAGTTCAAAAAAATGGTGACCATCAAAAAATATGTTCATAAATTTAGTTTAACAGTTCATAAACAAACAATAGTTCAAAAAAAAACAATAATTTATAAACAAACAATAGTTCATAAATAAAACAATAGTTCATAAATAAACAATAGTTCATAAACAATAATTCATAAACAAACAATAGTTCATAAACAAACAATAGTTCTTAAACAGTTTTATAAATTATTTATTACTAGAATCTGTTTTTATAATATGTTTTTGTCTTTGTAAAATAAATAAACAACAAAACTCCAAAAGTTACTTTTTAGGCGCGATTTTATTAGGAGGGAATAATGCTTTATTCTACCTTTATTTTCCTTTTTTCATGAAGTTCAGATAGGTAAGGGTTTTAATAACAATATAAAAAAAGCAATGAGTAGCCTCCTTTACTGCAGTGGCTCACTCAGTCTTGGAGAGGTGAATTCAGTTAAAACAAAAAAAGGAACATACTTTTAAATCAAATGTAAATTTTGAACATCTCTTTCAATTTTGTGCAATTTGAATTTGGCAAGTCAAAATTTGAATTTGAATGTTTAATCTAAAACCCCAATTCTTTGCAAAATCACACTTCCCACTAGGGTGATATCTCTACCTACTACTAATGTATTATGAAAAAATATGTACATCATTGTGATTTGTAATTAACTATTCTGTAAATCATAAGTTTTTATTTAATTGTAAATAAGTATTAATTATAACAAAATTTATAAATTAGCTTTTAAGGGAGTAAAGCACCATGTAAAAAAGCACCATTAACCACCTAACCATTTTTTAACCACCTCTACTAAACACTGTTTATGCATATTATGGATTTTTATGACATGACACCTTACCTTATGTATTTTTTATTATTGAAATGCACCTTAGTGTTAATAAATACATGTTCTGAAGTCCCTATTTGTTACTTTTTTTTATCCAGTCTTAAGTGGCATTTAATGTTGACCTAAGCCGACAGTATAAACTTTTAGTATTATTTTTATATATGCATTTAATTTTTCCAGCTTTGTACATCCAAACTTAATGGAGAGTCAGCAGTAAACTTTATGTATACCCAAAGCTATCAACAAACTCTTGAGGTTTTATTTTATATCGTTGTTTAATAACTTCAATATTATTAATTATTTTAAATTGATTTTAAATTAATTATTTTAAATTGATTGATTCTTTAGATTTTTTAATGTCATTTAATTTTTTTTTAGACAACAATAAGTGAGAACTGCACTACTGAATGTATGCCCTATGAGATTCCTCTAGATAAAATTGGTTTAATAACACCCAATGATCTGATCAGTTTTGCGTGGCAAGTTGCAGCAGGAATGGTATTCTTTTTATTGCAACTTATAATGTATAAGATTAAAATAAAAATCTAAATGATTTACTTAAGCACAAGTGTGTGATAGTGCGCTAAATTTTGCAACAATCAAAGTTATTTTTAATGTT
Organism: Hydra vulgaris; assembly: GCF_022113875.1. Lineage (NCBI taxonomy): Eukaryota > Metazoa > Cnidaria > Hydrozoa > Anthoathecata > Hydridae > Hydra > Hydra vulgaris. The sequence continues at coordinate 50,060,341 of NC_061160.1, read as the reverse complement.
TACAAATTTTTAGCATACATAAAATGAATAATTTCTATTTGGTTTTATATATATATATTTTTTAAAGGTTATAAGATTTTTTGTGGGAAAAAAAATTACACTATCTGTATTAAAAAAACTATATTCAAAAGGTCTTATTTACAGACTACAAAGGTGGAAGACTTTGTTTGACTTCTTTAATTTACTTGTTTGTTTGCTTGTACTAGCATTTTTCTTTGTGAATGAATAATTACACAAAATATCAATTATATGTTTTGATATCTCTAATATTATTATATCAAGTTTTACTTCACTTAATAAATAATTTTCAAAAGTTATGTGGCTGATTTCTTAAAAAAAACTCTTTTTCCATTCAAGGAAGTGAAAGTCAATTAGTTTTGAGTAGGGCATTTTTGTTTCTGCGCTTGATTATTTCTTTTTCTTCGTTTTTATTCTTAAAAACTGGGACTTGAAGCAATATGCGTACTATAATGATTATCTAAAAGAACACAAATATCTTTATCAAATTTTAGGCTACCTGATTGATTAAATATTTACATTTATTATTTTATACTTTTTTGTGTTATTGTTGAATAAGTTTAAAATATATATAACGGTATTCTAAAAGCTATACTTTGCTAGAAACATTTGATGACTGTTATTTCTCATAGAAAATATATTGAATATGAGTTGTAAGGATATAATCACTTATTTGAAACACTCACGAGCAATTTATTTTCATTAAATCAATAACATTAACTAGACAAGTTTGCAGCTTTTGTGTATTTATTGAGACTCAGGTTAGCACTTGTTGTTGCTGATGTTGGTTTTAAAATGTTTTTACTTGAGATTATTAAATTGATTTATAAAAAAAAAAAAGATTACTTGAAATCGAAGATTACTTAACAAGTATGTCTGCTAGTATCCTCATGGAGATTCGTTTTGACATGTTACCTGACAACATTTATTGTTTTATATTGTTTTTACAAAACAAAATTTCTTTTGTAAAAATAGTATAAAACAAGAGTTCTGTTTTTAAAAAACAAGGAATTATTGTATGAATTTATTTCATTCCGTATTATCTAATTTTTATAAAACAAGTATTACTTTATTGGTCATAAAAGTAAACTACTTATATTAGGGTTCAAAACTTATAATAAAAGTATGTTGCATGTATGACTTACTTTTAGTCATTTGTTATTTAATTTTGTCTTCATTCATACCAGTCTTTATGCTCAAAAAGATAATTCAGAAACCAAAATAAGAATATTAAATTTAAAATGTAGTTGGAATTCAGTCGCTAATTGGAATTTGGTCACTTTACCCTTAATGTATTTCCAAGTAATTTTAATATATTCTTACTAGCCTTTTTTGTAAACAATAAATAAAGCAATTGTATACTCTTTGCTCCTCTTGTAGAGCAGCCAAGGCACAGTTGTTATAGTACTTGCTTCTAAACTGATTGGTTTGTTATTCAATGGCAGCTCTTGCCATATTTACAACTTTATTAAGGGAATAAAAAAAAAAGACAAAAAAGAGATATGAAGTTTCTGCTCTGTGAATGTAAGGACTTCTTAGAGCACTTTAATAACAAAAAATAAAAATAAAAAAAGCTTATATGATGATGCCATTTATTAAAATTTATTATATTAAACCATTATTTCAGGAATTTCTTTCATGTAATAAATTGGTACATCGAGATCTTGCTGCAAGAAATATATTGGTAGGTGCTGAGAAAAATTTAAAAATATCTGACTTTGGACTTACACGTAGAGTCAATGACGAATTGAATTACATGAGCAATAAAAATCGTCGATTACCAATAAAGTGGATGTCAGTTGAAGCCATATTTGATCAAATATTCACAGCGTGCAGTGATGTGTAAGCTAGTTAATTAATTCAAATGAAATTAAATTATAATTCAAATGTGTATGTGTAAATATTATTGTATATTTTAATTTATGCTGATATTAAAAAAAATTAAACATAAGTTAATAAATTTTAAAATATGTAAATTATGTAAATTATTCAATTTATGTTTTAGGTGGTCTTATGGCATACTTTTATTTGAAATTGTTACGCTGGGTGAATTTTTCAGCTTTGTATTGTAGAAATTTAAGAACCTCCACATAAAAATTATGATTTTTTTTGTTTTTTTTTATGTTTTTTTGATTTACAGGAGGTACTCCTTATCCCAGTATAAATAATCGGGAGCTTCTTACTCTTTTAAAGTCTGGCTACAGAATGGATCGACCAGAAAATTGTTCTGAACCAATGTAATCTCTTGTTTTCTTTTTTCTTTTAACGATTGTGAAGGAGTGTCTACTTTTGTATCTGATTTTTTTAGCATCTTTTTTATTGTTATTAATTAAGGTACGATATAATGCTGCACTGCTGGAATGAAGATCCATTACAACGACCTACTTTTACAGAATTACGTGAGCGTTTCGATAAAATAATGTCTCAAGGTGATTCTTATTTGAGCTTCGATATTGACGAAAAGAATGTTTACTATAACGCTGCATCGTTTAACAGTCTACCTGCTGAAACAGATGATGTTGCATTGGAGGAAGATATTTTTCAAAAACCTGTTTACATTAAATCAGTTGAAGAAATTAAAAAATCAACTGAGGAAAAATTATCTTCATTGAATGAAAGATACACGAATCAGCTATCTACATTGTGTAAAGAATTGTGCAATTAGTTTCTACAGCTATCTACATTGTGTGAAGAATTGTGCAATTAGTTTCTACAGCTATCTACATTGTGTGAAGAATTGTGCAATTAGTTTCTTATTATTTATTTCTTGATTTTTTTTTTTTTTAAATTAAAAATTAATTGAGAAATTTTTTAGTATTATTATTTTTGCACTATTTAAACAGATATAAATTGATGTGTATAATAATAAACTTTATTTATTGTTTTAAATTTATAAATATAACTTAAATGTATAATTTATTTATTTAGTATATTTGTATGCTAATATATTTATAATTGGCTTTTTCTAGTTATTATTTTAACTCTTACAAAAGTTTGCCAAAAAGTTTAAAAAAACATTTCAAGTAAACTTATTGACAGAAAAAAGTAGCAATATTGCTGGATAAAATTTGTCAACAAATATTGAAATAACTTACCAACAAGAAGTATAATCGAAAAATAGTTTTGAATCTGGAGTGTTTTTCAATCTTTTTTTGCACGCAATAAAAAATTACTGCACCTAATTAACTATTCAGTATATCACTGAAATCATATTATTAAGTGCCAAATTTAATGGATTTAAGCATTAAAGAAAAAAAAAATGCTCGTTGATTTTTGAAATTTTTTTCTGCGTATTCCGCTTTATTTGTCTTCACGCTATTCCCGTTATCATATTCCTGAGTGCAGAGATAGTTGAATTCGTTTTTTTAACTTCTTCAAGATATATTTTTGTTAAGAAAGTTTCTGTAACAAATTTTGTTTCTAGAACAAAATTCCTCAATGTTTTCTCTATTTTTTTATATAAATTAGCGTGAACCTATTTATTCGAGAGCGAAATTGTTTTGAACTTGAGGAGTAAGGTAGATTAGGGTATTATGAGCACCTTAAGCAAAAATTTAAATATTTTCAAAAATGTGGAAATGGTGAGAAACTACTTAAAATAAACTCAAAAACAGTCCAAAACTTACTCAGATGGTGAACATAAAAGAGCTATCGAACATGTTAATGATTGAGAACCTTGTAAACGTGTGGCAAGGTTTATTAAATTACTAGTCATCAATAATTTTTTTGTTTCTTTGTTTTTTTAAAGAAGTTATTTTCGTCAGATATTATCAAAAATACTTTGACAAATAATGAAAAAGTTATTAAACGCGCTATTTGGACCTAAAAAATTATAAATGTTTACTCATTTTTTATCATACAGTTTATTTTTTAGTTTACCTAAATGTTTTTTACAAAGATTTCTGCTAGTTACAAAGCATTTTTTATTGTCATTATTTGATAAGATTTTTGTGAGCAATATGTAATATAGGGAAAACAAGAGAAGATATTTATTCTTCTTTTTAAATCATACAATAATATGATAATAACAATAAATAAAAATTTCAAAGATAATAAAAACAATTTATGAAAACACAAATTAAAAAAGCTTATTTAAAAAAAACTTTGAAAAAATTTTTTTTTAATTTTTTGTTAATAAATTTTAACTAAAAATTTTAGTTTTTTAACCATAACATTTAAACTAGTAATCTTTATATAAAAAATTTTTGTTATTCAGAAATTTTTTTAATTTAGTGTTGAATTATTTATTATATATATATATATATATATATATATATATATATATATATATATATATATATATATATATATATATATTATTATTATTATTATTATTATTATTTTTTTTTTTTATAAACATCAATAAATCCGATTTTCTCTCAATACTAAATTTATTTTTTATTTTTTATTTTTTAAAAGAAATTTTCGCTGGATTGTTGTGATTACTGATATAATCATTGTTATTGTCATTATTATATTTAATAGTATTATTATAATTACTGATATAATCATTGTTATTGTCATTATTATATTTAATAGTATTATTGATATTATTATAATCGTCTTCGTTTAATTTACATTATTATTATTATTATTGCTATTATTATTATTGCTATCATTATTATTGCTATTATCATTATTGCTATTATTATTATTATTATTATTATTATTATTATTATTATTATTATATGATTGCTATTATTATTTAATTGGTATTTACCTTTGATTAGTACTCGTACTATTAGTAATCTACCATGAAATGTAAACTATTATTTCAGAATATATATATTGTTATTTATTGTTATTGTTATTGTGACCAGCGTCTTCAGCTTAAAAGATTTTGTTTTGTTTTGTTTTTTTATACGTTATTTTTAAACGGCAATTTTATTATATGTCAATGGAATGGTTTCGTCTTTTTCTGACGTAAGTGCATTAGAAATGGTATCCAGAATTTTGTTGACACATATTGTCCCTCATCTAAATTGATACCACTTTGTTGAGGGGCACATTGGTGGTACTTTATTTCAAGCGCCTCACGAACTTTCCTATCAAACTTTTTGTTATTGACTTTTAGAGTTCTGCAACTGTCCCAGTTAATTTGTT
>NC_061160.1:49965220-50052720 GCF_022113875.1 Hydra vulgaris | reverse complement strand
TTTCAAAAATCCACTCCAATGTATAATGAAGCATTAAAAAAGTCCGGTTTTAATTACAATCTTTCTTACCAACCTAACTTAAGATTATCTCACACAAAGAACCGTAAACGTAACATCATTTGGTTCAACCCGCCTTTTAGCAAAAACGTCAGCACGAATATAGGAAAAATATTTTTAACATTAATTGATAAGCACTTCCCTAAAAATCACAAGTTGCACAAAATTTTTAACAGAAACACATTAAAAGTAAGTTATAGCTGTATGCCTAATATGAAATCCGTTTTAAACGCCCACAATCACCATGTCATAAACAACAAGAAAGAATCAGCTGAAAATAATTGCAATTGCATAGATAAAAACACCTGCCCTTTATCAAACCAATGCTTAACAAAAAATATAGTATATCAAGCTAATGTATGCTCAAACAATCTTGTTCAATCTCCCATCAATAAATTTTACATTGGCATAAGCGAAACATCTTTTAAAATTAGATATGCTAACCACATTAAATCTTTTAAAATTCCCAAATACAAAAATGACACTGAATTATCAAAGGAGGTTTGGAGATTAAAAGATGAAAACTTAAACCCGGTTGTTAGGTGGAAAATAATTAAACAGTGCGATGCCTATAACCCTGTAACAAAACGATGTAACTTATGCTTAAACGAAAAGTACGAAATTTTATTTTTTAAACACCCAAATTTGTTAAATAAAAAGAGTGAAATATTATCTAAGTGCCGGCATAAAAACAAATTTCTTCTTGCCCAATTTGACACTGGTGATTAGCAGTTTTACAACTATGCTTCTTTTTTATTCGGTTTTTTATTCGTTTTGTTTTGACGTCGGAACTCATTCTACTGCTTTTTTTGTATTTTGTATTTTTTAACGGTTTTTTCTTGATTTGTATAATATATATGGCTGAAGATTGCCGATAGGCATGAAACTTTTAGTTCCATTATAAAGTTGTATTTTTCTATTTAATTACACTTTATTTATATATATATATATATATATATATATATATATATATATATATATATATATATATATATATATATATATAGCAGGATAAAAAAAGCTGCTAAAGAAAAAAACGAGCGGACTCTCAAAGATCTTGGATGGGAGCTATTTATAAAAAATAACAGTTAGAAAAAAGAAACTCAGCGCCAACTTCAGATAGAACTTTCATCATTTTGTATAGTAATCAGATAACATTCCTGCTTGATTGTTTTTAATGTCAAAAAATATTTTGGTGGTATATTCAAATATATTTCTTTTTATAGGCTTTAAGAGTTTAATCTGATTCTGAAAGCAGTAGTGATCCGACACATCTCTCTTACAAACATCAACTATTAAGTAATGATAGTTGAAGTGTTAGTTCAGTGCATTCTGTGCGCCAGAGCCAATTTAGTTCTTTTGATAACCATTTAAATGAAGATCAAGATATGAATGCGGTAACCGACAGTGAAACTGACTAGACCAGGCTAACTGAAGCTACTAAGGGTTATCAAGCAATCCTCATCAAAAATGATGACATTTCTGCAGGTATAACATTTATCTATAATTCAAAAAAAGTTCTCTTATTTAAAAGGTTTTATGTTTTCATTTTTATTTATATACAATTCAAAAAGTGGATAATGAAGACCGTGGTATAGACAAGATGGATTCTACTCCAGCCATTTTACCATCACATGTCTAACGACCTAGCTCTTTGGACTGCTTTATCAAATAAAAATTACGACACCATTGTTTTGATAGGCCCTCTTTTAAGTCATGCAAACCTTCCAAGGGATTCAAGCTGTGAAAAAAATACATTGGGCCACTTACTACACTAACGTAACTGATGGACGGCTGGATCGTTTACACTGTGAACACATCTGCTTTCTTTTTCGTTTCTTTTGCCTTAGTGAGGAATGGCAGTGGGAGCAGCAGAATCGATTTTTAAAACTAGAAGAAATGGAGAAGAAGGCAGGAGTCGACATTGCCAATCTGATTCTTTCTGTTCTACATGAAAATGGAACTGACATAAAAAATTGTCGAGGTCAAGGATACGATAATGGTTAAAATAATGCTGGAACCTATAAAAGATTTCAAGCCTTGATTAAACAGAAGAATCCACAAGCAGTCTATCTACCGTGTACCGCTCATAGCCTCAATTTATGTGGGGTTCACGCTGTGGAATAATCTGTTCTGGCTAAGTCATACTTTGGAAATGTCCAGCTTTTATACAATGTTTTCAGCTTTTATACAATTTTTCAGCAAAAACTCCACACGTTGCAAAATCTTTCAGGATCTTGCTGGTCTTTCTTTATACCAAACTTCACAGACAAGATGAAGCGCTCGAATTTAATCTATAAAGCCGAATTGGGTTGAATCTATAAAGAATCTATAAATCAAGGAGACCAAGAGAGATAATCAAAGCGTTGAAAAAACTGAAAGAAATGGATCTCACTGCTGAAGTTTTAAATATAGTACATTCTCTTCTCAAGTGAATAAAGTCCTTTGAATTTGTCATTTTTATTATCTTCTGTTTTAAAATATTGACACCTGTAAACAATGCTAGCGTCCTTTTTCAATCCCATAGCATCAGCTTGGATGACAAGATGAAACTTATAAATGGATTGATTGAAGATTTAATTCAAATTCGTTCCTCCTGGGATGCCATCTTGGACGAGTCAAAAGAAGTAGCGACTAACCTTGGTTTCAAAAATGATTTTGTTGAAAAAAGAAGAAGGAGAACAAAAACGTTTCACAATGAATCTAGCAACGCATCTCATTATCAAAATGATGCATCAAAAGCATTTGAAGTTGACGTATTCAACTCTGGATTAGATACCTTCATCCATCAAATTGCAGAGAAATTTCAAGCTCTGAAACAGCAATGTTGATTAATTTCCTTCATCTGGTTTACGCCTGACATCAATTCGGACTTAACAAACAGTCAAAAATCTAAAGTTAAAGATCTCGTACTTCTGTATTCAAATGATCTTAGTGAAGACGAATTTATTGATAAGTTCCGCCACTTTTCGTCTGTTCGACACCATCTTCTGACAAATAATCGGCTCTTAGATCTTCTGATAAGCATTTATACGAAGGGACTTGAAGAAAAATTCCCCCATATATGCATCTGTCAATGTATCTTTCTTACTTTGCCAATATCTGTGGCTAAATGCAAGAGATCGTTTAGCAAGTTAGCTGTCGTTAAGAACTCTCTAAGAGATACCATGGGATAGGATCATCTTAAAGACTGTCTTATCTTTTATATCAAAACAAATCTTGCGAAAAAAGTTAATTACAATGTTGTAACTTCTAACTTTGCTGCTAGAAAAGCTCGTAAAGTCTTGGTATAACATATAACAGAAAAACTTGAAACTAAATCCAAAAATCTTTTTTTTCTTTGTTGTGTTATGTTTAATTGTTTGATTCGTGAACTGTCTTAAATACAGAACCTTGAAAATATTTTGTGAATACTAGAAATAATAGCTTTATTTTTCTAATTATTTTTACTTTCGTTAGAGGGGGCTCTGTATATATATTGTGCGGCCGTGACGCAGTGGTTAGAGCGCCTGCTTTATAACCACGAGATCCAGGTTCGAAACGAGGTCTGGACATATTTTTGGGTCACGGTAAGGAAGGAGGCGTGAACTTCCTGGTTGACCTACTTCCGCGGTGATCTGAGACAAGACCCTTAGGCCTTCTTGGGCCACCTAAAAAAAAAAAATAATAATAATATATGTATATATATATATATATATATATATATATATATATATATATATATATATATATATATATATATATATATATATACATATATTAGGGTGCATCAAACGCCCCATACTTTCAAAAATTGATCTGTCCCTATTCTTAAAACTTTTTATTGGTACTCACAAGACATTCTGTTAAATTTTTTTCAAAATTGAATGAGATTTAGGGGGGCCACCTCAAATCTGAAACTTGCGACGAGACCCTAAACAGAAGAAAAAAAAGTTTTTCAAATGTATGTCATGTTGGGTCTCAAAAAAAACGAAATTTTATAAAAAAATTTCAAAAACAATAAAAATTTTACATAATATTGATACATATAAGTTTTATTGCATAAAAATTATTTTTTAGAAAAGAATAGACCACGTGATTTTTTTTTTTTTTATTTAACAGCTTTGTTACTGAAAAAGTAACGCTGTAACTTTTACTCTGATTTTAATAATTTTTTAATAAGCTACTTTTTACATTTACTTGAGTAAACTTTTCGAACGGTAACTTTTACTTGTACTTGAGTAAAATTTCACTCAAGTAACAGTACTTTTACTGGAGTACAATTTTTTTTTTACTTTTTCCACATCTGGTTATGAGCTTACACAGTTTATATCCCATCAATATGAGGGAGTTATAAAATTTAAACGGTCATAATTTATCGATGAATATAAGTCTAGTTAAGTATAGTGCAAAAAATACTTTATCAATTTGTTGCTCTCACGTTTGGGGCACGAGGGGGGCGAGAATTTCTGAGCTTTTTGTTCCCAGCCTCCGATTATCGCAATTTTTTGCAAAGTCTCATTATTTGACGTACTCTTGAGTTCCTAATAAACGTCCCCCCCCCCCGTTTATTAATTTTTCGGATATTTTTCCTACCCACCCTAAGCTTATTAAGACCCCTCTTCCCCCGTTTATTGATTTTTACTTGTTATCAACCAAAAACATTGAACATGCCTACCGTTTATCAAATTTCACCCCGCCCCGTTTATCAAATTTCACAAAAAATCTTTATTGTATTCGGCAGTATAAAAATATAAATGTTTGGAGTTCGGTCCATGTCTGAAAGTTACTTATCTCGAACGACAAATAATTCTGTCTACGCCTCTGTATGTATGTATATATATATGTATGTAAGTATGTATGTATTTTTTTTTCCTCATTTATTTAGCCGTGCAAATATTTACAAGTTCCGTGTTTTATAATATATATATAAAAATGGCAAGGACGAGAAGAAGACAGGTTTGCCTTATCACCAAGTCCCTTGTTTTTTCAAGATATTTATATAAATACGTTTTAACTAAAATTAAAAATTAAAAATGAGAAAAAAGCAAAATGTTTCAAAGAAATATATACAAAATGCAAAACAGTTTAATATAGTCTTTCGAAGTTATTTTTAATGTTTAAAAAATATTTTTAATTATTAAAAAGTTCTCAATAGCATGGAGGTTAACTACGGTAATGCAATGCTATTTATATTCAAATTTCAAAGTTATTCATTGAAAGAAAATTTAATAATTTATTCAAGAAAACAAAAATCAACAGCAACAACAACAAAAACAACAACAAAAAAAGAAAACATGAAAAAATATAAACATAAAAGTTAATTTACAATCAAAAGATATATATACACATACACATCTATGTATATATGTATACATATACACACTTGCGCACGCATACATATACACATACACACACATTCGTATATAAATCCATAATTACTTTTTCATAAAATAATTGACAGTAATGTATATATAAATAAAGACTTTTGTCTTTTCCAGGCAAATAAAGTATGCACTAATAGATAATTTTTAAATATAATATTTTTTAAGATAGAAATAAAAATAATTATCTGTTTGATTGTTATTTAAAAGCAAAAGTTTTAGCTTTTGTTTAAACTGTTCAAAGATTGTAAACGTTTTAAAATCATTACTAATTAACTTATTTAATACATTAGGCCCTCTAATAGTTATTGAGAACTTGATGGACTCATACATAGTTTTGGATTGAACAAAGTTGTTATTTGAATATTTAGTCATGTATTTGTATTGAATTTTATTAAATAATGGTTCGAAGATATTTGGTATTGTATTATTATTAGTTTTATACATAAAAATTAGCAGATGATATATATTTAATTGGTACAAATTTAATATTTCTAGATTGTTGAACAATGGTCTAGAATGTGAGAGGCGGTGTGCATTTGATAATAGTCTGATTGCATGTTATTGTTTGGTAAATAGCTTTTTTGTCTTTTATTGGCTGCACTAAGCTATGTTTGCATAATTAAGATAGGAATGAATAAATGAGTAATATATGTATTTCAAACATGATTGATCTAAGTATGGTTTTGCTTTATAGAGTAATCCGATATTTTCATAAATTTTATTTTCAATCATGTTTATGTGGTCTTTCCAATTTATGTTTTCATCTAGCATTACGCCTAGAAATTTCACTGAACATTCTCTTCTTACGTTGTATTCTCCAAATATAAGTTTTGGAAATGCAATAGATATTTTATCTATTTTATGGAGGCGATGAAAGAAATATTTGGTTAATTGAAAGTTTATTCATATTTAACCATTCAGTTAGTTTTAGAAGTTCAATGTTGACCGTTTTAAATAATGTCGTTAAATCACTATGAGAATAAAATAAATTTGTGTCATCAGCAAATAATATAGAATCTAGAATATTAGAATCTTCAGGCGCGGATTTAGAGGGGGGCACAGCCGGCTCGTGCCCCCCCTAAAATTTGATTAATTTTTTATTTATAATTATGTAGATCCATTCTCAGGTCAGATATTCACTCTATAAAAGACAGACATTCACTCTATAAAACTAACAGCGTATTCAGGGTCCAGCATAGTCTCTACTACTACTACTACTACTACTACTACTACTACTACTACTACTACTACTACTACTACTACTACTACTACTACTACTACTACTACTACTACTACTATTACTACTACTACTACTACTACTACTGCTACAACTACTACTACTACTACTACTACTACTTCTACTACTACTACTACTACTACTACTACTACTACTACTACTACTACTACTACTACTACTACTAATACTACTACTACTATTCCGCCAAAATCATTGGCGGCTGATTATAGACCCCAGAAGGGGTGGGGGATACCCCCTTTCCTTAAACCCCACCCCATTTGTGCCCCCCTATCTTTACAACCTGTATCCGCCCCTGAGCTTTGCTTAAATCATTAATATAGATTAAAAATAAAAGTGGTCTTAATATAGATCCTTGAGAAACGCCGCGAGTAATTGTGATATTGTTAGTTTTTTCATTGCCAAATGAAATATATTGTTTTCTATTAGATAATTAGCTTTTGAACCAAGCTATGTTTATATTTTTGATTCCATAGTTTTTTAAATTTTTAATTAAAATACTATGATTAACAGTGTCGAATGCCTTACTAAGATCTATGAAAACACCTAAAGTGAACTTGTTTTTTTCAAAACCTTGAAAAATAATCTGAATAAGATGAAGAATGGCATGATCAGTAGAGTGCCCTGTTTTGAAGTCTAATTATTTGTTGTAAAGAATATTTTTTTTTTTCAAAAAATGATTTTATTAAATGATATATATTAAATGATATTATTTTTTTCAAAAAATTTAAATTTGTTATACATAATGCGTTCTAGTATTTTCGAGAAGCAAGAAAGTATGGAAATATGTCTATAGTTCGAGATAATAGTATCATCTCCAGATTTAAAAACTGGTATTACCCTTGCAATTTTAAGTTTTTTTGGAAAGATTCCTTCTTTTAATATGGAAAATACATTTAGTTACAACATTACTACTAAAATTATCAAGTCCTAGTGCTTTGTTTAATTTTAATGAATGCACAGTATCTAATAATTCTTTTTCTGTTAACTCAGCATTTTCCATTATTGATTTGCTAGGAGTCAAGTATTTCTCCTTGTTAAATTTACTGTGTTTTAATTTTAATGCTAAATTTAAACCTGCATTGACAAACATCTCGTTAAATGTTTTAGCAATTATAGATTCATTTGTAATATCTTGATAATGATAATTTAATTTTTTTGGAAGATCATTTAGCTTAAATATTTTTTTTTCAATTACTTCTTTAATAACTTGCCACGTTTTTTGAGTACCGCCTTTAAATTTTATTATTTTATTTGAATAGTATAACTTCATTGAAAGTTTTATAACTGATTCAAAGTGACCTTTATATTTTTTATGCCTTTATTCATTTTCATAAATTCTTTTTTTCAGAAACACTTCATAAAATCGTTTTTTTTATTTTTTATCATTTTATTATTCCTGGTGTAATCCAAGCGTTTATAAATGTTAAAGTTTTAATAGTTTTTGTTACCACTGGGAAAGTGTTTTTGAATAACCGAAGAAAACTTTTATAAGCAGTATCTGTGTTTTGAATTTGCAAAATTTCGTCCCAGTTTTCAGAAAATAGAGAATTATTAAAAAGTTCCATAGAAATGTCATTATATATTCGATTTGTAATAATAATTTGTTCTTGAATTATCTTTAGTTTTTAAGGAACTTTTGACTTGCATTTTTAACATTTATTCCACACTTCGGCTTTATCTTTTGCCCTTTTTACAAATGGCAAGCTATTGTTATAAAAAAAAAAGCGGCTTCACTTTTTGTACAATTTTGTCCCGCAAGTTAGACATCTAGTTATTTAACCTATCATTAGAAAGAATAGTTTGTTTTTCCCTAATTTAATATGGTTACTTTTGATTTCGCGATATAGTCACGTGATTGATACTTTCATTCAACTTATAATTTATAACCTTAACTCTGGGAAAAAAGACGTCGAAAAGACGTCTTTAAAAGTTTTATTTACGATGTCTTTAAGGCGTCCTTTTTGAGTCGATTATGCAAATCCAAAAGACATTTTTTTTCGACATCTAAAAGACGTTTTTTTTTTTTTATCTTAATTTTGTCATGAAAAGACATAAAAAATGCGTCTTTAAGATGCCTATTTTTAGTCAATTATGCAAATCTAAAAGACATCTTTTTTCAACATCAAAAAGACGTCATTTTTGTCTTTATTTTGTCATGAAAAGACAAAAAATGCGTCTTTAAAACGGCTTTGTTAATCGATTATGCACTTCTAAAAAAGTTTTTTTTTCTCGACGTCGGAAAGACATTTTTTGTCATACTTATAAGTATACTATAGTATCCTATATACTATATAATTCATGATTTTTATATATGAAAAGCTGTTTTCATTAAATGAAAATGATAATAGCTCTTCATACAAAGTATGACAAAAAAGTCTTTCTAATGCCGAGAAAAAAAACCTTTAGATGTCAATATAAAAGAGGAAGCATTTTTTACATACTTTATGTTTAAGCATAGGAGAATAATTTATAAATAAAAAACAGTAATGTTCACCAGAATATTTTTTCATCTTTCTCTTTCTTCTCTGTTTTTTGAGCGAGCTCTGTTTCTTGGTGTTATTGAATAAAATCAACTATTTCACGTCAAGAACTCCTTTCATACTAGCTGGTTTCATTAAGCTGGCTACGACTCCTAAAAAATGAGTGAACATAAAAAACAGTCTCTTCTTTTAATGTAATACAAAAAAACAAATGAAATTTGATTAGCTGAGTGAAACACATTACACTTACCGACTAATAATTCAAAAAGAGCTGATCCTTTGAACCCCTTTTTGTTTCCAGCTCGGTCCTTTCTTTTTATCCCCACTAGGTTAAATTGGAACAAGAGTCAAACGGTAAACCGTCTAAAAATATATAAAAATGAGTATGCTAAAGAAATTTACGACCATCAAAATGATTGTACAACAAAGTATTTTATAATGTAGTACTTAAACCAAGCTAAACATTTGCACCTCTCAGATTTGGTATGAAAGCCAAGTTATCGAAAACAGATATTGATATTTTACCCTTTTCTATGACGTGACTTTTTAATTTTATTTCAATCAAATTAAGTGTTGCATACCGATAACAATTTAAAAATCCGTTACTGACTAAAGACTATTAAAAAAAAAAAAAATTCAGCTAACACACCTTGAGAGTTTTTATTCATTTACACTGGATAAAAGTATTATTCAAAGCTCTATTTTGGCCTGAAACACAATGATGCTTTACTTGACAGCATAAAATTATAAAAACTAGCGATATCATTAGCAACAGATGAGTTCACATAAACAAAAATATAGACTAGAAAGCTGCAATAATGTTTAGCTATAAGAAAGTAGCATTTTCATTTGGTCTTTTGTATTCAAACTAAAGGTTTTGCAGACAATTCTATAGATAAATCTGTTGCCATTATGTGCAAATTCTACATGCTTTGTTAATGACAGACAACAGTTAACAAGGAAATAACAAATTAAACATAAAAGTTAAAGAGCCAAGCTTTTGTCTTAACAATTTCATCATTCAATTAAATACAATTTTATTAAGAGATCGCATAGTGAATAAATTTATTCACTATGCGATCTCTTAAACTCAGTTTTTATTGCAATAATTATTTTTAACACTCACACTATTTATTATTTATTTGTTTACTAAATTTTTGTTTAATACGCGTGCTGAATTATTTGAAATATTTTTTGTCCGTTACAAACTTATTCTTTAAGTGCTCACTTAAGTCGCTTTTTTTTTTTCTGCATATAAGTTTTGTTGAAATTGAGAGAAATATTGATTGCCGAAGCTTGAAAATGGTTTTAAATTGCATTGATCTCGGGCTCTGAACTATCCTAAAAGTTTCAGAGCTCTAGCTAGTCGGGAATTGGGTTAAATATAGCTTCAAAGATTCTAACCGGACGGACAAACATACACACAAAAATCAAGTTTAGAAAAACGTTGTAAAAATAGTCAAAGAGAGCAATTTTAAATTTTGAGAATGAGTTACATTTCTTACATGACAAATTCAGTAGAAAAATGCTAACAGTTAAATCGCTTGAAGTTAGAATTTATCAAAAAATGTGCACTTAGTTAAAACGAATGAATCTATAATAAATTTTCAACTCAAGGTAAGTACTTTAAAAAATTCTGAAGAGCAGCTTTCTAAGTAAATATTCAAATCTTTGAATCTTCAGCAAAAATTTCCATAGGTTGCTTCTCCGGAACATTTATCGACCCTAAACGTTTCGGTTGTAGAAATTTATCGCCGGTAAATTTAAAAAATATTTTATAACTGAAAAAAATCATTAACGTCAGTAAATTTTACCGCCGGTAGCATTGTGACAGTGATCCCATGTCTCTACCGTACCGCGCTCAATGGCCTTATTTGTCAAAGTTTGGGTTTCGGAGTTATAGAGTTGAGAGAGGGTTGTAACCACAATTAAACTAGCTCCTCGACTGTTGTGTCCTTATCGGTCTCGAGGAGGTAAATTAACACAAATAATTTTGCAAAAAATAAAAAATCAACATTACTTTGCAAAATTTTTGGCCCTCCATTGCTGCAATTTATACTTTTGGAATATCGGTTTCGGTCCTTGGTCTAGAGGAGACGATATTTTCCGAGACAATATCTCGTACAAAACCAAGAAAAATCGCTATTTTTCAAAAAAGTAAAAATCTAACAAAATAACTTGAAATTATCATAAAAACTTGTGTTTAATGATTTGTTTATTATTAACTATGAATCATAAATATTCAACATTTATCAAAGTAATGTTGCTTCTTAAAATAACTTTTCAAAAAACTTAAATAATTCAAAGTTGGTGCTGTCATTCTCTCCCGCCTCTCAAAACGATAGTTGCTTCAAAATATAAATTTTTTGCTCAAATCGAATCGATTTTAACGCATCTTCTAATTGGCATAACCTTTCTGATTTGAATCCAGTCGTAATGTAGCTGTTGAATTCTTCGACCGTCTAATAATTAGGATTAGTGGTTTAGATTTGTTGTCTCACAAAAATTTTCACATCGGTTTTCTTCGTTCATGGCTCTTTGGCCTTTGGTACAAAAATTGAAGTCTTTTGAAGTCTCAGGGAAGTAGAAAATGTAACTTCAGAGCATTGGTAGCCTGTTTGACTGTCTACTGAGCTTTAGATGGAACTTATATAACATCATCACTGTCATATCATTATGGATGGAGTAAAAAAGATGGATGGAGTAAAAAAGTATTTAAGCCAGAGCCTCTTCTTGCTTTTTCAATAACTTTTTTTATTTGATGAATAAAAAAACAATAAAAAAAGCAAGAATGGGAACATTCTCGGCTCTTCAAGAACTCCTAGATTCTTTAGAAATTTTAGCAGACTGACAGTTAAGATTGTTTTTGGTTACTCCCAATTACATTTCCACAAAAATTTGGATAAACAACTAAATGATGTTACTGATGTTACTATTATTTAATTAACCTTGTTTTTTTAAGTAATCAATGACTTGTGAGGAAAATTAAACTAATAAGCCACTATAAAACTAATAGATAATCAAAGTCACCCCAAACAAGGAGGTAATAACATTTTTGATATAAAAAAACATAGTTAGACAAAACAAATTATTTTTTTATTATAATTACACCCTGTAAAGGAGTTGTCTAATGTTATATCAGGAAGAAAAAAAAGGAAAAAAATAATTTTTACTGAAGAGCCATTTAGCAAAAATGTCTAAAAACCTATTAATGTCACCATCATATTTCATGTTACATACCGCTTTATAATATGTAACATAAAATTTTTAAATTAATCAAATACTAGATTGTTATATATTAT
Source organism: Hydra vulgaris (assembly GCF_022113875.1). Taxonomy (NCBI): domain Eukaryota; kingdom Metazoa; phylum Cnidaria; class Hydrozoa; order Anthoathecata; family Hydridae; genus Hydra; species Hydra vulgaris. The sequence goes on along the minus strand of NC_061160.1, from coordinate 50,040,257 downwards.
TAAAAAGACATTTATTACAGTATTTTAAAGTTGAAAAAAATATTAAAACTAAACAATTCTACGAAAAGTTATCGCATTCTAAATGCCGAATTTTTGATATATAGATTTGTTAAAAAAAACGATGACCAAATTTAGAGTTTTTCTTAACTTTATATGTCATAACTTTGTCAATTCAAAATTCATGAAAGTTAACAAAAGAATGGTCTTAAAAAGGAGAGTAAGGATTTTACGTTTGCGGGGTGTTAAATAGGCGTTTATAACACCTGTTAATATATTTAAAATCTAAATTTCTTTAAAGATAATTTTAATTTGTTATTAAAAACTTTTTTTAAATATTTTTTATATTTTATATAATTTATATATACTACTCAATATTATTTGATATAATAATATTCATTTAAACATTATTAATAATCAAGTGTTTTTTCCGCTATATACCGGGTAGTTGCAGTAAATAGCAGTAAACTAAAAAATGATGGCAAGTTTGAGAAAATGGGAAAATTTGAGTTAATCCGTATTCATGCTCATTGTTGCAAAAACTATACAAATGCTAAGAGCATTCAACGAATAGCCATTTATTAATAAATGGTTACTCGTTGATAAATAATTTCGAAGCAAGTGCTTCATTAGAAAATGTTCCAATACTTAGGTCAACGTTAAGAAAGTTTGATTTCAAATTAAATTGTCAGTTGTGCAGAAAATCTGAGAATTTATTAAACGAAAGTAAAAAGACGTACAAGAAAAAACAAACAATTTGCATTGTATTTATTGCGGCCATAAAGTTTCGAGTAAGCTAAAATGCGAAATGACAAATGAGGCAAGGTGGTTCAAGCACAGGTTGTATTGTAATAAATAGATTTGGTTGCAGCAGTAGGGCAATATAATAAGGCCTGTTAGATGCAGATTTTAAAAAAAGAAAGTTATTTAAAAAAGAAAAGCCTGGTTGTCCACTTTATTTAGAACAAAATTTGGTTTTCAATAAATTATGTGATTATCTCTCTGATAATGACAAATTGGTATTCAATTTCTGAATTAAATGACAAGTTCTGTGAATTCCTTCCTTCTAGAATTAACCCGTGCTAAGATAAAATTTTCAAAGTTCAACTTCAAGCTTGTTACAAACGTTCCAGGCAAAATAAACCTTTTCCTTCCTTCATGCGAGCTATAAAATTTTAAGGCAAAATTGGTATTTACAAACAACAGAAATGATGAACAACGTCGAAATGTTAAGAAAACTGCAGCAGTTATTCAAGAGGACATGCGATGTTGTGCTTATGAATTAGAATAATGTCTTACATTTTAGAATATGATGGTTACCTTACAGGAGCAAGTTCCTTACTTACGAATATTTTTTGAAAACGTGGTTAGTTAGGACAAAAAGGTAAGAAGAATATCCTAAAATCTATATGCGTCACTTTAGAGCATGCTATATATGTGCAGTGCGCCCAAGATTATTTTTTTCTAACATTCTAATAGGGTTGTCTGTGTACTTGCACAGACACTTCGAATCAAAAACTCTAATTGAAATTCTTTCCAATATTAGATTTTGTTTATCATATAACGAAGCAAAACTTTTCAAAATATTATCCAGCGTAGACAAGATAGAATCAGATGCATTTATCCAGTTGTTTTTTTTTGACAATGTTGATTTGATCATCCGCACATTAGATGGTCACAATACTTTTCACACCATGAATGGAGTTTGATGTACTACTCTTGCGCATGCAATCAGTTTGTATATAATGTTAATAGGCTAAATATTCTACCTACTTTAAAAGAGTTTCCATCTGTTGGGAAGATAAAATTGGCTACTTACAAATAGCCAAAGAGCACAGGTCTTTGAGATATAATTGTAGAGGTCGTATATGGGGTAACAAAAGCTTCCTTCCTTGGTGCACCATTGTAACAAGAAATGACGTACTTTGTAACCCCATATGAAAACCTGGTTGGATTGGCTATATGACACTATCCATGGTCTAAAGTCATCCGTACAAATTGTCCTATGTCTAACCAATGCCTTTATTTAACAATGCTCCGGGAGATTTAAGTACAATTTACACATTACCCCTGATGACTAAAGAAGATGCAAGAAAGCTAGTCAACTGACATGTTTTGTTTCTTTACTTTTGTTACATTTGTTGGCTTCCTTGGTTCACATGCTGAATGGTCATGCCTATGTACGGTTACTTCATGATGCAATTAGCGTTGACAGTCGTTGTACTGCAGAAGTTGAATGAACAAATTGAAAAAACTACTTAAGTTGAGATTACCGTTGGGTCGAGAATAGCGGAATACCGGATACCGGGATCCCGGTAATTGAAATAATATATAGTTGCCAAAATACCGGTACTGAAAAAGTCGAATACCGTTAATTTGGAATTCGAAATAATTTCGCCATTTAAAAGTTTTAAATTTTTATTGATCTTATAAACGGAAACAAAACTCATTGTACAAAATCAAATGTGGTTATATAATATATGTTATTTTTACGTGGTGTAGTTCAATTAAAGTTCAATTAAAATGTTATATAAAATTCCAAAGTGTAAATAAAATAGTTTCTTTATAATCAGAGTATGATTTATACATTTTATTATCGTATTTCGAACTTTTAGAAAATTTGTATTTTACATAAACTCAACTACAATATAAAGCAATTTGGTCTTTGATTTAAGCTGAGGAACTTCTCTTGTGGTTTTATTTCTTGTTACAAAAAGTTGGCCAAAAAAATATGTGCACCTCAAACATTTGTAAGAATGGATTATTGTTGATTTCTTTAATCAATGTACACGGTGTATCATTGATTAAAGAAATCTTTGTAAATCCCCTCCAACAATTAGTGTCTCTACGAATTTTTTCAAGCATTCATAGTTCTTCTGAACAATGTCTAAAACATTTTGAAACGTTGCCTATTAGTCTACTTATTCTGAATCACCCAATTCATGGAGTTACTCATAGATACACAGTAAGAAATATAACGTTAATATAACGGTTAAATAACGGTGAGAAAATTTACCGTTATGTTTACCGTTATGTTCATGTCAAAGCGGTTTTTAGAGCATAGCGGAGAAGAGCTATTTTTTTTTGTTTGCTTGAATTTCTCATAATCGAGTGTTCCACCCAATTTTCCTTATATATATGTCTCTCTACATAAATGCTTGTATACTATAAGTTAATTTTTTTTTAATTATCAAGAGGATTTTATTATAAATTATTAAAAAATTATGGGTGAATCCTGGGCACCGCAGGATACCCCCTATATCCTCCCCTGACACAAAATCTAAAAAAAGTTATTTTTAGACAACGCCCTTCTTTTGAAGTTTTAAACAAGTCTGTAATTAAAACAAAAAGATTATTATTATCCAAATTTTTCATTTATATTACTGCTAATAACGATAAATCTCGCATTTCTATGTCAGAAAAATATAAAAATAACAAATGTTTTTATAAAGAAAAAAATTATAATCTAGTTATCAGACTCACGCTCATCGTTAATCGAACCTCTTTCACGTTATTTTTATAGTGAAATAATGAAGGACATGATGGGTTAGCAAGTCGTAACAAAAAGGTATCTTATTAGTAAATAATGACTTATTTGCATCTTTAAATTGTTAAGATTTATCTTTAAAATTTTCTTTGAATATCTCTTAGTTATCATACAAGGAATATAGAAAATGTCAATGAACTATTATTTACTCTATTATTTACTCACGTTAATCGGACCTCTTTCCGTCATCCTCCTCTGAATGATTAACATTATGATTGTTTCAATCATTACATTTTCAAAAGTCTGTGCAAATTGCACCAGCTTTATTAGAAGTACATCTTTTTATGGATTATAAATTTCATATTAACAAGAAAAAAAAAAAAACATTTCGTTTTAAAAAAAAACGTTTCTTATTAAAACTTAAAATTTATCGATGAATATAAGTCTAGTTGAAAATAATACAAAAAATAATTCATCAACTTCATGCTCTCACGTTTGGTGCAGGGGCGGGGGAAAAATTTTTGTTCCCAAGCTCCAATCATCACAACTTTTTGCAAAACATTCTTATTTAACATAAGTAAAAACATATAAATCTTTGGAGTTTGCTCCATGTCTGGAAGTTAGCTATCTCAAAGACCAAAAAATGCAAATGAAAGCCACTGGTTAAAACTATAGGGTGGTTACTGTAAACAACAAAACTTTAACCTCGATTACCTAGTTATTGGGATCGTAAAAATCTGGGAACATTGTAAAATTAAATCAGTTTATTAAGCTTTTAAAATACCGTTCTCAATATTTAGTAACTAAATGTGTCTTTTTTTATATATTATTAAAGGTTTTTCTGCAATAGACAACAATTTCAATTTTATTATTAGTGATCACATCGTAAAAAAAGAATCTTAAATAAAATTTTAAGTAGCAATTCTTGATGAAAACATGAAATAGGAAGATCATATAAGCATAATTGATAAGAAAATTTTTACAGTTTTATTTTCAATTATGTTTATATGATCTTTCTATTTCATGTTTGGATTGAATATAACTTTGTTCGCTAAAAAAAAAACCAATTGGTTTACTTTTACCGAACAAAAATTATATTCAATCCAAAACTATATATGACTCAAGAGAAAAGACCCAAACTAGTCAACAACTATTGGTATCCAATGTATGAAATAAGATGAAGAGTAATGGTATTAAAACAATTACAACTCTTGATCAGTTTAAGCAAAAAAATCTATTACTTTTAAATAAGAAAATTGAGGACTGTTTTTAAATTATTTATTTGATTATTTCTAAGTGAATAGTTTTTTCTGGAGGAACAAAATTGAAGTGACCACTCATTGAAAATTATGATAATTTACATTTTGTTCAAGTTTTAAATAACTTCTATTATAGAAAATGATTTTACAAGAAAGTAAATTAGTAAAAATAAGTTTTCATACATACATACATAGAGATATCTGCATATACATAAATACAAAGAAATAAATAGAGGAGACCGGGGTTAGTTGGAACGTTTTTTTTTAATTGTTAACTTGTGGCCAAAATACAAAAATTTTTTGAATTTTATTTATTGTCTTAATACTTCCTACTAAAGCACACAATATTCACTATTAATGATTAAATTTAGTTATGTAGTTTTTAATATATCTTTGATTAGAGAGCTGTAAAAAAAAATGTTCCAACAAACCCCGCCATAAAGAACATACTGCTGTCAACAACAAGCGGTAGCAAGATTTAAATAAATGAAAACACATGCATAATAATTTAGTATGTATTTAAACTCTAATTTAGTATATACTTAGACGCTTTCAAAAAATTTTATTATTTTTTATAATACAAGATAACAATTAATAATACAAAAATCACAAAAATTTACTTTTATGTGTACAATTCTCTAAAATCTTGAGCAACAACTTAATTTATTTTAACCAACAAATTTATTTTAACCAACAAATTTATTTTAACCAACAAATTTATTTTAACCAACAAATTTATTTTAACCAACAAATTTATTTTAACCAACAAATTTATTTTAACCAACAAATTTATTTTAACCAACAAATTTATTTTAACCAACAACAAAATAGTATGTATTTTAGTTCTTGAAACATTTGTTTCTTGTTTGTAATAAGAAACTGCTTGTTAGTCGGCGAAAAAGTTTAAAGTTTCAACTAACCCCGTGTCCCAACTTACCCCGTGTCCCAACTTACCCTGTTTCCCAACTAACCCCAGTCTCCCCTACACTTTTATGTAGACGTACACAAAAATATATATACATACATATAAACGAACACATTGACATTTACGTACATATAAGAATAAATATACGTATATGTCAATGTGTACGTGTAAAACAAATGTACACTATATATATATATATATATATATATATATATATATATATATATATATATATATATATATATATATATATATATATATATATATATATATAAATATACACGAAATTTATAAGTTTAATATTATATTTACCTAGTTAATAATTGGCAAATTACATTCAACCCCTTTATTCAACGTTTTAGTTATTATTTTTTTTTTTTTTGCTTTTTTTTTTTGTTTGCAGTTATAACTAAAGTTGCTCCAAGAAGTCCTAACGGTCTTATTACAGAGTCCTACGAAATATCATTTAACCAAGAAGTTCACGCCAACTTTCCTTCTAATAATGCATTTATGGCCAGATCCGGCTTCAAACTACGGACTTCCAGTTCTATAGTCAGAAATTTACTATACCACGACTGTACAATTTATGGCTACGCAACATCTCCACCCATCCGGATGGAGATTTAGCCATAAATTGTGTAGGACCCTGGGTCTTTTTTTGAGATATTGGTTGATATACTTTTGAATAGTTTTTTAAACGATAAGGATTTAAATCCAAATATCTTAACAACTTGACATGATGGTAAAAAATGGAATGCATATTTGATATCAAGATGATAAATGCTCAGGAACAAAAATAACTTTATAAAAACATCAGGGGAAAAAAAAGTCAAGAAATATTGTAAATTTAAAAAAAAAAAAATTTTTTTTGGTTAAAAAATGTCATTTTCTATGCAATAAAATCGAAAATTATAACATTTTATAAAGTTATAATTTTTGATTTTATTGTTCAATTATTGAAAATTATAAACTTTCATATAGATTTGCTTTATTTGAGACCCAACATAAAAAACTTTAAAAAAATTTTCTATCTAATTAATAAATACAAACAAATAATTTTCAGATGTTATTTAAAATGTTTTTCGATTTTAACAAGAAATCATTAAATCAGATGATTTGTTTAATACAGTTTACCAGTTTGATACAAATCTATTTTATACAACCTATTTACTTCGTGGTCAAAATTGAAGAACATTTTTAAACAACATCTGAAAAATTGCACTCTATAAAACTACATTTGATAAAAAGCATTTTGGCTAAACAATTTGTTTGTCCTTTCCGAGATATCATTTTTAATATAAGTATTTATTATTGAATAAATTTTTTTTTCTAAAAATGTTTTCAAAAGTATTTCTTGATGGGCTTCTAATTACGTGAAACTATAAAAATTTCAAAAATACTTATAATTTTATAAAAAATTATAGTTTTTCACCCAAAAATGTTTTATTTTATAAAACATTTTTGGGTGAAAAACTATATATATATATATATATATATATATATATATATATATATATATATATATATATATATATATATATATATATATATATATATATATATATATATATATATATATATATACATATATATATATATAGTTTTTCACATATATATTATATATATATATATATATATATATATATATATATATATATATATATATATATATATATATATATATATATATATATATATATATATATATATATATATATAATTATATTTAGATGAATAAAAACAACTGATTAGCGGGACTTAAAGTATCATGCCCGAAGGCAATCATCAGCCGTTGATACCCGTTAATAGCCGTTAATAGGTATTTTTTTTTTTTTTTTTTAATTTAATTTAGGTGCCCAAAGAAGTCCTTACGGTCTTATCACAGAGCACCGCCAATGAGCACACATGAGCACAAATGAGCCACAGAGCACCGCCAATGAGCACCAATGAGCCACAGAGCACCGCCAATTAACGGCGGATGATTGCCTTCGGGCATGAAACTTTAAGTCCCGCTAATCAGTTGTTTTTATTCATCTAAATATAATTTTATATAGCTCTATTATTCAGTAATATTGAGCACTGTAACACGTACAAGAGACTTCGTATGATTACATCAAAATATTCAACTTCGAATATATTCTATATATCGAAATCTATACAAATACATATATATATATATATATATATATATATATATATATATATATATATATATATATATATATATATATATATATATAAATATAATATATATATATATATATATATATATATATATATATATATATATATATATATATATATATATATATATATATATATATATATATATATATATATATATATATATATAATAATTAATATACTAAAATTTATATTAAAATTCGGATGATTATTTTATGAAAAGTTAAAGGAATCTTTTTATGGCTCATTGTTATTAGCTTGCAAAAAACGAACGTGCAATCCCATGTAGTAGACAATTTGGTAGAACCGGTAATTATCAGAAATGGACATCTTAACTTGAAATATACAACTTACTCATAATACCTGGAGTTGATAGTTTTTTTTTTTTAATTGTTATTTAGTACCCCAGGAAGACCTAACGTCTTGTCACCGAGCATGCGGAAGTGTATTTAACCAGGAAGCTCACGCTTCCTTCCTTACTGTGACGCAAAATTATGCCTAAGGCTCGTTTCGAACCTGGATCTCCTGTTTATAAAGCAAACGTTCTAACCACTGCGCCACGGCCGCTAGATAGTTGAAAATAAACAGGTCTAGCGCCATGGCCGCTAGATAGTTGAAACTAATCAAGATGCCCAAGAGCATGATAAAAATCTTAACTACTTCCTACACGCAAATAAAATTGTCAATGTAGAAATAAAAAAAAAAAGCTAATTTAAAAAAAACTAATACTAAATTCTTAGACCATATAATTGAAAACGGAACCTTGAAACCCGATCCAAAAAGATATAAAGTTCTTTTGAATAGTCCAGACCCAAAAACCTTAAAATAACTAAGCCGAATGATAGATTTGCTCCCCGATAACACAGAATGAAAAATTAGTTCCTTTTACCACTTACTTAAGCAAGAGACAGTTTTCTAACAAGAGGCCTGAATCCACAAGCCAATGTAGCAATTAAAAAGCTCAAAATTAAACTTACGGAAGCTTGTCTGGCCTTACCCTACTTCAAAGTCCCACTTTTGAACTATTGAAACAGAGGCTTCTGACACAGCACTGGGAGTAACATTACTACAACTAGGCAGACCCGTGGCCTTCTTTTCAAGAACACTAACAAACGCTGAAAAAAAAATGCAACTATAAAAGAAGTTTGGGTGTCATTATTACACTGTAAATACAAGACACATTTAACACGTTTAAAATTCGTAATAAATAAAAGTTTTTAGATATTTTCTATTTACAGGATATTTGCAAAACGTTATCGTAAACTGAATACTAAGTTAACCGCAAATTGTGCTCATAAGCTACAATCATTTGTTTAATAATTTTGTTTATTGATTTTTTGAAAAAAAATCTCTAAAAAATAAAATTTAAGTATTAACAACATTAACAGCTCATTAAAGTATTTTTCACGCATTTAAACAATATAAAAATAGCAACAAAGCCTAGGATGCATTGATTTGGAGCCAAAAATTAAAAAATACCAACGTAGGAAAAATTCTCATAGGAAGTAACTCATCATAAACGAGCAATAGTTTGTCATAACCATTTATGATTTTATTTATATTTCTTTTAAAAACTTTTAAAAGCCTTTTTAAACGGAAATCAAAACTATTGTTCGATGATTATTTGTTTTTGCCTATGATAAACGCAGAGATTTAAAATCATTTATCTTACCTAGTACCTGGATTTTACGAGATTTAAAGTAATTTGATGAGTGCAACAACTTGTTAGTTATAAATGAATAAAATTATCAAAGAATTCAAAAACTTCAACTTTATTAACTATCAGCTATTTTTTTTATAAACATTCAGGTGGTTTAATTGGTTCTTTACAGCAAAATTTAGTAATACTGATGAGTTGGTAACAGATGCAATTATTTATGTTAGAGGTATAGCAACAGATGTTATATTTAACTGAGATATATTATACACATATATATTGTATAAAGAATTATTATACAAATGGTTAACCAAAATTAATTGCATAATTCTCTTGATATTGTGTATCTTTTGTTTAATAAAGAATTAGGTTCATCATCAATTTTTTCAACTTCTTCAGTTGATTTTACGTTCAACTGATTTGTGTATCTTTCGTTTAATAAAGAAATAGGTTCATCGTTAATTTTTTCAACTTCTCCAATTGATTTTATGTTCAAAGGTTTTTGGAAGATATTTTCTTCAAGTTCACCATCATTTGATTCAGCAGGAAGACTGTTAAACGATGCAGCTTTATAGTAAACATTTTTATCGTCAATATCAAAGTTAAAATAACTGTCTCCCTGAGACATAATTTTATCGAAACGCTCACGTAAATCTGTAAAAGTAGGTCTCTGTAATGGATCTTCATTCCAACATTGCAACATGATATCGTACCTGATTTGAAATTTTTTATAAAGAAATTAAGAATTCAAAGACAGTTTAAACAGAATTCAAAGACAGACAAATTCAAAATTGTAAAAAAATTTAAAGACGTTACATCGGTTCAGAACAATTTTCTGGTCGACTCATTCTGTAACCAGATTTCAAAAGAGTGAGAAGTTCACGGTTACTTATACTTGGATAAGGTGTCCCTCCTATAATGGACATAATAATAATAATAATAATAATAATAATAATAATAATAATAATAATAATAATAATAATAATAATAACAATAATAACAATAGTAATAATAATAATAATAATAATAAAAAAAATCAGAAATAGACAGAACATTAAAACCATTATATTATGCATAAAAATGTATAAAATTATAATACTCACCTAGCGTGACGATTTCAAATAAAACAACGCCATATGCCCACCTAAAAAATAAATTTTATGTAAAAAAAACTGTGATAAGTATTGTAAACCTTAATGACAAAATATTTTTATACAATTAAAACAAATTTTTCTAAGCTTTTTAAAGCAGCAAATATTTTGAACTTAATTATTTAAATTAAAAAAATATACAGAATACATACATAATTGTTAAAACTAGCATGGAAATTTTTTTATTTTCTGTTTACGAAAAACATAACAGGCCCCTTTGTGCTGAATTGGTAATTTAACCAACAATCTGCTGTAACATTTAAAGCATGTAGTTCGTTAACTTATTATTGAATATATTTAACATACTGGCTGTATAAATGAGAGGGGCAAGCTGTATAGATGAGTGGCAAGGTGTACTATTTTTTTTAAATTAGTTTTTTAGGTACTTCAAAAATACCTATTTTTTTTAAACTTATTGCAAAAATACCACAGAGCACCACAGAGAAGCATTCAACCAGGAAGTTCACGCCTCCTTCTTTAACAAAGTTGCTTATAGAGCTGAAGTCAAACCACGAACCTCTTGGTTCTGAGCCAGAACTTTAACTACTGCACCACAGCTGCTTTAGGTTACTGACTCACAAGATTTTCTCTTTCAACGCAGAAATTGACCACCTCATTTTCAAGTTTTTTAGATGTGTAAATAGATGATTATTTTGCTCAACTTTGAAAACAATGATGACAAACTTGTTATTTATTTTGTATTGTTCAATGGTGTTGTCTCTTATTAAGCAGTCGCCTAGCAAAGTTAAGACTAGAAAGGTGAATCTATCAAGGAAAGGAAGATATTGAACTGAAGCAACTATTTTTGTAATGCAATATTGGATCTGTACTAATGCAGAAACCAATCATTATGCTGAACTCAAGGTGTAATCAAATGCACGATGTGTAAATGGTTGCCAGAGTTATGCAATTTGTTTTCCAAAGATTTCCTAAAGTTTACTAAGGACCAGATTAGCTACTTTTATTGCAAAATCTCTCAAGATGATTCTGCTACTGAATCATCTTGAGATTTCAGTTTTAGATCATTATAATCAAAAATGCCTAGACCATGTTCAGCAGTTGTAGTTTCGTGTTGGTGGTGGTTTACATGTTGATTGAGAGTGGTAATGATGAATCACTGTAGAAATCCACAAAGACTTTTTTTATTCAGAGATTTTTTCTATAAATAGTATTATAATGAATCAATGAATCAATGAATCAATATATTTTCTGAAATATTTGGTATTACATTTCAAGGTCGCTTACAAATAATATAAACTACTAATATTAAGTAAACACCTAATAACAATGATTAAAACAGTTATAGTAATAATAATAATAAAAATATTTATAATAAAATAATAATAAATTATAACAATAATAATAACATGTTACTTTAAAAATAGTATTATTAGTAATATAGTAATTAATATAAACAATATAGCAATTTAAATAAATCGGTATAACTTTCTATACAACAATCGCTTATACATACAAAGTTACAGTTACAAACAGTAATAAACAGACAAAACGTAACGACTAACGATGACGTAAAAACAACTATTGCTAAAAAAAATTATAATGATTTAGTAAATATATTAATCATAACTCTTTTAATATCATAACCAAAATATATTACAAATAATAAATAAATAAAAATGTAAACAGAAACTAATTAAATAAAATGTAAACAGAAAAACACTTAAAAAATCAAAACAAAACAAAAGATACAACAAACATTACGAACAAAACAAAAAGTTACGTTAAATATTTTTGACAACAAAAAAAAACAATAAAAAAACAACAACATCAACATAAAATAAAAAATAAAAACAACAACAAATAAAGAAGAAAAATATATAATATTACATGGTAGAATAAAACATATATAATAAATAGCTTAAATGAAAGTAAAAACAAATAATATATAACTGTATAAAAAATTATATATAATTATTTATATAAAGTAAAACTTAGTAGGCTAAAAACTAAAGAAAAAACATTACTACAACACCGCATAACAGCAAAACTAAAAAATAAATCGTAAATAAAGAATCCTAAAAAATATATGAAATGAACCTAAAGAAATATATGAAAAAATAAAAAAATCTTGATTTGCCAATCTTTTTTCGATGTATAGAAATAATTATTTTCTTTCTTTTCCATTCATTTTTATTTCATTCATTAGTTGTTGCTTTTTTTAACTTCTATTTTCATTACTTTTTTACTTATTTCCTTTCGAATGTTTCTTTTCCTTTTCTTCTTTTAAAACATTTATTCATTCTTTTTTTTTTTTTAGTTAATTTTATTTTTCGTTTAAGTTATAAATGTTTACTTTTTTCTTTTTTCCTCTTTTAAAAAAGATATTATCATCCGTTAGAAAAAAGAGTCCACCATTAGCGATGTCATTGCAAAGAACGATAGGAAGGTTTTTACAACAAGTGATTGTAAAAATTATGGGGGATATTTTGGCTTAAAATTTAAATTTTTGTACATGATTTAATTTATAACTTAGAACTTGTTAGCAATGGTTTCTATTATTTCCTCTCTTCAACAGATTTATGAAAAGAGATTCATTAGAGGAGGATAATTAATCAACAGGCATTGGTAATTTCATAAAGGTTCCTTTAACAAATTTTACCAACTACGTAGCCTTTTATCCTTTAATCTTTTTTAACCTAAACAGCTTTTGTCCTATTAAGTAAAACAATAAAAATGTTAAAAAATAAAATTTACAACCAAAACATATTCCAAGTTGCTTGTTAAAGTATTAGAACCAGTAAGAACTACTATCTCTGAGATTGTGACCAATTCAAATTAGGAAAAAAAAATACCCAAGATTTTCTACATACTATCAGTACCATTGCAAAATCTTGCTGAAGAGAAAGTTGGTATAATGAGCACAATCTGTAGTTCTACAACTGAAGAATAGTAGAACTTTATAGTAGTTATTAATAAATTGTAAGAAGAAAAATAATTATATACATATAATAAATATGTATATATTTATTTTTCTCAATATAAATATATACATATATTTATATTGAGAGAATAATACCATTAATAAACTTTGTTTTGATGGATTGTAATAATAACATTCTTTTACAAGAATTTTTTTTTTAAGTTATCTTGGTTTTTTATTAAATTTATTAGATAACTTACTTTATTTAAAAGAAGCATTTAAAATAATAATACATTAACAATTTTTCAAAAGTATTTTTGAAAAAGACATTTACAATAAAAAGTATTTTTGAAAAAGACATACGAGAAACACAAATGAGAAAAATATTACTAGATCCATTGATGTTACCGCTGTTCTCTGATGATACCGCTGTTTTGAAAGATCTTATGTTTAAGATAAACTCAATAAAATTCTATTATTAGTAGAACTATAGTAGTTTATTAGTTGAATGTTTACTCTCATGTTGAAACTAATTCAGCAGTCAGCTTTTGTCTCTTTTAAAGGTAAATGGTTTCTTTGCCTCTAATTTTTCATGTTGAACACCCCACCATGCATTTGTTGAACACCCCACCACGCATTTGCTTTTCAATTATTTGTGGGAGAGTTGTTTACCTATAATGGATAGCCACTGACTGTTTACTTTAGTAATACAAAAATTTTCATTTAGAGCATCATATTTTACCTTTTTTATGCATTTATTTCAAATCACCTGGTGCAGCTAAAAATAAACTAGATTTTTTGTTCAAGTATTCTTTTGCGCAGTAGCATAACATTTTTTGTGTAACATTTTATACAATTACTGTAAGTAACACAGAAAACTTTGCATGTTTGATAACAGCACTTTACATTAACAGTTAAACAAATATTAGATTTTATATATATATATATATATATATATATATATATATATATATATATATATATATATATATAGAGTAAATTTTTATAATTTTTCCTGGAAAATAAAAAAGTTACCAAAATTAAAGAAAGTTCTGAAAAGTTTATTACAGTTATGGCCATAACTGTTATGAACTTTTCAGAACTCTGTTTAATTTTGTAGCCATATTTATTGCCATATGTAATATTACGCCATATGCATGAAGGAATTTTAAAGAAAGTTCAGGAATTTCTGGAAACGCGCTGTGTCAGCGAGCCAATAAATCTTATTGATTAACGGGTTTGCTGACTCAGCAAAAGTGATTCCAGAATGTGCTATAGTGATTTTTCTTTGGATAATTTTATTGTGGTTTTGTTGTTGACAAGAGTCTTTAGTTTGTTTTACTTTGTTAAGTTTTGTAGGTTTCTGTGAAGAATCATAATTAGAATATATATACAATATTTGGCAGACTTTAAAATGGCGCATCCCAAACTCGGTAAACAAAGAAAATTTTCGTTATGAAAATTAAAAGTCAATTTTCATTAGCTAATAAATTAAATTAGACTTAAGCACGTTTTCAAGTTTTGTAGTTTACTTCAGTATGCCACAACTTTAAGCAAGATGACTCCTCTTGCTGAATTCATTGAAAGCTTTAAAGTAGAAAAGCTGATTACTACTTATACTACTTGATTACTATTGACTCCTCTTTACTTTGATTACTATATGTTACTATATGTTACTTTGATTACTATATTGACTCCTCTTTACTTTGACTACTATATGACTCTTCTTGCTGAATTCATTGAAAGCTTTAAAGTAGAAAGGCTGATTACTACTATTACTACTTAATTACTATTACTACTACTTTTCAAAGTACTGGTTAGCAAGTTCACTTATAAAATTTACAAACCAAAACCAAAGCTGGAACTTTTTAAAAAAGAACAATTTTCCAAAACACTGGGACAACAAAATGTCTCAGTACTACAAAACAACTATTGAAATATTAGGCAAAAACGGGTCCCTGTTTAACATCCCCCTAAACCAACAAAAAAAATTTATTTAGAAATGGCAAAAAACAAAAAGACAGTCGTGCCAGTAGAACTTTTCTGGAACGGTCAACAAAAACAACAATGCCGTGGACCCAAATTTGGAAAAAAAAACTTCACCTCCCACGCATGCGGACCGACACAAAACATCCTCTTTTGATTTTTACACAACATTCTACCTTCTGTGGCCTTGCTAGCCATAAGCAAAAGGCAACAGATCGTAAAAAAAAACAAATGCAAACTTTGTGGTAAAATTGAGGACAACATTCATATCTTTGCCTACTTTCCTCCTTCTGTTGAAATATGGGAGTATTTTAAACATGTATATAACTTCTTGACATCCCAAAACAATTTTTTTCCAATAAATTTGATTTTCTCGATTGAAACAGCGAATTTATTGAAAAAAAAACCTAGCTTGCAGCTGCTGTTGACACTCACTCAAACCATAATGTGCGCAATATGGAACAGTAGATGTAACCACATGTTTATTAACATAAAAATTGACCCAATGGCAGTGATCAAGGTATTAATCAGGAATATCAGAAATATTATTACTTTAAAATATAATTACCATGTTCGTAAAAACACTGCGGACATTTTCTGTCAACATTTTTGTATTAAGAACATTTTTTGCCAAGTAGAGAATGGAAATCTGAAACTAAACATATGAGCTAAAAATAAAACATCAGCTCATAGCAAGATCTGCATGTTTAGTAAAGATTTCCTCCTCTCTGCCAATGTTTTTCTTTTATACTACAAATTCTATTATTATATATGATTAGGAAATCACTGCCAGCCCTTATCTTATGACATATTATTTTAACATATTAGTGTTGTCTATAGAGTTCGCAGGGCCGTTTTTGGAGCGTCGTAGGCTCTAGGCACTTTGCATAAAAATGTAGCTGTAGGCCTTTCTTTCAATTTAAATGTCATTTACACATTATTCAATTTACATTATTTTTTAATTTTTGTACGTAGTTGTTAATGGGCCTACAGTCGCTGTTTGTTTGATTATTCTGCATCTGTACACATGCCTTAAAGAAATTAAATTGTAACCATTTCATTAATTGTATATCTCTCACTATCATTACTTTTGTTATGATCATGAAAAGCCATTAAAAATTCAGCAATCTATATTTTGTTATTTCTTTTAAACGTTTGTCTAAATTTATCAATAGTTTACATTTATTTAAAAATGAAATTCTCAGAATTCCACGTATTATTTTAAAAAGTATGATTTTATTTGTTAGGTATTTTATTTGTTATGATTAGGTTTTTGTAAATTATTAATAAGTTTTGTAAAATGTAATGTTTTATGGAATATATTTAAATGTTTTCCCCCTCTTTAAATGGGTTAACATATTTTATTTTTATGTCTATTCTATATTGAATATTTATTATGATTTTCAGAAATTTAAGTCATGTCCGATGGTGATGGGTACAAGAGAAAGCACGAGTCTGGCTATATTAAACAGCAGAAAAAGCAAAAGAAAGAGGATGCATCAAAAAAATGAAAGGTTCTTTGCTAAAATATGTTAATAAAGTAGATGCTACTTCTGGCAATGACACTTCAATAAACTCTTTCGTTTCTTCAACAAGTCCAGGAATAGTAATGCCAGAGCCAGAACCAATGCTGACTGGTACTGTGGAACAATGCGGTTGTGCAATGAGTTTTACAAGTGAACCAGTTATTCAAGCAGATGCGGAACCAACAGTAGAAGATTTAGGATTGGGAATAAGGAATAGTAAGGAATCTATTTCAAATGATCCTGCTGAATGGGAAATAAATGCTGATCTCATAGCTTATTATGCAGAGAATATCCCATCACAGAATTTGAAATCTGATTTAAGCTTAAAAAGGTAGACAATTTGGTGAAAAGATATGTACGCAAGGAATATTTTATAAGAAAACAGGTAAATAGAGAAATTGTAAGCAGGGATTGGCTCATAAATTCGCCCTCAACTGGAAGTTGTTATATTTACTTTATTTTTTATAGTTGTTATAAAGTGTTTTGTTATATTTGCAAGATATTTGGTTGCAAAACCGTTGCAAAACCGGCAGTGCTGGTACAAATAATGCACCAAGAAATCAATTTATAACTGGTTTCCATGATTGGAAAAATGTTATTGCTAGGATAACCTCACATGAAAAATCAAAAGATCATTTTGCTGCTGTGTTGATGATAATGCAATACAAAAAGTCTACTCAAATTGATGTTGAACTTCAGAAGGAAAATGAGAAGTCTTGCAAATATTGGACTG
Source organism: Hydra vulgaris (assembly GCF_022113875.1). Lineage (NCBI taxonomy): Eukaryota > Metazoa > Cnidaria > Hydrozoa > Anthoathecata > Hydridae > Hydra > Hydra vulgaris. Next base: position 50,022,471 of record NC_061160.1, on the reverse strand, counting down.
AAGTCTTGAAGAGGGTTGTTGTAGTGGTAAAGTTTCTTGCTGAAAGGGGATTAACTTTTTGTGGTGACAATCAATTGCATAACTCTCCTAACAATGGAAATTATTTTGGTTGTATTGATCTGTTAGCTGAATTTGATCCATTTCTAAGAGAACACATTCAAAGATTTGGAAATCGAGGAAAGGGAAATGTATCATATCTTTCAGCAAACATATGCGATGAATTCATTAATATATTAGGAGGCAAAGTTTTGAACCAAATAATTTCTGAAATCAAGAATGCTAAATATTATGGAATTAGCATCGATTCAACCCCTGATATTAGTCATGTAGATCAGCTCACACTTGTTACTTGCTATGTACTCAAAACAAAAATGTAGTAGAGCAATTTCTTCAATTTATTCCAATTGAACACCATGATAGAGAATACATATTTAATCTTGTGGTTGGTATTCTTAAGTTTCATGGAATAGACATCAAAAATTTCCGATCACAATCTTATGATAATGCAAGCAATATGAGTGAAATATATTCTGGTGTGCAAGCTAGATTCAGAGAGATTAATCATTTAGCAGAATGGGTTCCATGTGCTGCCCACAGCCTAAACTTAGTTGGTTCAGCTGCCATGGAGTGTTGTTCAGCAGCTGTAAATTATTTTGGTGTCATACAGTCAGTTTATAATTTTTTCTCAGCTTCAACGAAGAGATGGTCAACTCTTAAAGAACTTATTAAAGAAAACGTATTTGTTTTACAAAGCTTATCAGAAACTAGGTGGTCCTCTAGAAGTGATGCCACAAGAGCTTTTTATGCAAATTACTTACAAATGTGTCAAGCATGTGAAGTCACTAACAGCAAACATCAACCACCAGCAGCTGTTCATAAAGCAAAATCACTGGTTAAACATTTAGACTACTTTGCGTTAATGAGTGTGATTTGGAGAGATTTACTTCAAAAGATTAATATTGTCAATTAAGCTTTACAGGAACCGGGTATTGAGCTGTGCACCATCATTAAACAGTACGATATTCTCATACAGTATTTTTATGCATATCACATGCAGAAAGTTTGAAACATTCGAAGGCCAGGCAAAAGATCTCACAGAATCTGATTACAAAGAAGCTACACAATGCAAGCAAATACGGAAGCAATTTGATGACGAAGTTATGGATACAAGTAATCCCAGTTTAAATGTTAGTGCTAGTGATAATTTCCGTATTCAACAGTATTACGTTATCATAGACAGACTTAATAATGAGATGGAAAAACACAGAGCAACTTTTAAAGTATTGTATGAAAGGTTTAACTTTCTTCTTGACAACAGATCTTTGTCAAGTGAGAAAGTAGTGGCTAAAACCAAGGCACTAATTCAGTTGTATCCATCAGACCTCGAAGACGAATTTACCGATGAGTTTTTGCTGTTTTCTTAAATGTTTAGTGATGGTAAATCGGTGTCTGATAAGATTACACTGCAAATAGACAATAAACTAGTTGCAAGTTTTCCAAATGGCACAAATTCAGAAGGTGAACGTTCTTTTTGAAAATTAAAACTGATAAAAAACTATCTGCGTTCAACTATGGGACGAGCCCGACTATCCTCCCTGGCACTGCTATCAATTAAAAATGAAGTAATGCGGGAGATATAGTTAATTTTGCAAATACCAAAAGTCGAAAAGTTAATGTCATCTAATTATACTGTTTGATTATAAACATTTTTATCAATTATGTGCATCTGTATGATTGTTTTATTAATGAAATGAAAAACACTTTGAAATTTCTTTTTTTTTCATTACTTTTGTAGGCCCCTGTAGATTTGTAGGCTCTAGGCACAGTGCCTATAGTGCCTAATGGATAAGATGGCCTGAGAGTTTGTATAGTAGTTTTAGTGTTACTGTTCTAAAAATTCTGGAGAGCGATCCGATTCGTCTAACTACCGTCCCATTAGTCTTCTTCATATCATAAGCAATGATAGGAATTTGAATCTTTAATTAACAAACACTTAATCTCTTTAATTAACAAACACTTAATCTCGAATCTCATAACCTACTTTCTGATCATCAATATGGATTTCGATCTTCTCGTTCTATGGCTGATTTGCTATCAGTAATAACCGATAGATTTTATCGCACATTAGATAAAGGTGGAGAGGTTAAGGCTATCGCTCTTGACATTTCTAAAGCGTTTGATAAAATTTGGCATGCTGGTCTTCTCCATAAGCTTTCTTCTTACGGTGTATCTGGAAACATCTTTAAGATTATTGAATCCTTTCTTTCCAACCGTAGTATAAAAGTTGTCCTTGATGGACAGCACTCTTCTTCTTATTCTGTAACCTCAGGGGTTCCTCAAGGTTCAATCCTTGCCCCTATACTCTTTTTAATTTATATTAACGATCTTCCAGATATTCTCACATCTAAGGTGGCATTGTTCGCTGATGATACTACCATTTATTCTTGTCACGATAAGAAGCCAACTTCCTCTGATTGCTTGCAGGGGGCATCTGAGCTTGAAAAGGATCTCACTTCTGCTACAGCATGAGGCTCACAGTGGCTGGTGAACTTTAATTCAGATAAAACTCAATTTTTTTCAGCCAATCGTTATCGATTAATAATAATTTAGACCTAACAAATATTTATGAACGGTAACGTACTCGATGAGTCTCCTACCCTTCATCTTCTAGGAATAACTCTTACTTCTGATCTTTCTTGAAAACCTTATATCAAATCCGTTGCAAAATTAGTATCTGCTAAAGTTGCTTCTCTTTATCGAGCTCATCACTTTTTTACTCTGGATTCTATTCTCTATCTCTATAAATCCCAAATCCGGCCTTGTATGGAATACTGTTGCCATATCTGGGGCAGATCTTCTAATGATGCCCTTTCTCTTTTAGACAAGGTGCAAAAACGCATTGTAAACATAGTTGGACCTGCTCTTGCAGCCAACCTTCAATCTCTGTCACATCGTCGTAATGTTGCTTCTCTTTCTCTTTTCAACAAATACTATAATGGGCACTGCTCGAAAGAGCTAGCGTCTCTTGTGCCATCTACTAAAATTCATTCTCGTGTTACTCGTCATTCAATTAAGTGTCATCCTTTTTCTGTTACTGTTTCTAAGTGCTCCAAAAACTCTTATTCGTCTAGTTTTTTTCCTCGAACATCAGTTCTTTGGAATTCGCTTCCTTCATCTTGCTTTCCTGATTCATATAATTTGCAATCTTTTAAGTCGCCTGTCAATCGTTATCTCGCTCTACAATCTTTATCTTTTTTCTTCCAGTAACTTCCAACACTAATTAGTTAATTATTAAATAAAATTTTTAATAAAAATCTTTTTTCTTCAAAAGCTCTAAATTTTCTTTTTACTACCCTTTGCAAATCTTTATCTTACCTTACAATTTCTGTCCGCACAATGTTCCTTATAAAAAAAACAAAAAACACAAAAAAATATAAAATCAAAAAATACAAAAAAATATAAAATCAAATAAACAAAAAAAAAAAAATAAAATCAAAAAATTATAAAAAAATGTAAACTATATAAAACGTCTATATAAAACGTCTAAATGTAAACTATATAAAACTGTCTATATAAAATGAGTTGTAAAACGTACATTTAAATAAGAAAAAAAAAAAAAAGAAAGGCTGATTAATTTTCTCCATCAAAACAGACTAATCCCTGTTCGTAAATCTTGTATCTGTGGTCAGCAAACAACAATTCAAAGATTTGAGCGGTGTCAAGTAAGTAATGTAAATATCATATTTAATCATATCATGTTTTATGGAGTTATATCATAAATATCCTATTTAATCGTATCATAATCACTCATATCATATTTAATACAAGCGAAGTTTAATCAGATAAGTATTTAAAATGTAAGTAAGCTAGAGTTTTATTTAAGTTATTATTTTCTTTTATAAGGATTAAATTACTTTATAAAATCTAATTCTCTTAAATTGGATTTTGCCTAATCTTTTTCTGATGCTTTTTTTCTTTAAGGATAAACACATTTATAGATGCAGCATCTATAAGAAGACAAAGACTATACGAAGTTGATTTTTTGAATGTCAGCGTAAGTGATATACTTCAACTTATGTTCTTATGGGTTTCAGAGGTCCCTGTTACTGCTGCAGCTGAGTTAGTAGGTATAAGTCAACCAATTTCACTTCAGCGGTATCAGTATTTTAGAGACATCTGCTTATTTAAAGTTTTAGATGTTGCAGCTGTAAACCAGCTGGGAGAAGATACACATACTGATGACATGAAAAATATACTTGGAGGAAAACAATGAGATTAAGAAAAAAAGACAATTTGAAGAGATAAATTTAAAAAAACTTAATTGGAAAAATTTAACATTAGTTTAAAATTAACAATCTAGTGAAGATTTCGGATAAAAAAAATTTAATGAAAGTAAAGTAAACTGAAGAACATCAAAACATTTATTTTAAAAAGCAATAATATATTGTATGTGTTTATTTGATATTTAAAACTGTTAACACCTATACATAACTTTTTTAGTGTTTTTTGTAAATTTTTAACTTGTCTCAAAACATTTCTTAAATAAGCCTACATGATATAGTGAAATCTTACTTAAAATAATAAAGCTTTAAAAAAAACTTACTTAAAATAAAAAAACTTCTCTTATTTTAATTCTAATACCAGTAGTATAGATGTAAATGTTGTAGTTTTATAGTTGTAAATATTTATATTTGTTTTGTAGATACTTAGTTAAGGTTTTAAATTTTAAAAATGGTTTTAGAAAGTTTATTTTTTTCCTTTGAGGTAGCCATGTTGGCACTTGTTGTATTGGCGCAGTTTTACCATTCTGTAAAATACTCAGTATATTTACAGAGAATTTTCGTAACAAAAGCTTTCGTTGTTTACCAAGTTTGGGGTGCGCCGTTTTAAAGTCCGCCCAATATTTAATTTACTTTGGTACATTCTCGGAACCAAGTTATATGATAATTTTAGAAAGAACTAGAATATTATAAAAAGTTGTTAACAGCTATAATAAGATCAAAAAAGTCTGGTAAGTTTTAATAAGTTTTAAGAAGTTTCAGAAAGTGTAACTTGGCAAGATAAGAAAAGCAGCAGATGTTAAACTATTCCATATATTAATTTTTAAAAATTTATTTTTGAAAGAAAAAATGTAATAGGTTTTTTTTATTATTTTTAGACTAAAGTTCATCAATTTCCGTAAAAAAAACTTATTATGAATGATGAAGTACATAGAAGGGAGACAGATGAGAGAGTTAGTATTGCAACAAGTTACTACACATTTATTGAGAAAGCATTTTAAACACTTAATTGAAGAAAAAACAACTTGTTTGCATCGGAAAGTTTTATATAAAATTTAGTTTGGAAACAGACACTAATATATATATATATATATATATATATATATATATATATATATATATATATATATATATATATATATATATATTTATATATATATATATATATATATATATATATATATATATATATATATATATATATATGTATATATATATATATATATATATATATATATATATATATATATATAATATATATAAATATATATAAAAAAAAATCAAAATTATTCGTTCTATGTACTACTAAATGTTCAATGTGTTTTTAATGTTTAATACCATGAAGATATGGGCTATATTCACACATTCCATAGTGGTGTACCACTGAATACACAAAACCTATTTTATTACTTGTCAAAAAAAAAGTAATTAACTAAATTAAAAATTAAAAACAATATTATTCATTTGAATTAAATGTTTAAATTAATCTAAATTAACTTACACATCGCTACATGATGTAAATACTTGATCAAATATGGCTTCAACGGACATCCACTTCACTGGTAACCGACGATTTTTGCTGCTCATGTAATTTAATTCATCATTGACTTTTCGTGTCAGACCAAAGTCTGATATTTTTACATTTTTTTCAGCACCTACCAATATGTTTCTTGCAGCAAGGTCTCGATGCACTAGTTTGTTACATATAAGATATTCCTAAAATAGAAATACAGAAATATATTTATATACAAAAAATGAATTTACAATATGATAACAATAAAATAATAAATTAAATTGTGTCATACCATTCCAGATGCAACTTGCCATGCAAAACTAATTAAATCATGTGGAGTTATTAGCCCATTTTTATCTAGGGGAGTCTCATATGACATACTTTCAGAGGCACCATCCTCATGTATTGTTGTCTAAAAAAGTTTTTAACAACAATTCAATAAAAAAATCAATTTTAAATTTCCAATTTAATAAAAATACAAAGCACAAATTATTAAAAAACTAAAACCTCAAGAGTCTGTTGGTAGCTCTCAGTGTACATAAAGCTGACACTTGGAACACCATCCATTTTTGATGCATAAAACTGGAAAAATTAGATTTATAAAAATATATTTATCATGAATTCCACGAAAATCTTAACCTTAACTTGATTTTATTAACTAATTTTTCACAGTAAATTTATGGTGTAATTAGCTTTAATGTGTATCTAATCACAAGAAAATATTAAATAAATGGATAAATAAGTTCGCTAATTAATGTTTATGGTAATTAGTGAAACCAAGGTATGTTTACAATTTGCCTGGGAATTTTTTGTGGAAAATGCAACTATAATATATCTTTAATTATTTAATGTTATAAAATATATCAACAGGTAAGAATGGTATCATTTTAAAGAAGAAATTTTAATCAAGAAATATTGTACAGTAAATATGTAAAATTAGTTTTTAGAAACTATTAGGTAAATTTAATAATTTTATTGAATTTAAATCGATATTGTACTGCCGAAAGACAGCGAATGTACCGCATAAAAGATAAAGAAAATTCTGCTATGCTCGAAGTTGCTAGAGCAAAGGATTGTTTACGAAAGAAGAGACAGCGCTCAGAAATGGACGACAAAGAGGCAGCTGATTTATTAATAATTTACTGATTTGTTAATAAATCTTGTTCCTTGGCTACACCTCTTACTGCAATCAAAAATGAACTTTCTTACAAGTCATTATCGCCCTTTGGAAAAGCAAGAAGGTGAGTCTAAAAACGCTCTTCCCAAAAGTCCTCGAAAAAAAGCAGCTGTAGTTTGAAAATTGACCAGTGATATTTTGAATAATGAAGTAAAGGGTCCTTTATCAGTGACAACAGCAGATTACTCATGCGTTACTAACTTTTATAATAATGATAGTATATCATGAGTCATGTCCAGAAAGGCACACGTCGTTACAGTTTATTCAAATCGCGGCAAAATTAAAATGCAAAAACGCCATCTTGTAATGATGGTTGCTGAAGCATACTAGACTTTTAAATCTGAATTTCCAAATTACATTATCGGAAAATCCAAGTTTGCCTCGATGTGTCCAAAGAATGTACTTGTAACCAGCGATATGCCACAAAATGTATGCGGATGAAAATACCATAGCAACATTATTTTGTTACTGGACTGTTCACATCGTCAATATCCACAAATATTTCTAACGTATTTAGATGAATTTGTATCAAATTGTATATGTAATTCACAGCAAGATATTCACACATATTTACAAAGATTTTTGTCTTTTTACTAAATATTTCACCAGTAAACCTGAGAATACAGATGATTCAGTGACTTGGTATCAGTGATTATGATTTGGCATCGCTCTGAAATAATTTCAAAAATATTTGTCTCAGACTGTCGCGATCATCAAAAACATTCCGTTGCCGCATATACTGCAAAAATTTATCAAGTTTATCAAACTGTCTTTACCCACAGTTGATACTGTGTAGATATGGACCAATGGACCATGTAGTCAATACAAAAGTAAATTTGTATTTATTTTTGTCTATAAAATTAAAGGAAGTTTCTGATCTACAGCTGCAGTGGAGTTACTTTGCAACCAGTCATGACGAATTGCCCATTGTCAAGTGTTATCCAGAAAGTTCATAAAATGAGATGTTTTATCATTTGCTGCTGCTGTTGAATCAGTACAGAGCAATATAAATGTTACTGTCATTTCACCTAATGAAATTGAAACCAAATGTAATGAGCTGAATGCTGATCTTTTGTGGAGTGATGTACCGGCTGTTCCAGGTACACAAACTGTTCATTGTGTTATTCTGCAATAGAACAGTGTTAAGTGTAAGATGTACACAAATACTGTGAATATAAAACAGCATATTATGATTAAAACTACAAACTATCCGAATTCTATAACACCTAGCATGCATTTTATTTATACGACACCGACTGTGGATGCTGTCAGTATTATTCCTAAAGCATTGATTTCAAGACAATATTTCGGGTAATTTACTTAGTAATATAGTAAAATATAGTTATATTTTTTGGTAATTTCATTGCCTTAATTTAAAGTCGCATTTTATGTATAGTCAAATTTATATATGGAAAGAACTTTGTATATTGTGTGTTCCAAGGCAGATTTTATAATTATTAAATAATTATTTAAAATAAAGGTAGTTTTTGATTTGTAATAAACATTGTAAGTGTAGTAGGTATGAATAAGGCATATGTTGTAAATAAAGATTCCCCATTTTTTTATTTTTGTTGGTGTATCTTTAACTTTAAGATTACATTTCTCCTATCCATAACGTAACTATAATTAGTGTAACTATAATACTACGTAACTATAATTAGTGTGTTATATTATTAGTGGGAAGATGAATGCTACAGAAGTTGCTGCAGTTCTTGAGAAATACAGTGAACCAATGGATAATTCTATTGTTAGCAGTCGTGATTTAAAGTGTACAAGACAAATTCCATCAAGATTTAATTAATCGTATATTTACAATAAAATAGTTAACTAATTAATTGAATGAATGCTCATTGTCTAATTTGATTAAGAATGGTTAACTGTTCTGTAGCCAAGTTATTGACTCGCCTTTTGAAATATTACTGTGAGTAGACAGTAGGTGTTTGTTAGTATGGCTAATAGGTGATTCTATCACACCATTTATGTGATTCCCTCACACATACCTTAATATAAATATAGTATTATCTACTAATTAACTTATAATTGTTTCTAATTATTTGCAAATGGTATGTATTTTCACACACACATACACTTGTGAAGTTAAATAAATTTAAATAGGAGAGCAGAAATATGTTACTATAATAATATACCATAAAATGCTTGTCTATAAATTGGTGATTCGGTCACGCATATTATTATATTAATATTATATGATTATTATGTATTTATAGTTTTTTGGTATTAGAAGTATTTCAGGCCAAAGTGTGACAAACACATATATCATATAGAATAACAATATGCACATTACAGTTTTTTTTATTTTTATAACATAAATGTGAAAAATAAATTCAAATCGGTGATTCCGTCACGATGGAATTCATGTTATTATAACTATTTTAAAAATTTACATATTAAATACAAGTTTTATATATATATATATATATATATATATATATATATATATATATATATATATATATATATATATATATATATATATATATATATATATATATATAGTATTATAATTACAGTAATTAAATTGCAAATCATACTAATAAAAGTGGGATTAAAGTAAATACTAATTATTTACTTTAATCCCAGCCTTTCAGAATGGATTGAACTCGGATTAAACTTAATTAAATTAAAACTATAAACTTTCTGATCAACTTATAAATTTGTCAGGAATTTTGATGCTCAAGAGTTGTCAAGAAGTTTTTAGTACCTTAAAAATATAAATTTAATAAATTGGTCTGACAGGTTACAGCATGGTAAAAATCCTTCCAGCTATAAAGATGTAAAGGTGTAATTACAATTCATAAAAATAAATTTTTTTTTCAACAAGTGATTCTCAGGTCCAAGAGAAATTGAATATTGTAAAAAAATTGTGGAAAATATACCACAAGCAATGCATGTCTATTTCTATTACTGTTTGAAAAGCAACATTTTTAGAAAAAGAAGGAAAAAATAGAAAGAAAAAAAAAAATTATTAGTTTTTTTGACTTATGATTTTTTTGGATTAAGTGTCCTTTATATGGTTATTTTACTGTCTGATCAATTGAATTTTCAGCCTAAGTATATACTGACCTCCCATTTTATTTTTACATTATATATTTTTTCAAAAGTTAAAAAATTTTAAAAATATTTTACTTTGTTGCGTCGACTTCTCAAAAACTGCAATAAATCTCCATTCTCCATAAACTCAACAATTAAACACAAAGGTTTCTTTATTGTGGAACAACCAATAATATTTACAATATTCTTATGATATCCAATTCCTTTCATTAGACTAATTTCTTCATAAAAATCATCAGATTCTGATTGGTTAGCACCATCTACAATAAAAACAAATAAACATTAAAAAAATTTGTTATGTTATTATTTCTATGAACTGCATTAACTACTATAACATTTTTCTTATTATAGTAATTTTATAACTCTGATATGTATATAATCTGATACAACATACACAATATACTAAATTTTTTACTTCATTTTTTTTTTGTATGATCTTCATTCTGAAAACTTGACTTTCCTTAGAAACTTTTCATTATACCAATTTTGCTTATCATTTTTTTGCTTCTGATTTTATTTTCTAGGCTATATTTAAAAGATGTAAAAATGGATTTTAACTGTTCTTATATGTTCAGTGACATCCCTTTACAGTAATTGTAAAGGGATGTCACTTTAAATTAATTAACTGTGACATCAATTTTTATTCAGTTAAGCAACATAATTGTTCCTATATGTTCAATTTTTTCGCACTATATTAATTATTTAATTTTTTTTAGTATGTTTATAATTGCTTTAAAACCTTTACTTTTTGTTTTTTCTAGTTTATATAACATTTTTTAACTCTTTAATTCAAGTAATGGTTGCAACCATTTTGAAACTAATTTGAATTCTAAAGATTTTTTTTATTTACTTTTTTTATCTTTTATACAAAATATTATCTTTTGATAACTATTTATTGAAAATGCAATTCTTCTTAATCATACATCTGCATCATTACTTAACTCATTATACTAACATTAAAATATTGCAAAAGAAATAAACAAATTAAAAACTCTTTAAAAACAAACAACCTTTTAAAAGTTTAACAGCAACATAAAAAGTTGAATCTTCTTTGTTATCAAACAATGGTAATATTTGGTTACAGTTTTTTGTTTTAGCAAGAACTTTTGCACTAATTTTAGCATTGAAAACAGTACCAAAAGCTCCTTCACCAATTTTCTTATCTAAGGTGATATTTTCTGGAAAAATCTCCCAGTCATCCTTGGGTAATACATCAAAACCAATGCAGTTTCTAAAGTAGTTTACTATTATCAATTTAACAACAAAATTTAAACATATTTTAAATCTATACATATAAATATAATCTTTTGTATAAAAAAAACTGTAAACTAGCACATATAAAAAATGTTTATATAACAATAAAAAATTAATATCAACCAAATACAATTTACAAATACAAGTTGCTAACTTAACATAAATATCTTACCATGTATCTTAACACAAACATCTTACCATGTAACTTAACATCTTCCCATGTAACCTAACACGAACATCTTACCATATAAATAACAACCATTTGATGTAAAACAAAAAAATCTTTATTACTCACTCAATTTTATAAATTTCGGGTCTCCATATTGATTGAAGAGACTTGACTTTTTTTCTGTGAACTTTCAACAGGACAACAATAACAAATATTGTTACAATAAATAAAACAGGAACTGATATTGCAAGAACGGTAATGTAAAGTTTGTCTTAAAAATATTTAAAAATAGAAATTAAGAAAATTTTATCTTTTATATTTGTTTAAGCAAAAATTAAACAAAAATAAATAATATAATCATTTCTATTTAACTTCTAATCAATTCAATTTAATTGCTTCTAATCATTTCAAAACAACTGTTGCTAAAATCAACAGTTGTTTGAGCAACAACTGTTTTTCTGTTTTTGATTTTTAAAATTTTAATTGTTTTTTTAAAAATGTAATTTATCATTAATATAACTAGGGTAAACTGGGGTTAAGTGAACTGTTTTCAAAATTTAAAGGAAAATTATTCAAAAAAATAGTTTAAAATTGTGCAGTTTTTAAAATTTATACCACTTAAAGTATTAGGTACAACATGAAATAAAATACTAAGATTAAAAATTATTATTACAATACTAAATATATATTAAAAAAAAAAACATGTTCACTACTTCACTTTACCCCCACATTGGTATAAAGTGAACTCCTTCATCTTTAACTCTTATGTGTTGGATGTTTTTGATAATTATTATTTGTATTTTGTATTTTGCCTTGCTGCTTGATCATTCTTTTAAAGCTTTCATTTTCTTCATCATTTAATCTTTTAAACAAATATTCTTATGTAAGACACTCACCTCAATAGCATCTTTTTGTTTTTTTCATAGGTTGCTTGTTGTATAAACAAACATCACCTTTGTGACCATTAACTGTTCTTTCACTACTTCTCTTATGGTTTTATTTCCATTAAAATAATTAACATCTGATATTAATAGTTGATTTATTTTTTCATTGTTCAAGTCTTTGTCTACTGATATTATAGTTCTGTGAGAATTATATTTATTTTTTGACTTCGTAATAAAAAAATTTTCACGAGTATTGTTTTGACCATTGCCATTGGTGTTCAAATTGATGTTTTGAGGGATGTTGTTGCCACAATTATTTGTTTTCTGAGAAAAAGGGTGTTTATAGATTTCTGAAGGAGTTAACTTGTCAGATGATATAGTAAATGGATCAAGGGGAAAAATTTCAGTTTTGGCAAATGATTTTACTAAATGTGCTGACTTAAAAGAGGTATCATAAAGTTTTTTTAGTAAAGATGGAAAAACAGATTTCCCAACCACCTTCTTGCTATGACTTAATATACCAATTAGCCAGAATTTCATGCTATACATATTTAATTTTGCGAAAGACTCCCTGTAGTGGCTGACTCCCTGTAGTTGCGAAAGTGGCTGTAGCGGATCCAAATAGTGTGCTGGCAAACACAAATTAGTTATATAATTTTCAATTGTTTTAACAGTTTCTAAAGAAGTATGACTCATATGACCATCAAAGATAAGTAATTAGCAAATTAGGTGCTCATGTTTGAAGGTTTACCTACTGAGAATTAGATATGTGATACCAAATTAGGTGCATATGTTTTCCTTCGAGATTCTTTTTTCCTAATGCAGTTTCTTGACATTATTTCAATATATTATATTTCTGAAGTAAATTTCAAGAAAATTTTTATAGCAAACATTTATTTTAAGTGTAAACAATTTAGTTAAGTAATGATGATTTATATATTTTTTAAAACAACAACCATACTGTAATAATGCAAAAATCTTTTAGTTCTGCAAAGTTTGAAGTAAAAACTCAAAAAAATTTATAAGATTATCTAAAATTAATGACATCTACTAAATCTAGATCTACTAAAAGTAATTTATGAAAAGACATAACAAAAAGACTAGTTCACTCTACCCCCATTAGACAGAAAAATGAGGGGTAAAGTGAACTAAATTGATTTACAAACTTAAAACTTAGCTGTTTTATATCATATTAAAAACAATTTTTGTATATAATATAACTGGCGCTCACATTAACAAAACCAAACCCTAAATTTAGTAAAACCTATCACAAACTTTAATAATGTAATTTTGAAACGCAAAACTCATTTTTTAAAATGGCTTTTACATCAAAACAAAAGCTATATTTTAAATTTAATTTGTTTTGAAAAATTTTAAAATGTTGTATTAAGCAAAAACAATGCTAAATTACTAAACAAAATGTGATCATTTTTTTATATAAAAAAATAGTTCACTCTACCCCTAGTTCACTTAACCCCAGTTTACCCTAATTATTAATATAACAAAAAAATAGCTTAAATTAAAAAGATCAATTATTAAAAGATGTTATGTTATTTAAGTATAGTCCTACATTTACTTACTATTTACTGAACCTTTTGCAGATGATAAACCTAAAAATAAAATTGTCTAAAAGGTTTTCACTAAATTACAGCTTTAAGTTTTTTGACTTTACAAACTTAAAAAACTTTTGTTAAAAAAAAAAAATACTTACTGTTTCCAGCACCTTGTGCAAGTGGTAATACTAAAAAGAAAATGCAATTATTTCACTTATGTTCAAACAGTTACATTTAGTTTATAAACTCAATTATTTAGAATATTATTAGAAAATTATTCATTAAAAAAAAAAATTCTTATAAAATTGTAAAATCTTAAAGTTATTTTACTTGAGTTATATTTACATTATTATTATTTACATTATTATTGAGTTATATTTTTGATCATTTATCAATCTTCTGTTAGATGGCTATAAAAGATATTGAATAACTTACTACAGATAATGAACCTTCCAACACCACTGCTCTGGATAATAACCTCAATATTTCTTATCAAATTGGTAATGAAATTAGTGAATTTGTAGCTTTATCTAATAACGATTTAGATAAAAGTGATAAGAATATTGTAATAGATGAACTAGAGGGTGATTTAGCATTTTGATCTTTTCAGCATAATATCACACAAAAATTCACTGATTTAATTTGCTGATCTATGACCAGAGCTGCTTAAATGTTAATGCATCCTAAAATTTTATTTAAGTTTTTTTTTTTATGTATTTAAATAAAATTCATTATCTATATGTATTTTTTTATGCTATATTTTATATGATCTCATCATCATTGTCATCATCCCCCACCTTTATTTTTCTTTATTCTATATATTTATTCAACCTTAATTATATTTCTTTATAATTTCTTTATTTTTAATTTGGCGTTGAGTAAAACAAGTACCTCACTAAATTTTATTTATTATTTTTAGAATAAAGTATACAGTTATTAACTCTGTTAATGTTTAGCCTTAAAATAATTTTTACTGAACATCGCAATATCTTAAGGTATTATTTTGTATTTCATATTTACTTTTTAATTATACTTAATATATGTTTATAATATACCATAAAAATTTCTATAAACTATATTTTAACATTAGACTTATGTGTTTAGAGTAAAGAAGTAACCTGATGAAAATATATATATATATGGCCCTAATGTATGTATGTATGTATGTATATATACATACATATATATATATATATATATATATACATATATATATATATATATATATATATATATATATATATATATATATATATATATATATATATATATATATATATATATATATATATATATATACATACATACACACATTAGGGCCGTGTGAATCTTCAAAACTTTGAATTGAATCGGAAAAGTGATTTGAGTTTCAAAAAAAAAAAGATTCAAGTTATTGAATATTTACTTATTTTCTTTTTGTTGTAGTACTTTTGAATAATTGGACATTTCTGCACTTTCAAAAAATATTTTCTTTATTCTTACCAATAGTTAAAAATTGTTACCAATTGTTAAAAATTGTTACCAATTGTTAAAAATTGTTACCAATTGTTAAAAATTATTACCAATTGTTAAAAATTGTTACCAATTGTTTAAAATTGTTACCAATTGTTTAAAATTGTTACCAATTGTTTAAAATTGTTACCAATTGTTTAAAAGGTTAACTACTACATGAAGAACCAAAAAAGAGTTTTTATTATTTTTATTTTTTTTTCTTTTGAAATATATAATATAAAGAAATATTTTAACTCATATTCCTTAAATTTCTGATTTGATTCTTGATTTGATTTTCGAATCAAAACCTGTTCGATTTGAGATACGAAAAAAAGTCGTGTTTTTCAAAAGGAATGGCCTTTAAAACTAAATTTGAAATTAAAAAAAAATTAAAAAGGTTTAGAAGGGGGTAAAAATACCTAACAAACTAACTATAAATATCTATTTAATTTTGAGAAAAGACATTGTTAGTAGAATTCTAAATTTTTAGTTATAGGCGTTAAAAACTTGTGTCAGGGAAGGAACGATAGGTTCCTTCCCTGATACAAGTTTCGATAGCTATAACAAAAAAGTTATTATTCCACATGCAATATCTTTACCTGAAATTAAATAAGTCTTTATAGGTAGCATGTTAGGTATTATTGTCCCCTTATAAACGTTTTTATTTTTTTTTGAATTTTCAATTTAGTTTATAAAGGTCATTGCTTTTGAAAAAAAAAAGAATTTTTAATCCTGCCTATATGTATATGTATATATATATAAACAAAGAGAGAGAGAAACAGATATAGACATATACAGATATATACAATAGCTATATTTAGCTATACTCTTATAATTTTGTTCATAAAAACACTTGATATATGACTGCGTTTATGTTTATAGAAGCAATACAAAGAAATTTGCTGACAAAAGATACCACATACAGCGAAATTTAAAAGGCAGTTGTGGCTTTTTTTTTTCTGGAGCTCTAGACAGAAATAGAGGCAGAAAAGAAAGAGCAGAAAAAAAGTCCATCCAGAAAACCAGTTCAACAAAAAATCTTGGCTATACTGTCCAATCATTAACATTGAAACTTTTATCTGGATTATCATTACCACAATTTGAACGCTTTATTTTTGATGAATCTGACAAAATATAATGTTCTTAAAGTCTTGCATGATCTGTTTTATATGTTATGTTTTATATTAATTGTACATTTGAAATTATTATAAGCTTTACAAGTATTTATATTATTAATGATAAATTTAATGCATTTATTTTTTATATATTTTTAATGCAAATTTACTAACTTGTATATTATTAACAAACAATATATTATATGAATTCAATAATTGTTTTTTGTTTTTAACTTGTGTCTATTTTAACAAAAAGTAAAAAAAACAACATAACTGACAAACATAATAGATATAATAATTATTTTTATATAATTATTTAAAATTTATATATATATATAAATATATATACATATATATATATATATATATATATAAATATATATACATATATATATATATATATATATATATATATATATATATATATATATATATATATATACATATATATATATATATATATATATATATATATATATATATATATATATATATATGTATATATATATATATATATATATATATATATATATATATATATATATATATATATATATATATATATAAAATAAGTAAAATAAGTAAAAATTGATAAAAAAAGTAGTTTAATTGGACAATTTTATATAGTTGGCGTTTAGTGCAACATTCGTTGATTGCCAGCGTTGGCCCTAAATTGAATCAATGCTGGCTTGCCACTAGCAAAACGTTGCTGCACCAGCACTGGCCTAGTACAGCTAAGCAGCCGAGTCTGGTTCGTTATTGGGCCAAATAGTGTCTGCTTACTGGGTAGTCACCTGCTTGGCCTGGGCATTTACATAGCATAAGCATTCACTCAAGTGTCCAAAAAACTTTTGAATCTATGTACTATTCATTTATGTTACTATTACTATTCTTTAGTTAATGTTGTTCGTTCAGCCCCACATCACTCTATAAACTTGTACATTCAGCCCCATTTCACTCTATAAACTTGTTCATTCAGCCCCACTTCACTCTATAAACTTTCTCATTATTTTATATTGCTTTCCTCTATCTCAAGACTGTCTTCTTTTCAATGTTATTTCTGATCAAATTGAACCCTAACCCTAACTCTAACTTTAACCCATGCCCTTTATTTTAATTCTTCAGCCAATATTGTTGTTGTTAGTGAGTTAAATTCTCATCAAATGGTTTGCCTCTAGTGTTAGTGACTCTGCAGGCATTAAGACTCACAAATGTTGTCTTTCCCAATCTCTAATTAATCTAGTCAACTTTTTAGCAAGTTTTCAAGGCAATCCAAATCATTTACCTCTACTTGACTTAAGTCTTGTTTGTTATCCTAGTCAGTGCTCAGTTTCCGTACATTTACCCTTAGGTGCTTCTGATCACGGTTTGATCTCTCTAAAACTATTATCTCATTCTTCTTCATCATCAGAATCCCCCTTTCATTGTACCTCTTATTTTACAACTACCTTAAAACTGACTGCAACTCTTTCAGTGTTTTTTTCTGTGATGGTACTTGAGTAGAAATATTTTGTCTTAGTGCTGAAAAATGTGATTCTTATGTAACTTCTTAGATTCAGGCAACCATGGAATCTTTTATTCCCTCTCAACAATTTCAATTTAAGCCTTACTCTTTTCCATGCTTTTCCACTCATTGTGCGGCTGCAATTTTTAATTGTAACCATTAATTCCAAACCTATCATTATAACAATTCTCAAGAAAACAGACGTCTGTTTACTATTGCTAGAAACCATTGTTAAAAGATTTTGTCTTATTGCTAAAGCCAGCTATTCTCTTGTATTTCATCTCAAAAATTAGGTTTCTGAGACTTCTGGAGAATCTTTAATATTGTCTATAATAAGGGCAAATCTGTTATTCCACCTCACTTTTGCAAGGTTCAGATTTTGTTACCTAACCTAAGGATAAAACTGAGTTATTTGGTAAGAACCTTTCATCAATCTGTGATTTGTGGAACCAAAAGATGACTTTTGGTTCTACAAATCACATCTTACTTGATATAGCCAACAAACATGTTGATTCATTGCCTGACATTTTTATTACTCCAGTTTCTGCATCTAAAGTGATTTTCTGCTTAGACTTGAATAAGTATTCTCCGGAGAAGTAATCTATACTTTCAAACTATTTAAAAAGTGCTTATCAGACTTTTGTTTTCTAGCCTGCTAAAAAACTGCATCTGTTATCCAAAAATTTTAAAAAACTGCATCTGTTATCCCTACTTTCAAAAATCCTAGAGAGATATCTGACACATTTAACTTGATTGAGAAAAAGAAAAGAAAAAAATTCACAATGTTATCTTCTAATGATGGTACAGTTTTAAAGCTCAGTTTAATGGTTTTGAGGCCAGTAATAAAGTTTTCCAAATTCAATAGTAGTTCTCAGATAGGTTGTTTATATTAACAGCTATAAAATATCAATGTATTAATTTTATGTTATGGATGAAAGACAATCCTGTTAGTGCTTTTGATGTGGATTGTTGATGCTTTAAAAGCAACATTTTGTTACAACCTTAGATTGATTAGAAGGACAGAGATTAATTTTATTTGTCATACACTATTTATAATTAAGACAAAGTCTTAACATAAAATAAATAAATTCAATAAAAATGTTATCCAAAAAAAAAAAAAACATAATTACTATCCAATTGTTTGAAGCTAGCTTTTACAAATACTGGTTGAAATATCAATGAAATTTACCTTTTAATTGTAAATTACTTAAAAAACTACTTAACCGATTTTTATTGATTTTTTGACACAATGAAGCTAATTGAATTATTTATTTCAATAGATTTTTACTTTTTTATAACCCATAGATTGAATTAAAATATTTTGGGAGGTACTTGAAATTATCTAATGGGTCTTGCTTTGAGTTTTCTTATCGAACAATATAACATTATTTAAAACTTTTATTAAAGCTGCTATCCATATTTTTAAATCTTCTTATATCTTAATTTTCAATAGGATTTCTCATATAATTAACCAGTAACTTTTAATAACTCGCTGCTCAGGACAATATGAAGAATTGGCTTCCTTAGGTACAAAATCACCATTTTGTTCATAACATTCTAGAGACTTCTAGGAGTAATGTATTGCCAAATCAGGCCAAAATATTATAGGCATGCCTCATTTTTAATGATTTTGTTTATTAAATAATTTATTTATAAAAAAAACTTAAAAAAGATGTTTTTTTAAGCATTTTTTAATATACAAATCCACATTAAAAGTTTTATTAGTAATGTATGGTATACTTTTCAAACCACAGTTGCAAATGCTTGTCATATCAGGAACTTGGGAGCAAATTTCTCATTTATACGTATATCTCAAAATATACTTAAACTTTGTGGTGACATTTCTACTTTTTAACTGATAATAATATTTTTGGCCTGGTAATTGTGTAAAGTCTTTTTTGCAATAGATCTTATCGCTAATAATGCAAAAGTTTACTAAGTTTAGAAGTTTTATAGCTTTTTTGAACCATAAATTGCTTTAATTTCTTCATTAATGATTTGTATTGGAGTTTTTCTTTTTATGATTTTTTTTTAAGATCTTTGCTTCCAACAAGGCTGCAAGCAACCTCTATTAGATTTGGAAGTTAATGGAAGAGAAAAGATGAATATTGTAGAGTAAGTTAACAACAGACCACTTGAAAGATTACAAATTATACGAATCAGGAAAGCAAGATGAAGGAAGTGAATTCCAAAGAACTGATGTTTGAGGAAAAAAACTAGACAAGTAAGAGAAGTGAGATCCTTTTCAAGCTCAAATGCCCTCTCCAAGCAACCAGAGGGTGTTGGCTTCTTATTGTGACAAGAATAAATGGTAGTAACATCAGCCAACAATGCCACCTTAGATATGAGAACATCTGAATGATTGTTAATGTAAATTAAAAAGAGTATAGGATCAAGGATTGAATCTGAGGAACTCCTGAAGTTACAGAATATGAAAAAAAATACTGTTCATTGAGGACAACTTTTATACTACAATTGGAAAAGAAGGATTCAATAATCTTAAAGATGTTACCAGAAACACTGCAAGAAGATAAGAAAGAAGATTGTAAGAAGACTTTTTCTTAAAAGCAGGCTTAGAAACACAGGTCAATTAGCTTTCATGTGCAAAAAAATTAGAAAAATTTGTTAAGTAGTTTTTGACTAACAATTAAAGGGTACCGAATTTCATTGTGTTTAACTAATAATTGTGGTCTTCAAAGTAAATTTTTGTTAATAGAACCTTATAATTTGCAAAATTTACTAAAATTTCTTGTTTTTTGTGAGACTAATTTAAATTTCGCAGTTTTACCTTATCATTGTGTTGACCACATTGTTATCATTGTAAATCTTTTGATTTGCAAAGACTTTAATTGATTTGCAAAGATTTTTATTTCATTTTTACCCTTTAGGTAGTTCAGGTCAAGCAATAAATTCACTAAACCTTTACCTTGTACTTTTTCTACATCAGATTCACCCATCATACTTCTTACAACTACTTTTAAATTGATTTCTTTTTTGAGTTTCTTTAAGTGCCTCTTTTATAAATCCCTGGATAATGACAAACATGAATACTTTTATTCCTTCTAGATCAGGGTTGTCCAACCTTTTTACAGCCTGGGCCATTATTTTATTTTGATGACAACACGAGGGCCACAAATTAAGAAAAATCATTTTGTTTAAACTTCTAATTTAAAACAACTAATTCAATTTCAATATTGTCAAAAAAAATGTATTTAATGGGAAACTTGGCATTGTTTATTTTTACACAATTGATCAATGTCAGCTTTTATAGTGGACGATGAAATCCGAAGTGTATCAGTGAGGTGTTCATCTTTCAACCTATGTCTCTGCTCTGATTTAACATGTTTCATTCTTGAAAAAAATTGTTCACAGATGTATGTGCTTCCAAAAAGGGAAAAGTATTTCATAGCGTGTTTGCACAAATGTGGATAAACTTCAATGTTCATGTATTTTTTATAAAGTTCTAACAATTCAACATCTTTGTAAGCATCTTTCAAATCTTTATTGTTTTGTAGTTCTATTAATTCCATTTGAAATTCATCTCTTACTGTCTCAACTTTAATGGAAAATGGATGTGAAAATAAGTCTAACTCATTCTTTTCTTCTTTAAAATCACAAAATCTTGTGTCAAATTCATCAATTACTTTTAAAATAAGATTACAATATTTTTCATAGTCAACTGTGTTGGTATTTCTTTCTGACAATGTTTTAAAATGGATAAGTGATTTTTGACTTAATTGTTGTTTGAGAAGTTTCAATTTCAAAACAAATGTTTCTACATTTTCATATAATTTACTAATAAGTTGATCTTTACCCTGCAACTTGATATTTAATTCCATTAACATCTGTGTAATGTCAACTAAAAATGCCAAATCATTCAGCCAGTCATTATTTTCAAGAAAGCTTGTGTCTTTATCTTTAATTTTTAGAAACTTTATTATTTCAGGTATTAATATCCAAAATCTTTTCAAAGTTGCAGCTCGACTAAGCCATCTAACTTGGCAGAAATAAATTACATCTTCTGCCTCACTTCCACAATCCTCAAGCAATTGTTTGAACTGTCTGTGATTAAGGCCACGACTTCTTATAAAATTAACAGTTTGGATAACAATTTCCATGACTTCTTTCATTTCTAATACTTTTGCACATAACTGTTCCTGATGTATAATACAGTGATATGAAAGAATGTTGTGATTAATGGATTTCTTAAATAATGCCACAAATCCAATATTTTTTCCTTTCATTGAACTTGCTCCATCTGTAGTGACACCAGAGAGTTTTGTTTCTGGCAAATCAAACTTTATCATTGTTTTTTTGACTTCAGAAAGAATATCTTCCCCTTTAGTAGTGCCTTTCATGTGCCTGAAATCCAACAGTTCTTCAATTATTTCAAAATTACTTGTTATAAATCTAATAAAAATAGCTAACTGAGCCGTATCACTTCTATCTGTTGATTCATCAAGTGCCAGACTATATGCTTCACACTTACATAGTTTTTCTTTCAATGCTAATTCAATATTCTTTGATAGATCTTCAACCCTTCTTGCAATTGTCTGGTGTGAAAGACTGAGATCTTCAGCAAATTGTATTTTTTCAGGGCATACCTCATTACAAAATTGTTTTATAGAGTTTTTTATTAAATCTCCACTAGAAAAAGGTTGACCACTTTTTGCAATACTTTCTGCAATTAAAAAACTTATTTTGGTAGCACTGTATGAGCTAATTACTTTACTTTTCATTATTGATTGTTGCCCGATAAAATTTTTCTTTAGCAGTTCTACCTTATCAACACGAAATTGGCTCTTGAATTTATCATAAGTTGCTGCATGTTTTGTAGTATAGTGTCTATTAACATTATACATTTTGCACACGGCAATTTTTTCAAAACAAATGAGACACATAATTGAATTATTTTGCTCCATTACAAAAAATTCATTTTTCCAAGATGGGTTAAATATACGACCTCCTCTTCCACTTTCAGTTTCAGCTCTACGTCTTTTATTAGCACAAGCAGAAGCCATATTTAAAAAAAAATCAATATAACTATGGTTCCGCCAATGATATATATTAACATATAGTATGATATATATTATATGTTAAATATATATCATTGGGTTCCGCTAACCAAATAGTCAATACCGTTTTGACCGGTTTTATAAAAAAAATAAGGCGGTAGTTTTAACCGTGTTGCAATTTTAAAAAAAATCTGATTTTTAAAATTATATTAAAAAACTGCCCTAATTCTGAGCTACAGAAAAAATAGTTTTAAAAATATAATATTCACTTGATTTTGTTAAAAGTTTTGAATGGTTTTTGATAAGTTAAGAATTGAAAACGCGGGCCATGGCA
Source organism: Hydra vulgaris (assembly GCF_022113875.1). Classification (NCBI taxonomy): domain Eukaryota; kingdom Metazoa; phylum Cnidaria; class Hydrozoa; order Anthoathecata; family Hydridae; genus Hydra; species Hydra vulgaris. Next base: position 49,999,110 of record NC_061160.1, on the reverse strand, counting down.
AAAGACAACGAGGGCCACTTTGTGGCCCGCGGGCCACGCGTTGGACAACCCTGTTCTAGATAACAAATGCTGTTTTATTATTGTAAGAGATCAATGCAGCAACTATTATCTGGAAGTAAGGTTTATCACACACAGATTAATTTATTTTGTCTATTATTTAAGAAATTAACTTCAAAAGACGTTTAGAAAGTATTTACCATATTAATAAAAGTAATAAATACCATCTCTCATACATACTCATATAGATCTTATTACCTCTCTCAAGGATAAACCAGAACAAAATGCAAAGAATGTTTCTTTGAATTCATCTCTAATGACCACACTCTTCCTGTCATCCTAAAGAAACTGGTTAATCTACCTTTAGATTAGATCCAATATCACTATATATATATAGATATAAAGTACTACAGCTTTCTTTGTTAAAGTTAAACTCTAAACAGTTTGCGGTCAAGAAAATAATTTTTGTCTAAGTCTTACATAAAAGTTCTTTTACCTGTTTGCTGAAAAATGAAATCTGTGGTTTCTTTTCTTTTAACCTTTTAAAACTCTGGATATTATTTTTCATTATTTTATTCATCATTATTTCTTTTAAAACTCTGGATATTGCTCTGACCCCTCAAACTGTCAATCAAACAGTCATCTTGCTTATATTAGAAACTGTCAATCAAACAGTCATCTTGCTTATATTAGAAACTGTCAATCAAACAGTCATCTTGCTTATATTAGAAACTGTCAATCAAACAGTCATCTTGCTTATATTAGAAACTGTCAATCAAACAGTCATCTTGCTTATATTAGAAACTGTCAATCAAACAGTCATCTTGCTTATATTAGAAACTGTCAATCAAACAGTCATCTTGCTTATATTAGAAACTGTCAATCAAACAGTCATCATGCTTATATTAGAAACTGTCAATCAAACAGTCATCTTGCTATTTTTTGCAAACTGTCAATCAAACAGTCATCTTGCTAATATTAGCAAAGTCTTTATACATTAAATTAAGAAACATCTTGAGTTTAAAAACTCTCTGATAACTTCATTATGTTTGTTCTCTTGATGGATTGTTGATTTGTTGAACACAAAAGTTTTGTCATGCATTGGATAAAAGCAATTAGACAGGGGGTTATTTCTCTTTGCATCTTAAAATCATTTGAGATACTTCTCCTTCTGTTTAACTAATTTTTTGCTTGTAAACTCTTTTTCTGTAAACTCTTAACCTAATTAGTCCTGGGAGTCAATTATTTAAAAATCTAATTAATTTATTAAACCTTGTTGTTAGTGAATTATTGAAAAAAATATCTTAGGTTCCCTCAGAGTTTAATATCTAAAATTAAAGTCCTGTAATTTGAAAATTCTCGTAATTCAAACTTATTTTAATACCTCTTGAGGATTCAAATAACATTCAACTATAAAAATATACAAATAGTAATCAAAACATAAATTGTATAGAAATGTATGAAATACATTTCTATACAATTTATGTTTTGATTTCAATTTATACCTGCAGAAAAATTAACAATAGGTAGAAGACTGGTATCTAAAATAAAAAAATTATTATAAATGAATAATAAGTATTAATAAACAAAAAGAAAATATTAAAAAATGAGTTAAAAGCACTTAAATATACTGATTTTTTAATGGGACAACCAATATTCTGTCAACTTTAACATACAAGATAAATAATCAGACATTTTGGGTTTATTGTTGAACTAATAACATATAAATTGATCTAATATTAAATGAAAATAAAGTTATAAAAAGTATAATAATATAAACTAATAAAAAATAATAATGACAAAAGTATCAGTTAATATGTTGATATTATGATTACAGCTAATATTTTATATATTATTTTAAGATGTTAAGTAATAAACATTCATTGACCCTTATAACTTTCAAAATATTCATTGACCCTTTAAAAAGTTTAAAAACAATTTTTAAACTTAATTTAAATTTATCTTTTTTTAATTTTAATATTTCAAAATTTTAAGGTTTAAAAGGTTGTTTAAAACAATTTTAACCTTTTTAAACCTAAAAAAGTTTCATTTTCATAAAACATTATTAAATTATTAAAATAAACTTACTTGAGATGCCATTTATAATAAAAAAGTTTTTTATTGAACCATTTTGAGCTTCGGACCATGGATCAGAAGCATATACCTTTACATTATCAAAACTTTGAGATTGATTGTTAAAAACAGAATAAACAACACCGTTTATTTTGATTGTATACTTGTAAAATGTGTCTTTTAAAACTTGAGTCACTTCAATGTTTGTCCACTGATTTAATTCAATAGGATCTATATTAAAATACCAACTATTGTAACCATTAATTGAAGCAGCAATTTGAAGATACCCATTTTCATGAAATGAAATGCAAGGCACTCTATCTCCATAACGACCATTATCTGAATCAATAGTAAAATGAATAACATTATGCAAACCAAGATCAAATTTATAAGGAATAACATCAAATGAAATCAAGAATTCTTTCTCTAGTTTTGGTATCTCAGCAATTTTTTTTGCTTTCATTAACAAGGTTGGAATATTATCAACAAGGTACTCTAAAATTTAATTTACTATTAATGATAATATTTATTGTAAATGCAAACATTTATAAATTTATTTATTAAAATTATATCATGTTTAATTTAAAAAATCTCCATAATTAAGTTCAACAGTGCAAAAAACATAAATAAAAAAAAATCTTCATAAAAAACATTTTTTTATTGCTAAAGCTGAAATCTAAATTAAAGTTTATACTAAAGTTTTTATATTGAATAAAATATAGCTCAGTAGAAATGTGTTTGCTGTGGCATTTTAGGAGGTGTCTCAACTTACTTTAGGAGGTGTCTGAACTTACTTTAGGAGATGTCTCAACCTACTTTAGGACGCACTCAACCTACTTTGTCAGTGTACTGTAATATCATAATAAAAACTTACTATCTTGTAAACAAGAAACTTTTTAATAAAATTTACCCATATATGAAAAAGTTTTTTGTATCAAGGGTCTGCATCATACAAAAACAAACAAAAAATGACTATTTATTTAATGAAATGTGCTAAAAATATAAAAATATTGCTTATAAAGCTGTTTTATGCTTTTTTGTGGGCTTAATTTTTGCATATAAAGATTTATTTGCACTTATGATAACAATTTAAAAGTTGAGTCCTACATTAAATATTTTAGGCATCACCAGTTAATTTCAACAGCAGTAACAGCTCTAAACCCCTCCTGTATAGAATCAGATTCTTAAAAAAAATTATACTGATAAAGTGAACATATCTATTTTTGTTTACACTACTTTTTTACATAAAAAATAATTTAATTAATTGCGTGAATATTTTTATTTAAAATGCAAAAGTGCAAAAAAAATGACTAGCTAATTAGTAATTAATAATTACAAATCAGGCTTCTCGTTAACTTGACTAAGTCTAAACTTTAAAACTATATTATAAAGAATGTTTAGTATACATTAGTTTGTACTTTGAAGTTTGTACTGTAAAGAAATTTCTAGTTAACAGGGTTGATTGCAACAAAGAAAAAACAGCGATGATAAAAAATAACTAATTTGAAAACTAATTGATTTCAAAATTAAAATCAATTATCAATTAAACTTGTATTAAATAAATAAATGAAATAACAATTTTATTTACATATTTTTTATTCATACCATTTTCCTTTTAGAGTTTGAGTTTTTCCTCTTTGATTTGTACTAGTATACTTATTTTACCATCCAGCGTTTTCACACTTTTGTAAAGCATTTTCATTTGTATCCATTTGGCGAAAGAAGCTGTATATGTCCATATTCTTTAGTTTTGATTTTTTTTTTGATTTGATCATCATGATCTGAATCAGACTCTTGAAGCTGAACCTCAGAAAATAAATTATATGTTCTTTCTGAACCTGATCCAATGCCTCCTGATTTAACATCAACTTCGTTTGCTTGTTCTAAATAATACTCTGAATGAAAGCGGTAGCACTCTTGATATAAAATATTTTTAAACATATTATGATCAGTTTATTTAACAAACTTCAATTTAAAACGGGGATCAAGCATCATTGCAATTTTCAGATGAGTATTATCTTAGTATTTTTGAAAATGCTTTTTAAAATCAGTGTTAAGTTCATCAACAACAATTTTGATTCTAGTTTCATTGTCACAAGCATAATCAAGAAACTTTTCCATTGCATAAATAAATGGTATGATCTCTGATGTACACGCAGTCTCTGCACTTATATTATTTGTAGCACTTTCAAAGTGTTTCAGTATGCATACAAGCATTTCAGCAAGTTGCCATCGATTATCTGTAGGATTTTTAAAATTTGTTTGATTTCTGGAAATGCAATATAATGCAATAGCCTTTTTCCGCTCACAGAATCTCTCAAGCATATAATGTTGAGTTCCATCTTGTGGAGACATCTTGAATTATGTTGTGCTCTGGTAACTTTCGTTGGCTTTGAATTTCCATCAGCTTTGCTACAGCACTGGATGAGTGGTGGAAATGTCCTGCAATACTCAGAAAACAGCATTACGGCCACCTATTTTTTAAAGATTTTTTTCTGAATACAAAGTTACAAAGTATGTATAACACAAGGCAGATGCTTATCCTCCAAATTCTATTCTTTAATTGCATTCATAGCATTGGTTGCATTATCAGTTAAAATAGCATGAATCTTATCATGAGGAAATTCCCAAGTTTGTAGCGCTTCATTAAGGAATTTGGTAATATTATGCCCAGTGTGGGACTCGGGGAAGTGTGTAACTTGTAAGATAAAGTGTCTAATTTCATACTCAGTTAATTTTGCAGTTAAACTATAATATCACTAAATTGTGTGCTGGCATGTCCAACCATCACTAGTTAAACTGACAAAATCTGCTTTATCTAACTCATACTTTACTTTGACTTTGTTTCATACATCAGTGAAATAACTTTGGTTGAGAAATGCTAGAGCTAAGTTATTTAAAAGTCTGGTAAAACCTATATCCTCCACAATACTGTACGGTTGCATATCTAAACATATCATCTTGCCAATAAGCCTTGTAAGAGATTGAGCCTTTCGGCTGCCATGTTGCCACAATTCTTTCTTTGACAAAATTTCTTGAAGAGAAACCTGAAGGAGTTCAAACAATAAAATTAATTCAATTATTTACTGAAAATATAACAAATTTTAATTAATGTCAAGCCTTGAGGGGAATAAATAAGTCCGCAAGTTGACTAAGACTTGTGTAAAACGGCAGCATTTTATACACTTGCCAATGCAATCAAGTTTTTATACTTGTTGGCAAATTATTTAACTACTAATTACTAATTATTATTTTAATTTACTAAATGTGCAGAGTAATAAATTATAATTACTAAACAGTAATTACATTAACTTAGAAGTTCCTCACTTACCTGTCTAGATGTTCTTTGAATAGAAGCAAAAGAGTTAGTAATCGAATTTGAGTTTTCCTGAGTTTCTTTTGTGATTCTGGTGGTACTAATTTGCTCTGATTCAAAACAACTTTTCGAATCAGAACATATTGTTTTGTTAGAACAAAATTTCCTTACAGATCTTTTTCAAAATTTCCTTGGCGATTAACAGTTTTATTTGCAGAAAGAATCATTATATGTACATTGTGATACACTTTTTTAAGATGATTTTGTAAATTTGTTGTTGACATTTTAGGTGCATCTTTACTGCCTCAAGACAAAGTTTTTTTACAAAGTGTGCACACTGCTTTACCAACATCTTCATCACTCAACCGCAAATTACGCGAGATGCGCTAATTATGATTTTTTTTTGTATTTGTTTGGTTTTTGGTAAGGTCGATTTAACAATTAAAAAAAAAAAAATTCTATTTTTGCCTTTGTACCTATTTTTAAATGATTAATTTCAAAACAAAGCAAAATGAGTTATAAACTCATTAATTATTCATATTTTTTAGTGGTGATAAGTAATAGGTTCCTAGCGTACATTTCAAGCGCAAAAAAAATAAATACAAATTACTGTGAAAATAGGTTTTAGTGAAAATAGAACAAAAGAAAATAAAAAAACATAGAACTTAAAAAATATATAATAAAGCAACCATTGATTGCTATCAGCAGGCAAATAAATAATTGAATATAAAGTTTGCAGCACGTTGCAATTCGTACTGTGTATGCTGCGGCATACATCAACAAATCAAAATAAAAGAGCAAACTACAAACAGCAGATTTATAGTAAATAATCGCAACCAAAAAAATTATTTTATGTTTAATATAACAGTACTTAAGCACCTTTAATAAGCTAAAAATACTTGCCGAAGCCAATGATTCGGCAAAAACCGACTGTGGCTTTGGTTAAAGCTGAAGCTTCGGTACATCCCTATCAAGAACCCAAGAATGTAACATTAACCTAGTATCTTAGAAAAATTTGAGTAGGTTTTGTAAATAGAATTAAATTATATTTGATTTCATTTACAAATTAAAATTGACAATCCTTACATAAGATACTTTAGGCTTTCATTTAATAGATAATACTTAAATTTCAATAAAACTAAAATTTATAAAATTATTAAAAAATATTTTTAAATTGTAAATATTGAATTTATATTCACAACTAATATGATTATAAAACAGCTTTAACATAAATACCAACTTCCTAAGCTGCTCAAATCTAATGTTGTCTATAATTGATATTGCCAAAATCAAATAATTTATTTCATTAAAAATTATAACTTTTAATGAACTAAATTACTTGGTTTTGGCAATATCATTTGAAAAGTTATACACATTAATTTGGCGTCAAATAAATTGCAATGGTGTATTTTTTTTTTTTAATTTAAAAACATTTTTTTTAATAAAGTAACCATAAACTTTCAACAAATAATTTTTTTCATTTTTTATTTTTTTTGCTAAGATCTCTCACATTGATTATAAACAAAGTTCACTTTTTACTTTTTTTTTATGTAGCATAGCTATTGAGTTTACCTCTGAAAACAAATGTCCACAGACAGACAGACAACCTCTATGGTTGTATGTAATAGTGTATATATATATATATATATATATATATATATATATATATATATATATATATATATATATATATATATATATATATACACACTATTACATACATATATATATATATATATATATATATATATATATATATACACTATTACATATATATATATATATATATATATATATATATATATATATATATATATATATATAATATATTTATTTATTTATTTATATATAATTCATACCAATTTTTCCATTAATAATTAAAAGTTCACTTATGGAAGCATTTTGAGCATTGTACCATGGATCTGAAGCATACACTTTCATATTGTAGAAATCTCTAGAATCAGAATTTTCAACTTTATGAATATTAATTCCATTTAAATCAACAGAAAACCAATACTTTCCACCTTGCATACTTTGGTAAATTTTAACAGAAGACCATTTACCCAATGTTAGAGGAGTTGTTTTAATACAGTATGAGGCATTACCATTTATTGCTACACAAATCACAAGACTCCCAGAGCCATCTTTATGAAACCAAACACCTGGATTTCTATCACCATAAGCTCCAAAATCATTTCCCAAAGTTAAATGAACAACACTATTCAAGCCTACAGTAAAATTCATGGGTTTCACATTGAAAGAAACTGTGTACACTTTTAGCAAAACATAAAGCGTTCCAAGTAATGAACCTTGAGTCAAAGTAAATTCTTTTCTCTCATTTATATAATCTAAACAAAAAACACTAAATCTTATATTTAAAAGTATTAATATAGTAAATAACTTTATTAGAAATAATTTATGTTCGTGTTAATTATTTAAAAATTGTTATTATTAATATTAAATGGTTTTTATTGACATTGTTGTTTTTGGTGAAGTGAATAATATCAAGTTCTCTAGATATCAAGTTCACTAGATTTTGTTACTCTACAAATTTCAAAAGATGATATTATTAAATATGAGGAAGTTTTCTACATTTAAAAAAACAAAATATTTGATGCAAAGTGTGAATATTTTTCATTTGTTCGTTTGTTTGCTTTTTGCATATTTTTTTGCTTTTATTTTTTTTAATTTTAAAAGTTTTTAATCTGTGTAAGAAGAGTCTTAAGCCTCACAAAGAAATTTTTACAGTGTAGAACTATTCATTTTTGTTTGTATTTAATTTAATTTATATGCCATAGTGCAACTATTTGTTTTATATTTAGTTTAAATTAACTCTTAAATAATACAGTTTATTGGAATTATTCTTTTTACATTTATCTTTAGTAGTAGAAAGACATTAGAAGTTTGTTAATTAAGGAAAACTTTTAATAGTAAAAAGACTGGTTGGAAAATAATTGGAGGGGTCAGAAAAATCTCCTTAGATTTTAAAACTTGAAACCACAGATGTGATTATCCAACAAACAGAAAAAACAAAATTTTATTAGGTAGAGTTTAGATAATAATGAGGAGAGTTGTGGAGAATACTTTTGTAAGACTGCAAAAAATATTTTGCAGCAGAGGAGTTTAAGTGTGAAATTTTTAAAAACAAGAGTTATTTGGAAACCTAACAGTAGCTTAATATGTTTCTTTAAGATGATAGGAAGAGTGTGGCCATTAAATTCAAAAGTTGAACTAGAGGGAAAGTTCTTTGCAAATAGTTATGTTTTTTTCTTGGGTATGGTTACTTTGTTGCTAATAGTTCTGCTTGATTAACGGGAGATTAGCCCTATATATGAGAGATGGATACTAGGGTAAATCATCATTGCATTTTTTTTGTTCAAATTAGTTTGAATAGTAAAATAATGTTGCTCTAAACATCTAAATATTATTAAATTAAAATAAAAAGTTAAAATTATTTTTTCCTTCCTTTGCTGTCGCCTAATTAAAAATAAGCCATTTTTGATATTACAATATACAATATGTAAAAATTTCTGCTCTACAAAAAATGCTATAACTTTGTTGTTTTCAGGTCTTCAAGATTGCTTTAAAACTTAAAAATTTATGCACGATTATGTTAACACTAGAATAACACTAGAATTATATTAGCTCTTAGAACCAGAGGATAATAGAATAACAACTCTAGAATTTCTTATGAATGCACGAATACGTTAGCAATAGAATATTTCTTATAAACAATACAAATTCTTTTAAATGCCATTTTATATGTAATTTTTACTGTACTTACTCAAAGAAGTTCTAAAAAAAAAAAGTTCTATGAAGAAAAAAGTTTATTAATCAATTATTCCTACATATTTCAATTATTTTGTGAAGCAAAGTGTGGATTATACTTTCTATATAAAAGTTTTGTTCTAATGTATTTATCTCATCTCATTTCTCCAGATACAGCTGCAGCTGTTTTTGTAACCAATTGAACATGTCTTTCTACATTATGAGAATGGCATGGAAAATCATCCAAAGTCAATTTTTGTATATTTTGTATATTTTCAATGAAATCATCACTTAACTCTTTTAACATAAGTAGTGAAGTCCTTGGAGTAGTGGAGTCCTTGGAGTAGTGGAGTCCTTGGAGTAGTGGAGTCCTTGGAAGTTCCTCCTAATTTACAAGACTATAGTAATCAACTGCATCAAAGTTTCTGTAGAATTTGAAAGTAAGGATCACCTCATAAATTTAATTCTTCTAGCTGCTAATTCTCTTAATTCTTTTTGTTCATCCATCAACACTGATATAAAAATATTTTCTGAAAGACTATAATATGCATTTCTTTAAATGCATTTATCAACTAAGTCAATCACTTTTAGAAAAAAAGCAAAATAACTGAATTAGGCGCCGCAAGTACTTTGCCCCTATGTAACATTGAGGCTCTAGTTTTATAAAAAAACCACACTGGTTTTTTATAAAACTGAAGAATCTAATCATAAACTTGAAGAATCTAATCAGTAAGTAAGCTCAAGAGATGGAGGAGTACTTGCAACATACAAATAAAGGATTCGATTTGCTCTTTCATTAGTTCATTCATCAAGAATGAACAAATGGGCAGGCTTTTCTAGGCTTTTTTACACCTCACCTATTTCAATTGCCTTCCACTTGTTATAAAGATACTTTTGATCTTTGCTGGTATAATTTGCTAAATGCAGTAGGTCCTGAAGTGGTGCCATACTAAATTTCTCAATGGTAGTTCATTAAAATGAAACATACAAATTTACTATTGAACTGGATATCCCAAATGCAAGTCCAGCAATCTTACTACACCATTGTTCACACCCGTGTATACGCTGGCTCCATCAGCACCAATAGCTAACACATTATCATCAAAAAAATCTATAATAGCATTCTTGATATTTGTTGATGATGATCTTGATGGAGAAATGTGAAAAAGAAAAAAAGGAATGAGTTTCTTCAATTAATGTGATATGTTCCTCAGTCTTAACTGCTAGTTGCTAATGCACAAAGAGTTTTATCTTTTCTCCAATCAAAGAAAATTGATTTTAGCCTACTGAACACATAGCTAACTTTGCTTTGTGTGATAATGTAGTTCTAAGTCTTTAATGCCTTAACTTAGTTAAGTCTATGATATTATGCTTATATGCTTATAATTCCGTAATCTGAAAGTGTGGCAGTTGTAATTGCAGTTTAAGCAACATCAGATACACAACACATCACATTTTCTGGCAACTCTTGGAAACTTTATCATACTTCTACCAGATTGACTAGCTAATTCACAGAAATCTGACAACTGATCATCATCGAAATTGCTCTGAGTGTCATATATAAATTCATTTTCACTAGAATTAATTTCTACATCTATATCAGAAGTGATACTAACTGATGCTTCCAGACTGTTTTTACTAGACAAAAAAAATCATAGTATCTGCTCTTTGTGCTTCTTTCAAATGCTTTGGTTAATATAAAAGTTCTTTCCTTATATAAAGGACCAATAACGTTTTTTTTCATTGATTCTTTAAAAACTTATGTTCAACTACTGGTACTTTTGATATTCTCGGGCATGTGCAATTACTAAAATTAAGACAATCTGCAATGTCAAAACTAAACTAAGCTTTTCACCTTAGCAATTTATACTCTTTAAAGTATCATTTTGATATTGTGCAAAGATTCTACTTTCTGCTGCACTCATTGCATTGTAACAGTTAGAATACCAGACTTCAAACATATGTTCATAACATTTTCAGAAACTCTAGAAACTATTGTGCTTAACTTGGTAGTCCTAGAAAGTTGTAATTTAACAAAAGAATTGTGCTGCATGACTTTCTTAACAGTTGGAAGTTTGCGAGTAGTCAGTCCACATTTGATGCCATAAACCGGACAAGTCAGCTGCACTCTTGTAACATCGATAGTTTGCCACAGAAATCAAAATATTTTTAATTTGTTTAATATAAACTTAGTTTTATTCAATTTGCAAAAAAAAAAAAAAATTATAGAAACAGATATAATTTCAATAAATCATATACAGATGGATTATTTAGTATATGGATATTGGTAATCTTTGTAATATTAATAATATAACAATCTTTATATACTATTAGTAAACTAATTTTGATATACTAATAAACAGTAAATTTTTCAACAATTTATTTAAAAATAAACAGCAATAATTTTAAAAAGTGCTAGTTTGAACCACTACAATTTATACAGTAATAAATAGTAAATTACTGAGTAATTTAAAACTATAAAAAAAGCCTAAAAATGACTAAAATAAATAAAAAAAAATAACTTAAAAAAGTGCTTGTTTGAATCACTGAATAGATAATTAGTTTATAAATCTAGTTTATAATCATATTTTGAAAAACATTGAAAAAATTATGATCAAATTAATAATTAAATAACAATAAAAATCCTAAAAATGCACAATATAAGTTCCCTCAATGAAAAATACACAATATAAGTTCCCTCAATGAAAAATGCACAATATAAGTTCCCTCAATGAAAAATGCACAATAAAAGTTCCCTCAATGGAAAAATGCACAATATAAGTTCCCTCAATGAAAAATACACAATATAAGTTCCCTCAATGAAAAATGCACAATATAAGTTCCCTCAATGAAAAATGCACAATAAAAGTTCCCTCAATGGAAAAATGCACAATATAAGTTCCCTCAATGAAAAATGCACAATAAAAGTTCCCTCAATGGAAAAATGCACAATATAAGTTCCCTCAATGAAAAATGCACAATAAAAGTTCCCTCAATGGAAAAATGCACAATATTAGTTCCCTCAATGAAAAATGCACAATATAAGATTCCTCAATGAAAAATGCACAATATAAGTTCCCTCAATGAAAAAAAAAGCCAAAAAAACTTTATTACTATTCTCCTTTTGTTTATATTGTTCTTTACTATTTATTTTTACTTTTTTTTTACTATTTATATCGTTCATGAGCAACAATCTACACTATTCACTATTTATTGTTAGTTAAATTTTATAAATAAATTACTTAGTAATTAAAGCACAATATTAGTTCCCTCAATGAAAAATGCACAATAAAAGTTCCCTCAATGGAAAAATGCACAATATAAGTTCCCTCAATGAAAAATACACAATATAAGTTCCCTCAATGAAAAATGCACAATATAAGTTCCCTCAATGAAAAATGCACAATAAAAGTTCCCTCAATGGAAAAATGCACAATATAAGTTCCCTCAATGAAAAATGCACAATAAAAGTTCCCTCAATGGAAAAATGCACAATATAAGTTCCCTCAATGAAAAATGCACAATAAAAGTTCCCTCAATGGAAAAATGCACAATATTAGTTCCCTCAATGAAAAATGCACAATATAAGTTTCCTCAATGAAAAATGCACAATATAAGTTCCCTCAATGAAAAAAAAAGCCAAAAAAACTTTATTACTATTCTCCTTTTGTTTATATTGTTCTTTACTATTTATTTTTACTTTTTTTTTACTATTTATATCGTTCATGAGCAACAATCTACACTATTCACTATTTATTGTTAGTTAAATTTTATAAATAAATTACTTAGTAATTAAACAATAATAAAAAAAATAAAAATATACAAATATGGTAATTTAAAACTTTAAAATATACAAATATGGTAATTTTAAAAAAACACTAAAAAAATTGAAATATTTTTTTTCTAATATACTTCATATTATTCAGGTGCAAGAAATTATCACTAATCAAGTCAAATTTTTTTAATGACCAAATGGATAATTGTGAGTTGTTCTAGTTGAAAATAGCAGCATCACAAGAAGAGGAAAATAAGATAAGGTTTATCTTGGAATTACAAGAAGAAAAAAAAGCTTCTATACTTGCTTGAATCTAGAAAGTCATAAAGTAGGTGCAGTTTTTGGCAGTAAAATCAGCCCAAGGACCAAAGAAAATCATAAAATAAGAGTAGTAGAAAAATTAGGGTAAAAATTTTTTCTGGATTGGAGAGATTTCTGGAGACCACCATACCACCAAACCAGCCAAAGAAGCAACATTTGCTTTTGACAATTGGATGGTTTCAAGGAGAATCTATGAGTCCATAGAACTTGTAAGAGGAAATTCTACAAACTCTTTAATTTTTTAATTGTTTTAAATTTGTCAATTTAAAACAATTATAGTGTTTTAAATTGACAAATTGTGAAAAAAAAGGTAGTGATGCAAAATTGAAATTAACTTGAGATATCATTAATATTATGCTTGTAAGTGACGATGAAATTTCAGATTTTAGTTATGGTTTCCTTTATGATATTATAGGATATAGGATGGCACAGACATATTCACTGAAAAGGACAGCATGATGTTATGAACAAGTCAATTCCTGAAATCAATGAAATAATTGTTACCCAGCCTGTTTCTTTTGTTGATTGAACTTGAAAAAGACAGCAAATGACTGTAAAAAAACAAAATAAAATTTTTGTTGGATAAACAGTAAATCTGCATAAAATCAGTGCAGGCAAATCTTATATTGTGATTCATGTATCCATGAGTCTGAAACACTAGATGACCAGCAGGAGATTTTTGAACTCTTATTCACAAGTGAATATATGACAGTAAACATGACAAATATGACAGTAAACATGACAAATAAATATTAAAACCAAAGCAATATAGGTTAAATTCTATGTCTTTTTTAAGTTGTTTTTTTTTTTTCATATCTTTCATAAGTCTTTCCATATCTGAAGACAATTAATAACATTTAAATGTACTTAGCTGTGCTAATATACTGTGGCTTATTACAAAAAAAAAAAGTGATTTTGCTAAATGTATTAGTCTTAAACTTGTAACAAACTACATTTATTACACCTCTTGTTGCATATCCTCGCCTAACTATCATAGCATAAAGCCAATCTGCATGTAAATGGAAAAGTTATTTTTAATTTTTGATAAACTTTTGTTGGGAATTATTTAAATCTTTATTAACAAATCATGCAAATCAACAGATTTTTACATTTTTTCTTTTAACAGATTTTTACATTTACATGAACAACTTATATAACAACATTTTTTCTTTCAACAATTAGAGCAGTATACAACTTGTTTGCAAGTTTGTCATGCAAATTTTTACATTTTTTCTTTCAACAGATTTTACAATCCATTTTTTCTTTCAACAATTAGAGCAGTATACAACTTGTTTTGTCTTGCACTAAGAAGTGAAATACAAAAGACTTTCTTTTTAAACCTTGCCTATAGTTAATAAACCTTCCTTTTTTCTTTTAAAACTTAATACTTTATATTAATACATTATAAAACCCTAATACTTAATATTGCAAAACATTCATCTGCTTCTTTATTTTCTTATATTACAAAATGTTTGCTTGCAGTTTTCAAATAACCACAAATATTTTTATAAACTAAAGCATGTCTCTTAAATCTCCTTAAACTACTCAAATGCTGTAGTTTAAATATCAAGAAAGTCTTTTGTTAACAACAGTTTTCATCATGTGTAATGATTGACTCAACATATAGGATATTAAATATACTTGACAGGGGCTATTCTAGACTTTCAACAATGTCAACCTTATTTAGGCGCCAATTTGCTACCCAAATTAAAATTTGAGGACTTAAATTCCTGATATCCTAAACTCCATTTTAAAATGGAGTTCTTGATATCACCTGAAATATGAAAATTTATTTTGTTTTTGTAGAAACGTAATGCTCAAAAAAAAACAACCAATAATTAGATAACAATTGAGAAACTTAACTTTATTAGTGACATTTATAAATTAATAATAATTAATAATTACCAAAAAAATTAAATATAAATTTTAACAAAATGCTATTTTTAAAACTCAAGTACCTGCAGGAAGAATAACAATAGGTTTCAAGCTGCTATCTAATAAAAGAAAATAAAATGTTATTATTTAAGATATCATTTAAAAAATGATAGTTATTGATATAAAATTCACTGGTAATATCATAAAGACTTGAGTTAAAAATTAAATTTTTTTAAACCAACTTATAAGTATTTATTACTTTTTAAACCATTTTATTATTAAATTTTTAATTACTATAAAAAAATGTCATTATATAGTAAATTTTATATTTACTTATTTTACTCATTTAATTACTTGTAACCACTAAGAAAGTTGGATGTTAAAAAAAACAACAAAGAAATAAGTTAAATAGGATGAAAGTAAATTTAAAAAAGAGATATTTTTATAAGTCAGAAAAACATGTAGACAAGAAAAAGGTGATTAAAATCTTTTTAAATATAAAAAACAGTAAAAGTGAAATGGCGAACAAATTAAAGAGAGGCATCCTTAGCAAATGCTAACTTTGCGATGGATTATGTATATGGTACTCATGAGATATCAATAGTGAACAATAGTTTGAGCAAAAAAGCAGAGAAATCAGTAAAAGTGTTGTCATTCATCAATATAAAAATTATTAACAAGGGTCCGTGTTAGGTCCACTTCTTTTAGTCATCTATATCAATGACTTACCAAAAAAATTAACCAAATTATCTAAATTGTTTGCAGATGATACTAAAATCATCAATCAAATATACAACAACAATTCTATACCAGCTCTTCAAGATGATCTTATCAAAGCATTTGAATAGTGAAAAAAATTGCTGATCAAGTTTAACAGTAAAAAGTGTCATGACATGCATATAGGGAAAAACAATCCAAAGCATGATTACTTCATACCTGATTTGAACAATGACAATATAATAACTTTAGAAAATTCTATGTATGAGAAAGATCTAGGTATCAGTTTTTTCTGCTTATCTTAAGTGGAAACAACACGCAATCCGCCATAAGCTAATTGAGCTCTTGGTATGCTAAAACGTAATTTTAGTCACATTGATAAAGAGATATTTAAAGTTCTCTACACTACGCTTATCCATCCACATCTTGAATACGGTATCGCTGCATGGTCACCTTACCATAAAGAAGATATATCTGTATTAGAATGAGTACAGAGTCAAGCAACTAAGCTAATACCCTCTCTTGAAAAGATGACATATGAAGAAATACTCATGAGTTTAAATCTAATAACACTTTCAACTCAAAGATTAAGAAGTACAAATTTTTAAAATCATCAATAAAATAGAAAATATAAGTCTAACCTTACATGGATATAACTTCTTAGAGCAAATAACCATACAAAATAATCAGATTAGGGCACGCAGGCAAGACTTTAGATACAAAACCAAATTTACTAAAAGTGCTTCCAGACAAAACTATATCCTTAACTGAGCAGCAACCGCATGGAATGAACTACTGGATAAAGTAGTCGATTCTCATAACTTAAATGAGTTCATAAGCAATCTTAACTATCAACTAAAGAACAATAATTTAAGCAACATTTTTTTGAATGGGTGTTGAAAATGACTGATTCAAAACACACTTGCTGTATTAATACAGTCACAGCTTCATTAATAAATAAATTCATTAACTAATAACAAAATTGTGGTAATATAGATGGAAACTTGTGGTACACTAGAAATAATTTGAAATAAAAGCGAGTGTTGTATATCAGGAACAACTTTAATATGCCAGTCAAAAAAGAATGATTCTATATTTAAAAAACTTTCCCAAATACACAATATTAGGTAAACTTTTAAAGAAGACCAGCATGACAGATATTATCAAGAGTCTATGTAATATCACCTCCATTTAAAAACAATAAAAAGTTTCTATATAACAATTAACAAGGCAGCAGTAAAACAAAATAATCAAAACCAGTTTAGCTTGTCAAAGCATAAGTTATTGGACACAATATGAGGTATTAGAAGTTTATTGATTAAAAATACTCTGCTAATAATTGTAAGATGACTGATTAAACAGTAGAAGTATCTGAAGAATCTACAGAGATTTTAATAATGAAAACCACAAATGAAATTTTCCAGTATGCAAGAAAACAAGATTCAATTAAGCAATTGTTAAAAAGTTCAGAGGAATTTCTGGAGAACAATAGGATAATTAAGAGATTTCTGGAGAACACTTTTGTAAGATTTCAAGAGCTTTTTCAGACAACAAGCTGTAAAAAGGTAAAAGCAAAAAACAAATTGAAAAACCGGAATTATTGGCAAGAATGTTGTCTAAACTACAAGCTGCAGATGAATGGTAAGTAATTTTAATAACAAAAGCAGGATCAATTTGGATGTCTAATAATGGAATAACATATTATTTTGAAATAACAGAAAAATTAAGTTCAATGGATTGTATAGTTGAATTAAAGGAAAGGTTCTTTGCAAATAGTTTTTTCTTATCCTTGGTATGAGAGGTCAAATGTTATACTTGTCATAAAAATAACATAGCTAAAGATTTTTTAAAAGCCTCTAGAGCCTAACTTTTAAAATTAAATACAGGATTTAGTAATCTGAGATAAATGGACCTTAGCACTAACCTTTTTGCACCAATATTTTGCAATAATAAAAGGGCATTTTTCTTTCCAGAGAGAGATGTGTAAAAGATAAAAAAAAAATAGAATAAGGCTTTATTTGAAACAGAAAAGAAGAAATAGAATCTTTAATGCCTGCCTGAATCCAGGAGATTATAGGCATGAATAGATATTCACAAAATATATCAAGAAAAAAAAAAAGTTTTCAGGGTAGTAAGAAGTGTGATGATAGGTTGAATCTGATGAAAAAATAATACAAGATAAAAATTTAAATGACATCATAGCATAATTTGAATAATCTAAAGGAATTTAATCTGAGTAGTCTAAAAGAAAACACTAAAAAACTAAATATAAGGGTCAGAGACAAGGCACAATCAAGGATTGAAGGTTAGTTATTAGGGTATTTTGCACACAAAAAAACAACAATAAACTAATTTTAACTTTAAATTTAACAAAAGTTTAAACCAAGATGTAGTGATCTAATAGTACTAAATTAAAAATTGAAGGTTAGTTATTAGGGTTTTTTGCACAAAAAAACAACAACAATAAAATAATTTTAACTTAAAATTTAACAAAAGTTTACACGAAGACATAGTGATCTAATAGTAATAGAGCCATTTAGTACAATAAGCATTAAAGTAACCAACACAAGCCTGAGGAATAAAGAAAAAAGGTTTGCTCAATTTGATCAGATACAGCATCAAAATGAGTGTTCTACTTCTATATTGTTCTACTTCTCGGAAAGAAGTAGAACAATAAAGAACAAAGAGAAATTTAATTAAATGAAGAGGGGCTAAATTGTCCAGAAGAGACGTTTTTCAAAGCAGCTATTAACCTCTGTTGCACAGTACTCAAAAAAATATCAATGTCATGTGTAGCTAAATAACAACAACAACAACAACAACAACAACAACAACAACAACAACAACAACAACAACAACAACAACAACAACAACAACAACAACAACAACAAGATATTTATTTTCCTTTTTCAAAATTTACTTATATATAGGAGTGACACCAAATAAATATAACAATAATTAAAAAATAATAATATTATCTATAATGATACAAATAATATAATTATAATAAAATATAACTAATAAGAATAAATATAAATAATTATTTGAAAAGGAAGGTGTCACTCAAACAGAAGCCTGATCAAAGGAGTGACACCAAATAATTATAACAATAATAATATTATCTATAATAATACAAATAATATGATGCCATGAGTATATAATATGATGACATAAATAATATGATGACATTTCATTCATAATTAAATTGAGTGACACCAATTAATTATAACAATTAGTATAATAATAAAATAATTATAAAAATAATAAATATGAACCAAAAATTGCTAAGAAAATAAATAAATTATAATAATAACGATAAAGCAATACGATAAACAACGATAACGATAAACAACAATAAGTTAAATAATAAGATAAAAAAATATGAAAACACTCAATAACAACAGCAAACAAAAATAAAAATAATAAGCAAAACAGAACAAATAAAAAACAAACCTTACACAAACGAAAAGGCAAAACACGAAAACAACAAGATGAAACACAATAACAACAAAATGAAAAGGCAAACTCAAACACTTCTACAAAAAAAAAAAAAAAAATTAAAAAATAAGAACAAACTTTATAGTATTTTTTGCGAAATAAAAAAAAATAAAAAAAAAAGGTGTAGAAAATTTGGTAAAATAGAAAAACAGGAATCAACAATAAAAATAATTAGCACAAATAATAACAAACTTTACGCAAACGAAAAGAGAAACACAAAAACTACAAAAGGAAATGCATACACAAAATGATAATATTTAGCAAATATAATATTTAATAAAAATAATTAATGGTAACATTAACTATTTTTCATAATTAAAATAAAATAAAAAAAAAGATAATTACAACAAAGACTAGGTACAAAAATATCTTCTAAAACTTGATCTTTTCTTTCTTCTCTTCCGCTTTTTTTGTTGGTTTCTTTTTCTTATCCTTTTCTTTTCTTTTTTAATTTTTATCTTTTCTTTTAGTTAAATTTAGGTGAATAAAAATTCGAATTTTTTTTTTTGTCTATTCTTTTTAAAGTTTATATGACGTAAACTCTTTCCTTATTTCTTTTTATTTGGACTTCTTCTTTTTATTTGGATTTATTTGGATATTTTTTTTAATTTATATGCACTTAATTATTATTATTTCTTTTTTCGTTAATTTATTTTTTTTCTTTTTAAAATTTCTTACTTTATTTACTGATTAGATTTGTTGTTTAGCTATTAAAATTTTTGTTTAAATTTCTTTTTTTTTTCTCTTTATCTTTCTGTTATAAAAACACGCCCGCCATCGTTGAAGACTCTACAAGGATCGAATAAGAAAAAAAGAAATCATTCATTAATTAGTCACTTGTCTTCTTGGGATATTTGATACGCTCCTGCATCAGATATCATCATCTCTCTGTGAGGTTTTTTTTTTTTTTGACATTTTCTTTGTCTTAATGGTAATAAGCTGCCAGTTACAATGTAATTTTTACACACCTAGCTTACTGTAGATCAGCTTGCTGAACATAATGTGACTATTTTCAATTGAGATTTATCGGAAAATTGAAAAAAAAGTTAATATTTTAGATTTTATTATTTAGTAGTATATATGAATTTTATATTTAGTATATTAAAATTTATAAAATTTTTAAATTTTATAAACTACTAACTAATACAGCATATATATATATATTCATATATGCATATATGCACATATATTCATATATGCATATATTATATGACAAAGTAAAATCAGCTTACATATTTAATGATGCTTCTAAAAAAATAATTTAATAAAAAAACTTACATATAATGCCATTTATGACAAACAAATTTTTTATTGATCCATCTTGAGCATCATACCATGGATTTGAAACATACACTTTGACATTATCAAAAGATTGAGATTGGTTATTTGTAACAGAATAATAAACTACTCCATTTATTCTAATTTTATATATATAAAGAGACCTTTCTAAAATTTGACTAATTTCTATGTTCGACCACTGGTTTTTTTCAATTGGATTTGTGTTAACTTTCCAATTATAGTAACCATTAATGGATGATACAATTTCTAGAATTCCAGCACCATTTTCATGAAATGAAATCGAAGGAACTCGATCACCAAAATGACCATAATTATAACCAGTTGTAAAATGAATTACATTATGCCAGTCAGGAAGAAACCTATAAGGATTAACATCAAATGAAACCAAAAACTCTTTTTCAAGCTTTGGTATCTCAGCAACAATTTTTCCTTTCACAAATGAAGTAGGAACATCATCAATAAGGTTCTCTAAAAAATAAACGATAAAAAAGTTTTTACTTTTTTATTAAATATGCGAAAGCATTTTAAAGTCTTCCTTATTTAAAAATCAAAGTGCTTTAAATACAGATAATAAAATTAACTTGAAACTACTTTTTGATAAAATAAACATCACTAAGAAACTGTCACAGCCGTTAATACTAACTTGCTTGCAAAAGATTGTCCTTTCAGAAGATTTTACTTGTTTTAAATTATAAAAAGCAATGTCTGCAAATAAGTTTATGGTAAGGTGGGGTAATCTAAGCCTATTTTTAGCTATTTTTGATATTAGGCAAGAAATATATAACTACATAAATTAGGAGGCGATCTATTATTTGAAGAAAATCTTAAAATCATTTTTAGTAAACTACATTCAAAAATCTTATAAATAATTTTTAAAGTTGCCTAAGGAGCATCAATTTGACTTGTTTTCAAAAGACCTACATTACCCAGTTTAATGGGGTAATGTGGGTTTAAGTCACATTTTTATTTTTTGGATGAAACATAGATACAGTAAAATAGAGTAATAATAATATAGTAAAATAAAGACTGTGGTCATTGAGTATGTATTATGTGATTAAAAAATTCAACATAATAGTACTTCAAAAGATGATTCAAGTGCAAAAGAACTTTACATGTTCAAACACCAAATTAGAAATACAAAATAAATAACATCATTTTATCTATCTAATAAAAAAATATCTGATAAATTCACTGCAACATTTTCTCAGGGATGATACTAAAATGTGGAAAGTTAAGTCATTTTTGTCATTTATTATAATTGTAAATTTGCAATTATAATAATAAATTTAAATATTAAGTAACGCTAACAAATAAATTTTTTTTCTCGTCCAGTCATGGCACACAAAACTAAAAAATAAAAAAAGTTCAACAAAAAAACAATGACAACCCATTGCAACTAACTTTTTTTCTTTTTTTTTAATTTTTTAAAATTACCTAAATGACTCATTATTAGGAAAAAATCTATTTTTTCACATTTTTTTAAACTGTATTTGATGCCCAACCTAATTTTAATGATTAAAAAAAAATTGTAAAAAACATGACAACCCTCTGCAACCTATTCTTAAAATGTTTTTTAGGTATTTTAAAATTCTTTTAAACTACCTAAACGTCTCAATACTAGAAAGAAAACCATTTTTTCTTTGTTTTCATAATTATCAAATGTCCAAAATAATTTTATTGATAAAAAAAAACTCATGAAAAATTTGATGACCCTCCGTGACATTTTTTTTTTAAAATATTTTTTACATTTTTTTAAATTATTCAAAAATTAACAGCAGTCGACCCTGTGCAACCTGTTTTCTTTTACATTTTTTCTTTTATTTTATTTTAATTCTGTTAATAATCAATAATATTATTTAAAAATAAGCAAAAATAATAACAGTGAATAAATCAAATTTTGATATTATCGGCATCATAACAGATTTTAATATTGACATATATTTTAATATTGCTATTGTTAAAGTGGTATCCAATGATAAACCATATGCTAAATATTCAAAAAAAATGTTTACAATATAAAGATCAAAGTCCACTCCTATAATAATAAATTGTAATCATTGATCACAAAAATGATCAATGATTACAAGTTATTATACAAACCACAAACAATATTTTTAATGACATTATTAACAACCCAACAATAATCATTATTTGTAATGATCTTTCTTTTTTATACTATTATTCTTTATATCGGCATACTTAATTCAAAACAGCTGGATTATAGGTTGAGCAGTACAGTAAGTACCATGCCCTTTATATAAAAAAGGTAAAAAAACCTCTTAAAAGCTAATAAAAATACTTTAATAATTTATTTATGTTGTAATAAACATAAAGAAAAAGACCTTTTTTTTAATAAGTGGTAGAACTTTTAAACTCTGAAATCATCAAGGAGCTTTAATAAAGTACATAAGAAGTTATGGGGGAGGAGGAGGTTTAGTTAAACAACAGCTTGCATTGCTTAATTAAACTTCTCTACAGCTTGTGTTCCAGACAACATTCTTGTCTTAGTCTTACAAAATGTTCTGCAGAACTCTCATCAAGAACTCTCTCTTAGAATTATTTCTAAACTATTTAATAAGTGCTTGACTCAAAATGAAAAATGGCATCTATTGTTTTAATTTTCAAAAACTCAGGTGAACATACTGACCTCTCCAATTATTGTCCGATCTGTTTTCATTCTGTTATTAGCAAAGCTTTGATCAACAAATTTCTTACATTGCATCTTGAGTCAAATAAACTTGCTACAAATTGTGTTTTTGGGAAAGTGTTTGAGATTACCAAATTGTTTTTTTCTAATCATTTAATAAAATCAATAATCATCCTCAAAGATTAACACTCTTGTTCATTTCCAGTAACATCTGGGGTACCTCAAGGTTTTATCTTTGGACCTGTTTTGTTTCTTATCTATATTAATAATCTTCCTAAAAACCTTAGATCTAAAGTAGTTCTTTTTGCTGAATATTAATATGATCTCACTTCTGTAACATTAATTGGGGCTTGCAGTAGTTTGTAAATTTTAACTCCAACAAAACTCAGTTATTTACTACAAACAACTAACAATACTGTTAAAATTCTTATATTAATGAATAGCAACCTTCTCACTGAGTCCTTCTATTTAGGTCTTCTTGGATTATTGTTTACAAATAACCTTTCAAGGAAATTGTATATACAATTGTTTGCTAAATTAGTGTTTGCTAAGGTTGCTTCTTTTTATCGAATTTGCAATTTCCTTACTCCTGATTCCATTCTCTACCTCTACAAACCACTTATTTGTCCTTGTATGGAATACTGTATCATATTAGTTCTTGTAATGATGCTCTTCCTTTTTTTTAGACAAGGTCCAAAAAACCTATTGTAAATTCAACGTAGTTGAACTTGCTTTATCTGCTTAGCTTGAGCCTCTTTCGCATTGTTGTAAAGTTGCATCTCTTTCTCTTTCACATTGTTGTAAAGTTGCATCTCTTTCTCTTTCACATTGTTGTAAAGTTGCATCTCTTTCTCTTTCACATTGTTGTAAAGTTGCATCTCTTTCTCTTTTCTACAAAAACACATCATGATCTCTAGTTCATTCAACTATAACTCATTCTTGCTTAACTCGTCATTCAGTAATGTCTCATTCATCTACTGTATTTGTCCCTGCATGCCCTAAAAACTTTTATTTGTATAGTTTTCTTTCCCTGCACTTCAACCTTTTCTCTCTTTCTCTCCTACCTTCATGTTTTCCTGACTCATGCAGTCTAAAACTTTTCAAGTCTTTTGTCAACTGTTTCCTTGCTCTATAGCTCTATTCTTTTTTTTTTGTAACTTGCTTGGAACTTTGTTGAGAGTAAAAAAGAATTAAAAATAAACTAATAAAGAAAATTTAGATTTAACTTGTAATCTTGTTATTTTTTTAATGTTCTAAACTTTTTTTAATAATAATGTTTTTATTTAATAATAGTTTTACTGCATACATTCTACACCCTTATCATAAAATATTTTTTATTTATTTAATATCATTGAGCACTGGCACCAACTTCTTGGCTGAAACCTACTACAACTAAATGAATAAATGAATTCGCAAAGAAAAAGTTATTAATAGTTATTAACTTACTTATTACTTTACTTATTTTTATTTTGATTGTTTATCAATATTGTCATTATTTTTTAGTATAATACATTATATTAAAAATAAATTTAAAAAAACATGATATCTAATGGCAAAACTAATGGTAATTTTCAAGTTATTGTCTCTCACACACCCTCTTCCTTCATAAAATGGGGTCTGGTTTTACTGAACAGCCAAGCCAAATCCCTTTGCTGCTATATGTAATTAAAAACTTTCTCTAAGTTTATCACTCTGATCTCAATTCACCAACTTTTTTCACTCAGGCTATTATAACTATCGTTCCACTGTAGTGATTAGACTCAAGTGTTCTAGTTACAAATATAGGACAATTTATTATTATTACAAAGTAGGACTAAACTATAACTAAACACTAGAATAATAACATAAAATCATAAAACGTGAAAATCTAATTTTATACAAATAATACCTGCCCCAATTCATACCCTCAGTCAATGTATTTAGTATAAATTGTATGTTCATTCTATTTTTAACAATTAAATTAAATATGAACTAAATATAAAAAGAATAACTTAACTAATAATTCCACCTAAACATATATATAAAATCAAAAAAAATATAAAAGTAAGCATAAAACAAATATTTCCACTAAGCTTTTTAAATTAAATTAAATCGAATATAAACTAATTATAAAACGAATAACTGAACTAAATAGGTATAAACTATATTAGACTAAATATAAAACCAATATATGCAATAAACCAACTAATTTAAAATTTAATATAAAGCATAAAACTTTATACATTAAATTAAACTGAATAAATATACAGAGTTTGAAAAGAATAACTTTTATGAACCATATAAACTTAAGTAACAAAATTAATTAAAAAGCTCATTGTTTCTTTATTTATTCTTCAAAATTTTCTAAATTCCAATCTGTTATTTTTACCTTTCTTTTTACCCTATTAGATTAACTTATAGATATAATTCTTATCTCTTAAAAAGTTTAGGATATCTTATTAAATTTTGTTTCACATCATTGATCTGCCATATTTCAATAGCCAGCTTGCGATAGAAATTGTTTTAGCACACATTAGTTAAAGTATAATTACTTGATTCATATTTATAAATTTTTTCCTAGAGATTTAGAGTTTTAGATTAAATAATTTTAACTTAATGTTTTCTAGTGTTCATTCGAGGGTGACTAGTTGGTGGTGGTGGTCATGAGGGTGGTGTTCGTGTTACATAAAGATAATTAGTCTAATCTCAACCGTATTAAAATAATGTAAAACAATTTTTTTATTACCTTTTTTTTTTTTAAATACAAAACTTTTGTTGCCATTGTTTGTATTCAGTAAAATGAGAAGATCAGAAAGAAAAACTTTAAATATAAAATTTTATATAAATATGATTTTCATCATATTTATAACCTTTATAAATATGATGGAAATCATATTTATATAAAATTTATATAAATATGATTTTGAAATTAAAAATTTATAACCTGCTTTGTTACATTACTGATTTAGTTAAATTAAACAGATTTCAATATTAGGCTAAAAATATAGAAAAAAGTTTTATTATTTTTAGAAGCAATATAAAATATTATCTCACCTTTATATTATAATTATATAAAGGTGAGTCAATAAGAATAATATTTTTTTATCATTTCAATTAGTTTGGGCATATAAAAAAGTTAAAAAAACTTGAAAAATTTATAAAAAAGGTAAAAAATTTTTTAATTTTAATTATGAAAAAACTATGATAAAAAAAAAAAAATAGGTCATCCTATTTTTTTTTTTTTATCATAGTTTTTTCATAATTAAAATTATGTTCGACATTTGGTAAAGTTAAGAAAACAGTGAAAAAATTTTTTTTCCTAGTAATGAGACATTAAGGTAATTTAAACAATTTTTAAAAAACGCAAAGTTTAGTTTTGATATTTGTTGAATTTTTTTTTTTTTTTTTTGGTTTTATGTTTCAGGACTAAACAAAATAAAAAAAATTATTTTTAAAAAAATTATTTGTAAATGTTATTTAAAGTTCATAATAATAATAATTGCGGATTTACATTAAATTTAACAACAAAAAACAACAAAACTTTCTGCAGATTCATTTTCCATGGATTAGTTACCCTCCTTTCTCAGTCATTTAATGCCTGTTAGTTGTTTTCCTAAGAATGTAAAATAGGGTAATAACAATAATTTTTTTTTGTAGCAAAACTGTCACCATTTACATTTGAAGAACAACTGAATACAGAAATTGTATACAGCAATATTAATTTTTTTAAAAATTCCTCCACCATTTTATTTTATTTACACCTTGCGCAGTTTGACTACTGATTTCAATTTTACAATGAAATTTTATATAACGTTCTAGACTATTTATAAGCAGATTTCAACTGTTTACATTTGTTTATAAACAAGGCATTTAATGTTTATATTTGTTTATAAACAAGGCATGGTTGCTAATTTTATATTACTTGTTTTGAGATCAGGTATACTGTGTGAACTTGGAAAAACAAGGAATACAAGACATTTAATCACCTTTAAACCAAAATAAAATGTCTTATAGAAATTCCAGCAACAGTGTTAACTCAAACATGTGTATTTGGATGAAGAATCTAGCCTCTTCTTCAAAAAAAAGGGATCCAAGGATCCATTTGTTGAAAAGCTAATCAATCTCACACACATGCCAACAAATGATTAAATTCTCAGAAACTTAACTTTTCTGTTTAATAACAAGAAACTGAGACTAGATCAAATCAAAATTATAATTATGAATATAGAATTACTCTGGAGGGATATTCTAGACTTTCCACTGTTATCCAGTTCACACATCAGAAATAAACTCAATGGTCTGATTATATAAACAAAATTCTATATGACAAAAACAAAAAGATATGAATCTGAGTATTAAAAGCTCAATCACAAGCTTCTTCTCAATCGCAACTTTCACAAAGACATAAAACTATGAATCTAAATTACCAGAATCTTCATATTCTGAAACCTATGATACCAGAGTAGTGCAAAGTCTTTCCTCCAGCTTAAAACTTCATTTGCTATGAATAAGCAAATGCTTGGTATGTTTTGTAACACTCCAATGAAGCATCATTCAATGAGTTACTTACCTCACTCATCAAGATAAAATGCAAAAAGTGTTTAAAAGACACATCAATCAATAGAGGAGTCATTAATTGATATTCCCAAATCTAACCAAGTTGCTGGACATGCGGTAAAACTAATGGAGGAACTTGATGCGAGAAAAATTGAATCAAGAAAAATTTTTAAATCTGAAGTTCATAGGAAAAAGATTACTGTTCTGTATCTTAATTGTTATTAAAAGTTGTTTACCATTACTGTTTTGAATAATGCTAACATTTCTTTTTTTTTAAAGTAATATTTCTCTTTTTTTTTCTTTTTTTTTTGAAGGGGGGAGGGGGAAGGAGGGGCGAACTCCTTCCCCCTCCCCATTCAAAGTAGTAAAAAATCACATTATAATTCTCCATATTGAAAATATAATATTCATTTTTTTTTATTATATCATATTCATATTTGAAATTGAAGTACTTATAAAAATTCTAAACATTATGAAATTTTGTTTAAGAAAGAATTTAAAGCAGAAGCTCAGTTGAAAACTAGCCAAAGGATTTTTTCTTATATATTAAAGATTCATCTTTTACAAAAGTGTTTTTTTTTTTAGTTTTGTAAAAACGCTTTTATAAAAAAAAATTAAATGTGCTATGCTTACAGGGCTCTAACTAATACAAAGATTTTAATAGCCAAAAATAAAAATAAATTAACTATTCAAAATGTTTATGATTTAAATAAAACTTTCTTCCTCACTTACATCATGTTTTAAATCTGATAAAATCTTATTTATTAGTTCTGTAAAAACGTTGTTTTAATAAAAATTGTATGGCTAACTTATGCAAGTCTTTGAGTATGTTAAGTAAATTTATAATTAAGTAACTGCAAGTTACTAGTAAATTGAATTTTTACTGCAGTAACAATTCAAGTAACTACATTATTACAAAGTTACTACATTATTGTAATTTCGTTGTTCTGATTTAGTTTATAGGTAAATTTACTGTGATATACTTTATCCATTAATTTTCTACTAGTTTTAACGGAAAATATAATTACACTTTCAACAATCATCTAAATGCTTTTAACAACATGCTTCCAGGAAAATAAATCTAGAATTTTTATTTATAATAGTTTTCAATTTAAAAGTGTTAATTACTGTATAAGTATTAGGTTTTTAATAACATCAACATATCAACATATAACATCATATAACATCATATAACATACATATCAACATATAACATCATATAACATACATATCAACATATAACATCATATAACATCATATAACATACATATCAACATATAACATCATATAACATCATATAACATCATATAACATCATATCAACATATAAGCCCACATTACCCCACCTGACTATGTTGTATATTTCAAAATAAAACTATGCATCTTTCAATCTTAAAACTAATAGATCTTAATTTATCTAGTAATCTTATTTCCAGATAAAGCATTTTTTATATGGTTAGATTTTTCATCGAGTTAGAGCCTATTTTAAATATTTACTTTTTTTTAAATTTAAAGCTTTTTGATAAAAAAAAAAATCTTTGTCTTAAGGTTTGAGCCATTTTGAACTTAGAATTTACTTAAGAAATTGCTTAGCAAGGTAATAGTTAAAATTTAGAGAAACCACTAAATACACTAAGAAATACTAAAAACACTAAAACAAAAAAGTTTCTATATAAAGCTTTTCGTCTAAAAAAACTGATTATCCCATAGACCAACATAACTCAACACTACCCTATACAGTTATTTAAAAAATTCTAAATTAAGTCTAAAATAACATTAAGTTTTTAGTTTTTTATCATAATAAAGGTAAAAAAAAAAAAAGGTGTGAATGAGTATGTGAATTAGCATTTTCATTTCAACAATGGTAGAGCTTATATTTACTCAGAATCTAAATTAACATTGATAACAAATTAAAAAACTTTTTATGTGACATTTTGCAACTATAATAAGAAGTTATTTGAATAATGGAAATAATACCTCTGCTCCATTAAGGCTTATCTTCAAAATAATAAATATTTTTAAAAAGTATTTAGCAATAATTATACTACAATAGCAAAGGATACTAAAAAAATAATGAACTCTTTTAAATTCAAAAACCCAGTCAATCAACTAAGACATGCAAATTATCATAAAACTTTACAAAAATATTAAAAATAATAAGAATCTGTAAATTTTTACCAATGTTTCCGTTAATGACCAAAAGATTTGCAATGGAACCATTTTGAGCATTACACCAAGGATTTGAAGCATAAACTATTATGTTATTAAAATATTTAGCATCAAAATTTTCCACTCTATGAATATTAACTCCATTTAAATCAACAGAAAACCAATACTTTCCATCTTGCATACTTTGATAAATTTTAACAGAAGACCATTGGCCCAAACTAAGAGGAGGAGTTTCAATGTAGTATGAAGCGTTACCACTCACTGCAGCAAAAATAACAAGCTTTCCAGAACCATCTTCATGAAACCAAACACCTGGATTTCTATCACCATAAGATTCAAAACCGTTATCCAATGTCAAATGAAGAACACTTTTTAACCCTTTAGTATAATTTAATGGATTTATTTTGAAAAAAACAGTGTATACTTTCATCAAAACATTTAGAGTTCCAAGCAATGAACCTCGAGTCAAAGTAAACTCTTTTTTATAATTGATATAACCTAAACAAAAAGTAATAAGCATTCTAGCATTAAATTATTAATTTAATTTACAACCTTTTTCAAAAGACTATTATTTTAATTTACTAGTTTAATTGTCATAGCTCAAAATTTCATCTTACATTATTTGTTTTACAGAAGTAAAACAAATGATGTAAATGTAAGAAATATCAAACAAATATGCAACATAATTATGTTACATTTGCATAACAATCTGAAACAATTATTTTTAAAAACATCCACCCAAACATTTTAAAAACATTTTACAAAAGTCAAATTAAAATTAAAAAACAAAAATTTAAGTGTTAGTAACATTTTGTCATAAATATGTAAAGTAATTGATTAAACAACTCATGTTTTATGCTGTCTACAAACTTTTTTAAAGAATTTTTTTTTACATTGCAATGCCTGGTCATATACTTAGGTATATTCACCTTAAAAAAATTAATAAATGTTAAGTGAAGCATTTAGGTTGTTTAAAAAAACATTCAACACATAAATGTTTCTTTAAACAACATAATTTGGAATTCCAATCCATCTTAAAAAAAACTCAAAAATAATTCTGCAGCTTAACTTTGTGGTGCAAACATTATATTTAATAAATCCGCCACATCTAGAATTTGCAATTCAAGTCTGGCTCTTATATTATGATATGGACATTAGATTAGGGATTTTCTATAAATTACGCAACACAAAACTTATTTTAAAAATATAAGTAGGAGATCATTTTGCTCTTAGGTGCATCGATTTTTGCAGTACTTTAAAGGTTGTTTATATACTTAATTTAATTAAGGACACAACAAGGGAAAAATTTTAATCATTTGTGTTTTGTCTATAAGTTTAATTTTGCGTTATGTAATTTATGGACAATCCCTTACTTGAGGATGTTCAAGACCGCGTTTAAATTAAGATATAACTTTAAAAAATAATAAACAATAGTTTTATATAAGATAAATTAAAAAATTTAATATTAAAATAAAAACCTGTCGGAAGAAGAACAACAGGTTGCATGTCACTATCTATGGGAAAAAAACAACAACTGATAATTATTATGAAATGGTATTTTCTTTTGAGAAACATAAAATACTGCTTAATGAAAATATACTCTTTTTTTGTATTAGACAAAAAAAAACTTACAATTGATAACAAAAAAATTTTTTATCAAACAATCTGCATTATCCATTGTTGGATCTGATGCATATATACTGACATTTCCAAAGTTTTCAAAATAACTGTTAACATCAACTAAAACAACTTTGTCATTCAATTTAATTGTGAATGTATATTTTGAGTCTTTAAGTGTTTGAAGTATTGCTATGTTTGACCATAGATTTAGTGCAATAGGTTTTGTATTATAAACTCTATAAGGTTTGCTTTTAGATGGAATTTTAATATGAAGTTTTCCATCTCCATCTTGATGAAAATAAATAAAATGAGTTTTATACCAATTTTGACTATTAATATCATCAGTTCCAACAACAAAACTCATCACATCTTGCCATGAAAAAGAAAACTTATAAGGATAAATATCAATTGAAATCATATACTCTTTATCAAGTTTTGGTATCAGCGCAATTATTTTTCCATTAACTAACGAAGTTGGGATATTTTCAACAAGGTAGTCTAAAAGTTAAAAATTAACAAAATTTAATTAAAAACATTATTAAATTTTTCTTACACCGTAAGATGGGGTAACAATGGCCTAACTTTTTGTGTTTTTTTTTTGTGGAAAAATTAATTACTGACCTTTAAAAAAATATGTTTCTGATACATTGATCAGGTTTAAGTTAATCTAATGAAAATTATTGGCATGCATGTTTGTCATATATGTTTGCATTAATTTATACCTAGTTTTCAATTTAAAATAATCTTGAAATCCGTTGAAAAAAATAATCTATGGAAAAAACATAATTGTTAAGAAAAATTACATTATAATATTAAAAAACTCTAACATCATGGACTATGATGTCAGAAAAAATTTCTTTGCACTTGAAGTCATCTTAGCACTCAAAGCTAGTTCAGAAATACTAAAGTGATTTAACAGAAATAAATTAAACAGCAGGGCAGTTTTTCTTTGACGTAGAGGATTAAGGAGTTTGTTTTTGAAATGACTGTTTCAATATCTTGAAGTGTAACACTTTTGCTAGCAGGCAGCTGAATTTTCTTTGTTTATTATTATTTTTTTAACCATTTTTAGTAAGAAATTCTGTCTATATTTTTTTCCAAACTGTTCAAGGAAAGCTTTGCTGACAGCACTTTTTTCTACAGGCTGGTTTTGAGGCAAGCAGTCGAGTAGTTTTCGTTTATTCAAAGAATAAAATTCCACATTTTTCAAACCCAGCTATCAAAATCACCTCAAAATCAAATCTGATCTCCAAACTACCCAATAAGTCTTTTAACAGAGTTGGAAAATAATCTTTATGGATTGTTGTATATTTAGACCTTGAAGTAGACTCGTCCCACTTGCTTAGTATTTCGCTCCATGATCTTTTCATAAGTGCAAAGAAAGAAACATCCATTGGTTGAGTTAGCTGGGTTGAATTAAGAAGACAAACAAACTGAATATTGTGATCTTCACATAGCTTAAGCATGTATAAACTGATATGTGAAAATATGTTATTCCAGATGATAATTTTCATTCTATATAGGCATCTTAAACTAGGCAAAAAACTTGATTCGAACCAGTTCTCAAAACACAAAGCATTAAACCATACACTTTTAGAGTGGTTAAAACGTGTACCTTCTGGCCTATTTTCTGTCCAACTGGACCACATATTTTTTTCTTCTATAAAACATACAGAGGCGAGAGAGATCCTTCAGTATTCCCTGTAAACATGAGTGATATTGCACTTTTTCTATGATTGCATATGTTTTCCATATACAAATACAACTATATATATATAATAACATATACAACTAGTCAAATTTTAATGCCGTTTTATAAATGACTTTGTCCACTCATACCCAGGGAGATTTGTTTTAAACTGACTAATACAAACTTTTTTCTTATTAAGATAACCCTTTACTGCATATCGAATATCAAGCTCTACTACTGAAAACCTAAAGTCTGACATTTTTAATAAATGTTGTTCAAAAAATAACTCTTCTTCTTCACTGAAAATTTGTGCACATCTCAAATTTTTTATATAGGAGCCTTTCAGTTTGTTTTTTATTGTAGATCAGGTATAAAATACATTTTTGCTGTGTCACTTTGGATTAGTATACCAGACATAAATTA
The DNA here is from genome assembly GCF_022113875.1 of Hydra vulgaris. Taxonomy (NCBI): domain Eukaryota; kingdom Metazoa; phylum Cnidaria; class Hydrozoa; order Anthoathecata; family Hydridae; genus Hydra; species Hydra vulgaris. Next base: position 49,965,387 of record NC_061160.1, on the reverse strand, counting down.
AAAAAATTAATGTTCTAAATCAAAATATGTGACAACTTACTAAAATAAAACAAAATCACATTGACCAGCCGAAAATTTCTTAAGAGTTGGCTTTTACAAGTAAAAGTAAGATAACAAAATGAAAAACTTTTTTATGAGCAAAATAAGACACTACTGCAGAGGTAGTG
>NC_061160.1:49812720-49957720 GCF_022113875.1 Hydra vulgaris | reverse complement strand
TTATTCATTCTAAAAACTCAGTATGTAGAATTTTAATTGTAAATAATTAACATGTATATATATATATTTATATATTTATATATATATTAGTTTTATTTACTTTCATAAATCTGAGGGGGACATTTTTTTTCTAAAAACATTCTAAAAACTCATTCTAAAAACCACTCCCATTATTCATTCTAAAAACTCAGTATGTAGAATTTTAATTGTAAATAATTAACATGTATATATATATATTTATATATTTATATATATATTAGTTTTATTTACTTTCATAAATCTGAGGGGGACATTTTTTTTCTAAAAACATTCTAAAAACTCATTCTAAAAACCACTCCCATTATTCATTCTAAAAACTCAGTATGTAGAATTTTAATTGTACAAATAAAAAAAAACTTAGAAGATTGCTTTAAAAAAATGAGCTGTCTGTTAAACTATTTGAATTTTTTTTATTTCTAAAACATGCACAAGTGTTGTGCTAGATTGACTGACAAATATGTAAAACATGTAAGGGGTGTTGCTTTTTTACTGTAAAACCATGGGTGGAGTGTTGATAAATTAACTTATAGCTTAATTAATCTTATAGCTTGTGGCAGCCAGGAAGTGCTGCTACATCAACTTAGGTTTTGGTTTGGGCAAGCAATCTATCATTTAAAAAAACTTTATTCAAGTTTTTAAACTTTTCTTGGTCTGGTTAATTGGTGTTTGATTTAATACAACATTTTATAGAAAAAACTTTTTGAAGTTGGCCTTTAAGAACCAGTTTAATACAGCAGATAAAAGAGATTGATTAGTTATAAAAACTTCCCTAGATACACCATATAAACAAAACTTACAGGAAAAAACCAGAATCTCAGACTAACGTAACTAAACGCCTTAATATGCCTTTAATAATAATATCAAAAAGAACTGCCTTTGTCTTGGCGCCTTAACCTAATGCAAAATAGAACTTTTTAACCTTAACAGTCAACAAATAATTTGTAGAACAAGAAAATTAAAATCCATATTGATTGTCAAAAAGAATGTTTTGAATTCAAAATAAGAAATTAAAAGTTTTGTTTCCTTATTTATAGTAAGATGTCTAATTGAGCTAGTAGTTAGAGAACAATCTGAGCTAGTAGTTAGAGAACAATTTGAGCTAGTAGTTAGAGAACAATCTGAGCTAGTAGTTAGAGAACAATCTGAGCTAGTAGTTAGAGAACAATCTGAGCTAGTAGTTAGAGAACAATCTGAGCTAGTAGTTAGAGAACAATCTGAGCTAGTAGTTAGAGAACAATCTGAGCTAGTAGTTAGAGAACAATTTGAGCTAGTAGTTAGAGAACAATCTGAGCTAGTAGTTAGAGAACAATTTGAGCTAGTTGTTAGAGAACAATTTGAGCTAGTAGTTAGAGAACAATTTGAGCTAGTAGTTAGAAAACAATTTGAGCTAGTAGTTAGAGAACAATCTGAGCTAGTAGTTAGAGAACAATCTGAGCTAGTAGTTAGAGAACAATCTGAGCTAGTAGTTAGAGAACAATCTGAGCTAGTAGTCTAGAGAAGTCTGAGCAATCTGGAGAGTGTTTAAAAATTGGAACCATCAGACAGATTTTGATAATCACTTGTTGAATAATTTAAAGAATAATGAAGTGGAAAAAAAATTTGCATGTCTATGACAAGAATGTTGTCAGGATCATTAGCTGTAAAATAGTTTATAAAAAAAGTAATTTCAGCAACAGAATCCGAAGTGATTTGGACATCTAACAATCGATTAAGATGTATATTGTAGATGACAGAAAAAGTGTATTCATTAGATTTAAAGTCAAATTAAATGAAAAAATATTTTCAAATAGATTTTCTTTTCTCATTGTTGAGTTAATAAGATCTTAATAATGAAATAGAGATGATATAGAATGATATCATCCTGTTAATAAATTTTAAATTTATAAACAGGATGAACAACAAGATCAATCAACAGGATACAAAATTTGCCTTTGTTAATGACACTGTAAAAAAGTTTAAAAACTGTATATTAAACTGTAATAATATTGCTACTATTATAATATGCTATTATTATAAATATTGCTATTATAAATGTTTTTGCAAAGTCTTAACTTGACTAATTTTGACCAAGTAAAATGTTTATTAAAGTGGAAATGGATTGAATGGATTGAAATTGAAAATTGGAGCTTAGTTTCAGTATAAAAATAAAACATTTATTAAAAAAAAATGTTCATGTGAAAAAGATGAAAGAAATTATAATAATTAGAAATGCCAGCTGCGCAAGAAGTTAAAAACCTTTTGGGGGTAGAATGAGACATGATTTGGGGTAGAATGAGACTTGATTTGATTTTGGTAAGAAAGAATAAAAGCATCCATGTCTGAAAAGTGGTTTAATGAAGAGGTGCTAAACGGATGCACCTAAAAGAATGATCAGATGGCTCAAAGAGTTAACAGATATCTAAGTATAAATCCAGGCCAAGCGTATGATTTTTAGAGTCTTTGCAAGGCAAAGGATAATAACTATCAATGCTGAGTTCTAAAGATAAAAAAGATAAATTTAAACTAGTCTCATGAAGAGTAAGTAATTCTAATGAATTTTACAAGAAGTAAGATTTAATAGATAAAGAGTTTTATCAAAGATCATGAATATTCCCAAAATTTATATTGAAACACTTAAATAGTGGTGAGTTGATAAAAAAACTTAACTTAATCAGATAGTGCAAGAATGTCATACAATATGAGAAGTGCAGTTACCTCAGTCTTGTGAAGCAAAAGTTTTAACAAAGAGCTCCTTACGTGGTTTAACAGGGACACTATCTATGCACAACATGTCCTTTCCCTAGATATCATGCACAACATGACACTGTTAAAACTCTGATAATTTACAGAAGATTTAAAGATGTACAATCATTTGAAGATAACATGAAATTAATAATGGCAGAAATTGGAGTAACTCTTATGTATCAAACAATCAAAAATTTTGTCATGGTAATACTTGCTGGACTGATGCAAATTTGAATGAAAAATTATGGAAACCTTTGATATACAATACTAACAAACTGGTTTGCGCAACACAAAGGGGATAAATTTAGATAATACACAAGTATTTGGAAACTAATGATGCGTTTTATTCAAGTCTAAACCTGACGTCAATACGATGTTTTCTTTTCACAGGATTTTAAAACATTTTTTGTAAAAATATTTAGTTTTCTAGTCTAATGATGACCATCAAAAAACCACAATCTGCATCATCCTTGACTCTTTTAGACTCGCTTCCGGTTCAGAGCAACAAATACAAGTTAAAAAGAAAATATATACCATCATGTTTACCGAAATATAATTTCTTCACCAATCGAGTTTGTAATAATTAGAATTTGTTACTAAATTAAAGCATAGAAGCAAGATTGTTGAATGTTTTCAAAGCGGGAATAGATAAATATTTTTGATAACTTATGTTTTAAATTTTGTGGGCTGTCTATAACACAATGCTTGTATCATGTTCTACAATTTGTTTTATTTATAAATACTTTATTATATTTAAAAAAAATAAAAAACATTTTTATTTGTTACAGCAATAAATATTACTATTATTAAACAAATATTACAATCTAGTAGTCTCAAAATATTACTAATAAATAACATTTTACTTTTTTGTGATTAAGATGTTTTAAATATCTACATGAAATAAAGTGACTTCAAAAATGATTTTATATACACATTCATTCAAGATCTCGTTAAAACAATGTGAGTATGTATATATACATACGTGTATATATATATATATATATATATATATATATATATATATATATGTATGTATGTATATATATATATATATATATATATATATATATATATATATATATACCTATATATACATATATATATACATATATGTATACATATATATATATATATATATATATATATATATATATATATATATATATATATATATATGTGCATATATATATATATATATATACATATATATTTATATATATATACATGTATATATATATATATATATATATAAATATATATATTTATTTATATATATATATATATATATATATATATATATATATATATATATATATATATATATATATATACATATATATGTATATATGTATATATATGTATATATATAAATATATATATATATATATATATATATATATATATATGTATATATATATATATATATATATTTATATATATACATGTATATATATATATATATATATATATATGTATATATATATATATATATATGTATATATATACATGTATATATATATATATATATATATATATATATATATATATATATATATATATATATATGTATATATATATATATATATATATATATATATTTATTATTTTTATTTATTATTAATGTATTTATTTTAAACACCATGTACATATAAATAGGCACAAGGTCCACAGATAAAATTAAATAAAAACTACATAAAAAGCCATCATTTATTTTTAAAACAATTTTGTTTAAACATTCATTCAAAAGTACGTAAACATAGATATATATACAATTTTACTTCTTTTGAGAACCTACTCAACATAATTTAAAAAATTTTTTTTTAATAATATTAGAGACCCATTAATTGTTCAAGGGTCTTGAGGCTCTAATAAAAAATTTTTAATTCTAAAATGAAAAAAAATAATTTTTGGAACCACCTTAATAAGAGTATATATTTTTTGTATAAAAACATAAATATTTTTAATTACCTGTAGGAAGTAAAACAAGTTGCATTTCACTATCTAATAAATAAAGTTAATAAAAATATTTAGTTTCAGTATTAAGTATAACAATATCACTAATAGTATATAAAACAATTAATATTTTAAATTAATATTTAAAAAATTATAAATAAAAAAAATCTGATATTCCTAAATTACTATTTTCATATTATTTATAAAAAATATTTTATATTGAATACATATATGTGCCACGAATATATATATTCTTATATAAAGTACTTGCATATTCTATGATCTTTAAGTTTAAAAAAGATTATCTGTAAAGTTTATATTTTTACCGTTTCTTTAAAATAATATAAGAAATTTTACTCCCACTAAAATGTATAAAATAAATTAAGTTTAACTTTTATTAAATATTTTAATTTATGCGCTTCATTAACATAACGGTAAAAATATCTAATGAGAGTAAAAATCTCATAAAAGGAGTAAAAATTCCAAACGCATTTTTTACTCCGCGCCACAAATTTCATATAAAATTTTTGTAGGGGAGTAAAAAAATATTTTATATTGAATACATATATGTGAATATATATATTGTAGTGTGCACTCTTGTACAGGGTAACAGAGCACAAAATATATATGTGTAGTGTGCACTCCAGTTCAGGGTAACAAAGCACAACATTTTTTCTTTAACTGTAATAGTTTGTAAATAGATAGTGCTATTAAAATACACATAAAATAGCTGTTTTATAAACAAAATAACCAATCAACACAAAGTTTTTAAACCTAAAAGCAAAAAACTTGTATTATTTACTCATTCTTTATTATTATTTATTTTTTATTAATGTTTTTATTTTATTTATTTAATTTTATTATTAACTTTATTTTGTTTATTTATTTAATTTATAATAATCAATATTTTAATTATTATATATTTTCAAATTTAAAACTTTACTTATCTTTACTAAAAAACAAATATTAAATAAAAATAATATTTTAGATGTGTCTGCAGATGAAGATAAAGGTAACAGGGCTCTGCCCATAGGTCAAGATTTTAAATCAGAGAGTAAAAGTGGCTTTGTAGAAGCCATTACAGCTCTTAAAGCTTCAATTGAAGCTTTAAACAAGTAACACTTCTGTGGGTATAAGACATGTTTAATACCTATAAAAAAAGGATTAATATGTACTACTACATGCTTTAAACATTTTTTACACGTCTTGTGCCCACTGGGACTCAAGTAAAAACTAAATAACTATATAGAACATAATTACACTTGTACTATTAAGACAATTTAGAATGTGCAACTTTGTCCTATATATATATACGCAGGGGCTATTCTATTCTATATATATACACAGGGGCTTTAATGGTCTAGAATAGCCCGATACAATTAAAAAAATATTTTATTGGTTGGACCATTTCTTTTAAATTGAAACATTTTAGAGTTACTTTTAAACCATTTCTTATCAATTTATTAAAGATGGAAATTATTTCTTCTTTAATTCTATAGCACATGTAAACTTTTTTAATATTTAAAGTTTATGGTTTAAAACAAATTCCATTTTTTAAAAACTCAAATATGACATTATAGATAAGATATTTAATTATGTGCATATATATATATATGCATTATATATATATATATATGCATATATATATATATATGCATATATATATATATATATGCATATATATATATATATATGTATATATATATATCTACTATAGCATATTTATATATGCGCAATTGCTCACTTTTTTTGCTAGTCTAAATTAAGTGAGCATTTTGAGAAAACGATAAGGAAAAACGAAGAATAATGAATGAAAAGGTTACTGACCCATACTAAACCCTCAGTCGATGTAGCAGCACTCAACTGCGAGTCAGGCTATTTGTTAGTCGATGTATGTACTGAAGCCCCGGTAGCAGGCTATTTCAGTATGACATCATCATGCTCACAAAACTCAGCAGTATAAGATATATATGCATATATATGCATATATATTGTAGTAATTGTGTAAATATTTCTTGTTAAAGAGTGCTCAATACCAAAGTAGAGCAATATATAGTAAAAACTAAATAATTATAATACTTGATTTATTTAAAACATTACTCGAAGTTTCATGCAAATAGCGATCATCAGATGTTACAAATCTCAAAAATAACGACAAAAAAATATATTAAAAATACTGTGGAGTGTCCTCTTTGATGCCATTAAAGTTATTCATCATGTATATATATATATATATATATATATATATATACATGAAGTTATTCATCACATATATATATATATATATATATATATATATATATATATATATATATATATATATATATATATATATATATACATATATATATATATATATATATATATATATATATATATATGTATGTGTGCAATAATTCAAAGTTCAGAAAATACATAGAAAAAAACATACTTGATATCCCATTAACAATAAACAAATTTTTTATAGAACCATTTTGAACTTCAAATTCTGGGTCAGAAGCATACACCTTAACCTTATCAAAAGTTTCAGCTTCATTATTAATAACGGTAGAAACAACTTGTCCATTAATTGTGATTGAGTACACATAAACATCATTTTTCAAAATTTGACTTATAACAATGTTCGACCAAATTTGTAAACTCATTGGTTTGCTATTATAATAGTAATCACGTATGCCATTAACTGGAGATACAACTTGAAGTTTTCCATCACCATCTTTATGAAACAAAATGCAAGGTATTTTATATCCTTTATATTTATTTTCAGAACCAATAATAAAAGAAACAACATTATGCCAACCACTAACAAATTTATTAGGATTGATGTCAAATGAAATTAAATACTCTTTATCAAATTTTGGTATTTCAGTAATTAGCTGTCCTTGTACTAACGGGGTAAGAATATTTCCAATTATGTACTCTAAAGTATAAGGTATAAATTGTGTTTTAATAATTACAAACTATTAATTTTATATAGTAAAAATAATAACCAAAAAATTGAAATATTATTATAAATTTTACATAATTTAACTTAAAAAAAAAGGGTTTGTACTTATACTTTTATTGTAATTATTTATTATACATTTATTACAAATTTTTTTAGCTTTACTTTATATATATATATTTTTTATAAACTTATTTTACTTTATAAACATAGAAATTTGAAGTTTTAGATTTTATTATTTCATTTTTTTCTAGTCTTCTATTTCTTCAACCATTTTATTCATATAGTCCATGCGAGTACTAACATCATCTTGTGTTTTTGCCATTGGATGTATTCACACTTTTTATTAGATGGTTCTCATATTGCACCAAATCTAGTTGACAGACACCATCACCTTTTATATATGATGTCTTTACAGTTACACTGATAAGACATCATATTTATAGACTCAACTAGTTAAATATTAATAATGGTTGAAAATGGTTTTACCTCAATGCCAAAAAAACTCAAAAAAAACTGTGATTTTTTTTTTGGAATGGGAAGTTAATTATTTTCTATCTTCTTTTCCAAGAAACAACCTTGGATGAAAATATCAGGTTAATATCCTAAAATTGCATTAGGTATAAACAAAACATCTTTATTCAGGGTTTGTTGTTCAACATTAGATAAATTATATTGCGATAAACTTATTGTTTCATATTTTTTATTTTATGCTTGAATAAATTGTAATTAAAACTCAAATAATTCAAAATTTACCTGCATTCCCATTGATGATCAAAAGTTCAGAGATAGAACCATTTTGAGTATCATGCCGAGAATCTGAGGCATACACTTTTATGTTCTTGTAATCTCTTGCATCTAAGTTTTCTACTTTATAAATATTAACATTGTTTAAATCCACAGAAAACCAATACTTATTGTCAAGTAAACTTTGATAAATTTTAATGGAGGACCACTGACTCAGTGGAAGACGTGATGTTTCAATGTAATAGTTAGTACTACTATTTACTGCAGCAACTATAACAAGCTTTCCTGAACCATCTTTATGAAAGTAAACATCTAGATTTTTATCACCGTAATCTCCAAAATCATTAGCTAAAGTTAACTGAAGTACATTTTTTATACCTATAGAGTAATTTAATGGTTTTACATTAAAAGAAACAGTGTACACCTTTTTTAAAACATTAAGAGTTCCAAGCAATGAACCTTGAGTTAGATTAATCTCTTCTTTATAGATGATAAAATCTAAAAAAAAATATTTGCTACTTTAAAGCCTCAGTAAAAAGAAATAAATATTTCCTTTATCTTCATACAGAAAAAATTTTATTTAATTTATCATTGTTGTTTTTATTTTATTTGTTAAATTGAAATTTGTAGTATTTGCGCCATAGTATCGCTATTATGGATTACTAACCTACATTTTTATTCTGGTTTATTAAAATTTATTTTTTGTTTACATACTTTATTAAAAATCAATTTTTGTCCTGGTTTATAAACCCTTTGATTCTTTTCATATTTTCATGCTTTGAACCTTTTCTTAAAAAAAAAATTTTTAGGGAAAACTCAAAAACTTAACTAAAATTAAACTTGAAAACAAAAAGAACACATTTAAAAATATTATTTTTCAAATGCGCTCTTCACAGGTCAGAAATTTAAGGTTTAAGTTTACTATCTGAGTACCCCCAAAATGTTAACAAATATAATAAGTGGGACATCTGGACACTTCATTTTCATATTTAGAAAAATCTGGGAGGTATCACATTTTTAGAAAAATCTGGGAGGTATCACATTTTTAGAAAAATCTGGGAGGTATCACATTTTTAGAAAATTGACATTGAAAATCTGATAAAAAGTCATTATTTTTGTACTTAAAAAAATTAATTAAACTGACAGAAAATTGAAGTTTATTTTAAAAAATTTTCATATACCAACTTTTCAAGGTCTTTAATTTAATATTTATACATAAACATTATTAGAATACACAAAGTTGGTCAAAAAAACATTTTTTATTAAAAATATTTCTTTTTGACTATGCATTTTTATTTTTATTTTATTATAGATACCTAATATATTGAATCTATGACTTCTCTGCTCTCTAAGGAGAAGAGAGAATACCATTTTATAAGAAATCGTACTTTTTCAAAAGATCATTTGCTGTTGCTGCCTTGAAAAGAACAACAAATGCATTCCAGTTAATAAAAATTTGGAAGGTCTGGTTCAAGTTTTCTGTAAGCCTGAGTTTTCACCTAAAGTATTTGCCTACCCTACAGGATTATGCCCAGGTTGCAAGAAAAACTTATATCTCTGTAAGGCTGGTAAAACTATTGCAGACACAGTTACTTTAAAATGGAAAAATTCTAATTTATCTTGCAAACCTCTAGATATTGCTCAATATTATGCAATATATGCATAATATTGAGCAATCAAGTCAAGGAAGAAATAGATTATTAAATAAAAGTATGAAAATGGGAACTAGCTCAACACTGAAACTTTGCCAAATATGTTTCTGTAAAATTGCTAAAGGTAAACCCCACAAATGTTCCCCTTTAAAGAGTAGCACAAATCTTTCTGAGAGTATTTCTGAAATTTCTAAGAAAGTAAAAGAACAAGTAGCAGGTACAAGGAACAAGTAGCAGGTACAAGGAACAAGTAGCATCTTCTCTTCTTAAAGAAATTTATTCTGATCAAGAGCAAAGTCTAGGAGCTCAAGCCATTCTCAGAACAGGTAAATAGCTGTTATATACGTTCTTAAAATAACAGTTTATATTACATTAAGGAGGTAAAAGCATTCATATTACACTCGGTACTCGGGAAAGTGACCAGAGAAAGATTCCTTATAATGAAGTAGAAATTTTGGTAAATACCTTAGGACTTAGTCAATTGAAGTCAAATGAAATGTTAAAAACTTTGAGGAGAAGTGGTGTAAAGTTTGAGTCAAAGATGGAGAAAGCCCTGGATGAAAAAAGTAAACTACTTTCCAACTTTTATGTCACTGAATTATTAGACTTTCAATAAAAAGAAAAAGATAATGACTACGCTACAGTGAAGAGACACTTGGTATATATTGAAGATATTACAACATTTCTGGATTTTGTAATAAAATATCGAGGGCAGGTTCCACAAAACATGTTTGTAAAGGTTGGAATAGATTCAGGTATTTATATTTAATTTATATTACTTATTATATTTTAATAATCGTCTTTTTGAAAACTTGTTTTTAAAAATATTATTTGTACATATTTATATACAAATATGTATGTGTGTAAGTATATATATATATATATTTATAGGTGGAGGATCACTGAAAGTTATAGTAAATCTGTTTGATCCAACCAAGGACAGGACAGAAGATAGCGGCTCCTTAGGATCATACTCAGGAGCAAATACGTCACTTGTTTTACCTTATTGTAAAAGGGCAAGTGAGAACCATTCTAACATGACAATGATTGTGGAAAGATTAAAGTTGCATGAATGCAAGTACTCATTGGCTTCTGACATGAAGTTAATCAACATATTGCTAGGAATTTCGGTGTGTTTGTTTTAAATAATTTTAAGATAATAAGACATATTATGGTAAAAACTATATTAGGAAAAGGTTTTTTTTACCCTACAATATATTTATAAATTGAATTATAATATAAAATTTTAGGATCATGGAGGAAAGTATGCTTGTGCATGGTGTGAAGGTTCTTCAGAATTATTTTCTGGAGAGTTAAGAACATTTCAGTCTTTGAATAATTACTATGAACTGTATTCATCTGCAGGATCTCCTGTGAAAAGAATGAAAGAATATAAGGTATAAATGAATAAATATATTGTAAATATTTTCAAAATTTATCATCCATTATAATTTTATCATTTTAAAAAGGATAAAAAAAATTTATTTCCATATATTTAGAATGTCATTAATATTTGTCTGCTTAAGATAGAAGACAAATCCCTAAGTATAATAAGAGAGATTCCATTACCAGGACTTCACCTTCTGATGGAATTAATCATGTGGCAGAATTTATAATGCAACTTTGGCCTGGATTTATAGATTGGGTAAAGAGCATTGGATGCCTTCGAAAAGGTTACTATGGAGGAAGAACATTTGAAGGAAACACGTGTAGAGAGATACTTGAAAGTTGCAACAAACTTGAGTTGATAATGCCTGTTGAACTGTAGCCTCTCTTAGAAACAATGAGAAAATTTAATAAGGTTGTTCATAGTGTCTTTGGCTATAAACTTGACCCAAACTATTCAATTTTAATTGAAAGTTTTACACAAAGCTATAAGGATGCGCAAGACTATTGCAGAGAGGTAATTGCTGTTTTCTTTACCCTTTGTATTTAAAACCAAGTTATTGATAAACATATTTTTAGTTTTTAGGTAAACAGCTTACGCTTACTTGGAAAGTACATGCTGTAACAGCACATCTGGAAATATTTGTTGATTTGAGTGGTCTATCCCTTGGGTAGTATAATGAGCAGACATCTGAATCGTGCCATTCCAAGATGAAAAGTGTAATAAACAGGTTTGGAGTCTCGCAGTACAGCAACAAACATAAAGAAAGAAGCAAAAGAATTGCTGAAGTGTTCAGTTCAAATAATTTATAAGTTATTGAACATTAATTGTACATCAAAACATAAACATATTGAAATCTTAAGTTAAAAAAATTTGTAAATTTATTCAAAAAGACATTAAAAATATATTAGTATAAACAGTTTTTGAAATATTTTATTTAGTATTTATTATACTATTATTATTTATATATATTAGATTATTTGGCAACTATGCATACAATACTAATATTTTACTAAATTACTTATCAATATTTTCTACTTTACTAAGCATACTATGTTCCTAATATAATTCAAGCATATCTAAACCTTCTTCACCAACTTGGATATATCTAAGAGCTGTCTAATGAAGTTGATGTGTAAATACAAAATTTAAGAGCATAAAAACTTGGAATATAAAGTTATTTTATGTTAATTTTACAGTTCCGTCAATATATTTAGTTTTTTTAGTACGAAAATAATGACTTAGTCATTTTTCAATTGTCTAAAAATGTGATACCTCCCAGATTTTTCTAAATATGAAAATGAAGTGTCCAGATGTCCCACTTACTATATTTGTTAACATTTTTGGGGTACTTGAATAGTAAACTTAAACCTTAAATTTCTGACCTGTGTCTTATGTAAATTATAAATATCACTAAAACATATTGTTTTTGTCAATTCTTGAATATAATTGAGTGCAAAAATAACAAAGCATAAAATAAAATGCAACTCAAATCATCTAAGTGCACAGTTTAGTTTATTTAGTTTGCTTGAATTAATTTGAGCAAGCATTTTAAGAAATAAATCTACTGTTTGTTATTTTGGTTTGTTAAAAACAATTGTTTACAACATTATACACACTTAAAAAAGGTGGCCATAACTTTTATAATGAGGGCCAAACTTAACTTTTTAGCAGCTAACTAGGGCTGTAGGCTTTTAAAAATATTGTATATATATATATATATATATATATATATATATATATGTATATATATATATATATATATATATGTATAATATATATATATATATATATATATATATATATATATATATATATATATATATATATATATATATATATATATATATATATATATATATATGTATATATATATATATATATATTTTTTTTCCACAGATATGTATATGTATATATATATATATATATATATATATATATATATATATATATAATATATATATATATATATATATATATATATATATATATATATATATATATATATATGTATATATAATACATCTATACACAAAATACATCTAAATACATCAATATATATACATATATATATATATATATATATATATATATATATATATATATATATATATATATATATATATATATATATATATATATATATATATATATATATATATACATCTATACACAAAATATATTTAAATACATCAATATATATATATAGGGTAATTCCACATCAAATCACCCACTCCATTGAACCATGTGTCTTCTTTTTGTTTTATATTTTGACACATGATTCCTATTTATAAAAAAATATTGCATGCAAAATTTCAGCTAAAAATGTCAAGCGGTTGACAAGATACAGCAAATTTAATTTGGACCTGGTTTCTCAAAATGACCCGGTTTTCATAACATTCTGAAAAGTTGTTTTCCTCAATAAAATAAGAAATAAAAATGGCAAAAATATAAAAATATACATTTATAATGGTTTTTTAATGCTGAATTCAATAAATGTACTTAAAATGCTGAAATGTTAGAGGAACATCCTTAAAAATTAATAAATCAACTAGTTTATATAATCTAACTTTAGGGCCCAATATCTCAAAACACCCCCGTCAAACTTTTTTTTTTGATTTCAATATTTTAAGCTAGTTATAATCTTACTAGGCACAAAAAATCTAACTGGAAAAAAAACTGAAACATATAGAACTTTAATTTTAAAGATGTATAACTTTTTTAAGAAATCCTAAAAAATATTTATAAATTCAATTAAAATAAATTATTCCTAATTTACAAAGTTACTTAAATATACAAGATTTTTAAAGGTATCGAATGTGCAAGTTATTTTGACTGTATTTGTAATAGTTCACAATATTGTTGCCATTTTACTTGCACTTCTTCTATTTCAATATTTTCAAACACATAGTTTCTACCAGAACTAGAGCAAGCTTGTGGAACAGATAGTTTTTTCAATATATTGATGTTAGGAATAAAACAGTGGTTGTCTCTTTCAGGCCAGTTAAAATAGATTGATGGACCTCTTGGGTGGAGAAACTTAACTTCAGCATCAACTTCTTCTAGGTTGATTTCAGTTACAATGCCGATCCACCACTTATTATCATAAACTACCGCAACATAACCTCCTAAAGTGACAGTATCAGGTTCAAATATATGTTTCTTTTTAAGATTGTGAATTATTGTATATTTAGTGTCTGTACTACACCTCTTCGCCCCAACCCTATTATCTCCAAGATGTATATAAATTGATGAAAGCTACGAGTACCTGGTAGAGTTGTTACATCAGTGTACCTTTATTTTTGCTTTTCACGTTGCAATTGTAAGTCCAATCCCTTTATGTAAATGAAGTTAACAGCCTTAATTTTCTCAACACAAAATTCATACATAGCCTCTGATGTGAGAACTTGGTTTCTGTATGGTCGTTTTAAACTTTCTTGTGTTGTTAACCTTTTTACAGTACCACCAATTCCATCGCATGGTGACTTTCCGTGGGACGTGGCAAAAAAGTTCCATTCAATTTTGAGGGAAAATTCTGTCTCTAGTTGGCATAGATTGTAAAAGCTTTTACAATTTTTGTACTGTCCTGCACAACCATCAGTGAATAAATGCAATTTGGATAAATCAAGAAATTTTGTTTTTAATATTGGTATAATTAGTTGAAATATCTTGTATACATAAGTTACATCGTGTGTAATGTCGTCTGATATAAAACAGTAAGAAATATGTTTCACTACACCATTTTCTTCTTTATAGTATATCACTAATGGATGTAAAGAACATTGTTGGGTGTTCCAGTGATAGCTCTGTATTTCTTGGACTACAAAAGCATAATTTTCAGCAAAGTCGCCAAGAATGATAATGTTTGATTGATCCATATTTTCTTTTAGTTGATTAAGGTATTGTGATTGAGATTTGGCAATATAAGAATGAGATTGTAGCTTTTCAAAACAAGATACCAATAGTTCAATAAACGTTGGAACATCTGTTGTTAAACTCAATAGTGTTGCACGATCAGTAGTTTGCCATTGTTTGTAGTGTATCTCAAAATCATCTTCGTATTCTCCAAAAATCTCATACAAATACATGGTGAGCAGTTCTTTACCAGGACAATTATCACACTGTGCAAGCATGCATTCTTTGTTTTCTACTGAGCAAACAATTTTCAAAAGTAAATCCTTATACGTTAGTTCAATATTTAAGGCATCCACTAGCAAAATGGCATTTTGGTGATAAGAACAAACACAAACAGAATGTGTACCACTTGCACCTGGCAAAATGCACCACTTTGGTCTAAGTGAAGCAAATTTTGAGTAACTTATTTGTATTTCTGGATTGTTTTCTTTGTATAATACATATAGTTCCTTTAAATTACACAAAAGCAGTTTTTTTTGTTTGTGGACGTTCTTTTGAATGCTGACATAATCTTTTTTTCCAGGCATAGTTCGACATAAATCACTTGAGTCATAAAACAATTTAACTGAATCTTCTATTTCTTTATGTAAGACTTTACCCTTATACAATGGAGAGATACCTAACAATCCTTTTTTATTAAAAATTTTTCTAGCCATCTTGGCCTGGTATTCTGTAACCGAAAAATTATTTTGTACTTCTAATATTGACCAACTTGGGGGTGCCAGTGTTAGAAGTTGAACAATAGTTCGTTTGTCAGAACATAGAATTTTTTCTTTTACCAAGCTCATAATTTCATCAAAGTTTGCAGCCTTCTTTTTCATCCCATTGGTTTCATAACATAGTTTTGAGGAAAATTAAGTTTCAATTTTTCTAGTAGCGTTATACGCCATTTTTTTGATGCATGCAACTTTTTGCTTTCCTTCTGACAGTATATGTTTTAATGATTTTGAATGAGATTTTAGAGGAGATAAACTAAAATTTTTGAGTTCTTTATTGATCTCCTGTCTTATTTTTTTGCATGGTGATATTAGAAAATCCTCATCTTGTTCACTCTTACTTTGCTCCTCTTCTGTAAGTTCTTTTTTTCTGGCAATCTTTTGTTTACAAGGTTTGCAAAGTTTCTTCCCAGGAGGAACATTCAAACAATTTCTCATCATGACTTGTGACTCTTTTATTGTAATTACGCCAAGATTTTCTAAAAGTAATTGAATTGTATAAAGTATGTCTGCATATAAGTTCAAAACTTTCGTTTATTTTTTGAAAAACATAAATTAATGAAATATTTAAATTTTACAGCTACATACTTGTGATTTTCTTTGTATGTCTATTGAATGGATCACAACAAGCTTTCTGCCATATAGGATACATTTTCAAATATTTTGTATTATGTCTTTCACATAATATTTCTAAGTTTGATAATTCAATATTACAGCGTAAAGATAAAATTATTTTTTCTTCATTGCTTAAAGTTTCAATAACATCTTGTTGGCCTTCGCAAGCATCTGATGTCATTAACCCAATAGAACACATCTTAATAAGATAAATTATTTAGTATGAAAGTATTTCCTAAAAATAAAAATAAAATTCTTCTACTTAATTGTATATAAAAAAAGTTTTTTAATAAATATAATTTTTAATAAATGTTGTTCTTAATATTATTATTATTAATATTAATAAATGTTGTAAAAAAAGAAGTTTTTAAATAATTATATTATTTAAATTATTAATTTTTTAAAATTTAAATATAATCTTACCAATAAATGTTGTTCTATATCTGAACTTTTATAAACTAAACTTTTATTAACTAATTTTTAATAAACTTTTACAAACTATAGTTGTCAAAATTAAAAAAAATATCATATTAACATAACAATTATTTTTTATAAAATGTTTTTATATAAAAACAAAACCGGATGTTTTTTCAGTTGTTAAGTTCATATAATTAAGTTATCATATAATTAAGACTTCCTTAAATATATAAAAAGTCTATTAACCAAAATTAATTCTTTACAGAATTCTATAATTTGCTACACAAGTACTATCTTTAGGAAGATTTTTAGCAGCTTTTAAGTGATGCCATACCCTTTTAATTTTTTAATTAGTTTGCAATGAAGTGTATTGAATGCTTTTGCAGTAAGAAAAAAGCAATTCGAAGGATACAAAAAAAAAAAGATCTTTCCTACTTAGTTTTCAGTAAAAAAAAAAGCTCTAGTTTTAAATATATTAAATAATGATATAGTATTAGATATTTCCAAATCTTTGGCTGTAGGATAATTGGAGCTTGATAAGAGTTAACAATGATGTCTCAGTGGATTTAATCCTACTTTCTATTTTTTAACTCATCTACAACTTATCACTACTAAGTAACTACTGTTCATACAAAGTAGTTTGATATGTTTTATTGGCTAAATGGTTTAAATGACAGAGATATGGCAATGCCAGGTGTTATTGAAACACTATTCTCCTCCCCTCTAACTGTAATAAAAAAAAGTTGTTTTCACCATGTCTTTTGCAATATGCTTTTTTTTAAGTATTCTTGGTAAATTGAACTAAATTAGAACATCACTAAAAATATTTTGTTGTTCCCTCACCCCTCCCCCTTGTTAGAAAATTGCTATGGGCACCCATAAAAGTGGTGTATCTTGGAAACTATGGTTCTATATGTTTTGGTTATTTTTCCAGTTAGGTTTTTTGTGCCTAGTAAGATAATAAGTAGCTAAAAATATTAAAAGCAAAAAAAAAAAATCTAGACGGGGGTGTTTTGAGATATATGACCCCTAAGTTTAAATATAAAAATTAGGTGTGTTTTTAATTTTAAAGCATGTTCTGCTCATATTTCAGCATTCTAAGTGCATTTTTTGAATTCTGCATTAGAAAAGCATTATAAATGCTAATTTTCATATTTTTATTTTCATTATTTTTCATTTTATTAGAGCAAACGTTTTTTTAAAATGACACAGAAACCAGGTCATTTTGGGAAACCAGGTCTATATTAAAACCTTGATATCTTGTGAACGGCTGAACATTTTTGGCTAAAATTTTGCATGTGAACTTTTCTATATGAAATGCAACAGCTAAAGAAGTTTAAAGAAAATATGAGACCTATGGTTCAAAATCTTGAAAAATTTGGGTGATTTGATGTGGAATTACCCTATATATATATATATATATATATATATATATATATATATATATATATATATATATATATATATATATATATATATATATATATATATATATACTATATATATATATATATATATATATATATATATATATATATATATATATATATATATATATATATATATATATATATATATATATATATATATATATATATATATATATATATATATATATATATATAATACAATAATATTCAAAATACATCTAATGTGCACCTAACAAAAATACACCTACAGCAAAAATTTGAAGGAATGATTCCGCATCCCTTTGAACAAACAATTTGAACTTTTTAACACCGTTCTACTTGATTTACTCTTCTACTTAAACCCCTGAGTATAAGGCTATTTGATATACATTCACAAAGATATTAGGAATTGTTTTTAGCTTAAAAAATAGTTTAGCAATTAATCTGCAAGATTATACATAATGCAATCAAAAATAATTTTTGATTTTTATAATCTGTCTGCACATACAATTATTGGGTTCTCTATATGTAAAATTCATAATAGCACATATTACCATATATAATATCAAAACCATTATAACTTGGTTATAACCATTATAACTTATCAGTTACATCATCAAGTTTTTAAATAAATTCATTCATCTTTATGAAGATGCATTAATAACAATCAGGATATACCTATAGGCTACATACTTAATATAAAATTAGTTCTCAAAAATAATAGTCAACAAAATATAATCTGGTACAATCTTTCTTTCATAAAAAATGTAACAACCAAAATTGTACATTAATTAACATAAGCTACCCCTGTTTGACAAACATCGAATTTGCTATCAACTCACACAACAAAAGTATTTTATATGGTGATAAAAAGTAATTTAAAAAAACCTGCAAATCTATTAGGAAATTTTTTTGTGAATAATCAACTGAATAATCAATGTTTTTTTAACAAGATTGTTTACCAAGTCAAAAAATTTGTAAACTTTGTTTAATCTAAAAATTGCAACTTCCTTTAATTAAAACATCAGAACTTATTGATTTTTTTATTGATTTTATACTTTATAGCTGATGAATGCCTAGAAGTATGAAAGTTCGATATTCGTTTTCTCTACATTTTAAGTATATCTACATTAGAGATATTCAAAAAAAAAGATTGTAACCTATAGGATTTTCTTATCTCTAAAATAGTACTTTACCCTGGTTAGGATACCCTTAAACCTTAATGAATTTAAAAAAACAAACTATCCAATAAAATAGCAACAGGCTCTTATACTTAAGGGGGCTCTTTTGATTAAGGTACTTGTTTTTTTTTCTAAAAAACTGGATTTTTAATATGTATTTTCAGAACATTTGATTTTAATTTTTGTATGCAATTTTATATTTAAAAAGGTTTTTAATTTATATTTAAAACATTTTGCTGAACTAAGTTTGTTTTCAGTAAAGAATAAAACAGATTAAAGCCATATTTCTGGATTAGAGAATAAATCAAAGTTATTTAGAGCAGATGTGACGCAAGTGATTAGAGCATTTGCATTGCGCTATGCTCACCAATGATGAACCTCCAAGTTAAATGCTTTTACGATCCATGTAGTCATGGTTATAAAAAAATTTTTTTGTGTTCCAAGAAGACCTAAAAAGAACCATTATAATGATCTGGATACCAAGCATGAAGAAAAAGGCTGAATTTTATTCAAATCTGCATATACATAATAAGCAATAATTTTTTCAAGGTGAATAATCAAAGTTTTATAAGTTATTTCAAAAAAATTTAATTATTTTTTTATATTTTTATAATAACTATTAAAAAAATACTCCGTTTCGGATTTTCTTTTTTTTTAACATAAAGAAAACATAATACTGTTAATTTTACAAAATCCTCAACGAGCAGTATTTATATAATTGAACAGTGACACTTTTTTTAAAGTTATTATTATGAAAGGCATGTAATGAAAATACTTATACAAAAAAAATGTTGATCTATTACTTATGACTGATTTTTTCAATTTATTATTTATCAGTTATTTTTTATTTGTCAGTGATAAAAATAACACCACTAATTTTGTTTTTCTAGTTAACTAAAACATGTTCATTAACAAACTTTTGGTGAAAAAAATTGGTCTATTTTATAAAGAACCCAAAAAGAAGACCTTAAAAAATTTTTCTTTCTATAAAAAAAAATATCTTATTGTTAAAATTTTTTGTTTACTTTTTGTTCTATTGCATTAAAATTTTTGTTTACTATTTTGATTATTAGTTTAATATTTTTGTTTACTATTTTGTTCTATTGCATTACAATTTTTTTTTTTTAATTTTTGTGCATTTTTTGGTGAAATAATTTTGGGAAATACCTCAACTTGTATTTATCAAGGATCGCTACAAATTTTAGAAAAATTCCAAAATAGGCCTAAAATGTTAAGCAATGGTACCAGCAAAAAGCTACAAAGCAATATTTTGCATAAAAAAATTTTAAATTTTTATTTTATGGTCAAAAAAAATAGTTTATTCATCACAAAACTTTTTTGGGATATGTATATATATATATATATATATATATATATATATATATATATATATATATATATATATATATATATATATATATATATATATATATATATATATATATATATATATATATATATATAAGAACTGCCTTACCAAATACCTTTATACCTTTTAAAGTTTACTCAGTGATCATTAGGAATTTCCAAAAACTTTTAAAATAGGTTTAAATTGAGAGCAATAGTACCAGCTAAATGGTTATATTTTAACAAAGCATTACAGTTTTAATTTAAGGCCAAAAACTTTAAAATTTAATATCTTTTTTTAAATTACCTTTTAATTCCAAAATTATTTGAAGAAATTTTTGGTTATTTGACTAAAAACTTAGATGATCCCTGACAGACACAAGGTGAATCGCTGCCCAAATATTACTTTACCTTATAATTTCTAAAAAAATACACAAGCATTAAAAAAAATTTGTAACACAATTCCAAAAAAATAAATAAAAATAAAACAAAAAATTTAAACTTTAATGAGTTATTTTTTTACAGAAAAAAATGTTTATTTCTTTTTGGGTCTTAAATATAAATCAAACTACGCATCAGAAAATATTTTTACCAACAGATCCACATTTTAATTAACTGGAAAAATAAAACATCAATTTTGCTCAACATGTGAATTTATGATGTTCTACACTCTATTTTAAAAATTAAAACAAAAAATACCTTTAGGAAGAACAACAATAGGCTGCATGCTGCTGTCTAAAAAAGTAAAAAAATATTAAATGCAAAAAATAAAACTTTGTTATGAAATTTAAAAATGAACTTAAACAATACATAAACTTAATACATTTGAACTGTGAGTATGATGATGTGACTATGATGATGTGAATATGATGATGATAAAAAATTTAACTATATAAATCACTAAATTTTAAAGCAAAACCTTTTTCTGATGTAACTTAAATATTTAAAAAAAAAATATTACTTGATATGCCGTTGATGATAAAAAAGTCTTTCACAGAACCATCTTGAGTGTCAAAGAATTCAAGAAAATCAGAAGCATATACTTTAACATTATCAAAACTTTGAGCTTTTTTGTTAACTTTAGTAAAAACTGTTTCTCCATTTATTTTGATTGTGTATACATAATTTGTGCCAATTAAATTTTGAGCTATTTCAATGTTCAACCACTGAAATACTTTTATTTGATTTGTGGTAGTAAAGGGATAATAGTTTGAAATGAATACATCAAAGTAACCATAAAGTGGCGTCATAACTAGAAGTTTTCCATAATCACAACACAAGATGCCAAGAACTCCATAGTTAGAACCATAAGAAAAATAAATAATACCATGCGAACCTTGAATAATTTTATTTGGAAAAAAGTCAAGTGAAACTAAATAATCCTTATCAAGCTTTGGTATTTCAGCAATTAATTTTCCTTTCAACAATGGAGTAGGGGTATTACCAACAAGAAACTCTAAGGTATAAAATACTAATCACATAAAACATAAAATAATATAATAATATAAAAAAGCAATAAAAACAGTATATGGCTTACCTGGTGTTCCATTAATAATTAAAAGGTCAGTCATAGAACCATCTTGAGCATCATACCAAGGATCAGAGGCATACACTTTTACATTTTGAAAATCTCTAGCATTGGAATTTTCAGTTCGATGAATATTGACTCCATTTAAGTCAACAGAATACCAATATTTATTACCAAGCATAATTTGAGAAATTTTAACAGAAGACCATTTATCTAAAGCAAGAGGAGCTGTTTCGACAAGATAGTTGGCATTGGCATTCACTGCATTGAAAATAACAAGTTTTCCAGAACCATCTTCATGAAACCAAACACCAGGAGTTCTATCACCGTGATAAATAAAATCTTGACCCAATGTCAAATGAAGAACACTTTTTAAACATTTGCTGTATTTTGTGGGTTTAACTTTAAAAGACACAGTATACACTTTTTTTAAAACAAAGAGTGTTCCAAGCAATAAACCTTTATCCAAAGTAAACTCGGCTTTATTGCTAATATAACCTAAACAAAAATTTATGCATAATAATCATGTAATAACCATGTAATTTAGTAATAACCATGTAATAATCATGTAATAATCATGTAATAATCATGTAATCATGTAATAATCATGTAATTTAGTAATAATCATGTAATTATGCAACAGTCATATAACCAAGTAATAATCATGTAACCATTTAATTATCATGTAATAATCTAAGCAAAGCAGTTGGGTTCATCACAAATTTAGGGCAAAAAAATCAGTTGTTTATTTTGGAGCTAATTGTTTTTCTAATGTGTTCCAATCTGAATAATAATTTTATAATAAAAAAAGGTTCAAATCATCTAGTATGCCTATATACCAAATATTTCTGAGCTAAAGCTAGTCATAAACATGGTACTTTTTTTAAATTTTGATGCTATCTTGCAAAAAAGAACATCCAAAACTTTTAAAATCACTAAAAAATTGGACATTGTTGTCTATTTATTTATAGTTTACTAGAATTTTATCACTTATGAATAATTTAAAACAGTGACTGGTGATCTAATAATGATAACCCAAAAATTGTTGTTTTTAAATAATCAATAATAATGTATTTATGGCAGAAACAATAAAATTCAGTGGTATTTCATCTGTGCTACCATTGAAACCATTTTTTTTTTTCATAAGTATTGCTTCGGAAATAATTTATAATCTAATTTATTTACTATAGTTGCTATAGTATCTATAGTAATTGACTTTAATTAGAGTTAAAACTAATGGTTTCAATTTTATAATGTTATAACAACTATATAAACCACAGTGGATTTTTATTTAGGACTAAATTTTTTTTAAATAAAATATTTTATATTGTAAAATGCAAATAAATTAATAAAAAAACATTTTTTTTTTGGTGTAAATGCTTTTGTTTGTATGAAAAAATCAATTGTAATTTTTTTAATTCTTTCAACTAAATCTTGTTAAAATACTCACAGCTACCTTTAAAACTGTTTCAAATACCTGTAGGAAGAACAACTGGTTGTATGCTGCTGTCTAATAAAAGAAAAAAAATTGTTTATAAATGAATAATAAAGTGAAAAAATAAGTTATTATATTCTTTACTTAATTTTTATAACTTCTTTTTTTTTGGTGCCCATAAAGTCCTTACAGTCTTATCAGAGAGCATTGCAGAAGAAGGTACCCGTAAAGTTTACGCTTCTTACTTTATCAATGTTGCAAAACTTGTCCAGAGGTGGGGTTCAAACCACAGATCCTTTATTTCTAAGGCAAGTGTGCTACCACTGTACCAAGGCTGCTCTTTTTTTTTAACAAATATGACCTCAACTATTGTATAACAATTACCAAATTTTATTTAAACATTTTATTATTTAAATATATATTATTTATAAATTACTGAAATTATACATAATCACTTTTTCAAACACCTTTCTATTTTGTTTTTTTACTATTTATTTATATATTTTCATACCAACTTTTTTCCACATTTCTAAATAACATAAAAAGTTTCTTTTTTACACCTAGACTCTCAAAGATCCAGATGAATGGATTTAAATATTGGTAAACTTTACCTTTCTTAACACCTTGAAGGTGTTAAAAGGTAGAAATATACCACTTGTAATGAGTCTAATATACACTAGTATCCTAACAAACAAACTTCATGTCATTTATTCTCATATTTCTGAATTGATGAATATACAGTTTACTAACACAATTAATTCATTACAATTAAAAAAAAGTTTGACACACACTTTAAAAACTTTGAAATTAACTAATCAAGGTCTTTTAATCAATCAAAACTTTTGTGACCTTAACTCATTAGCACATTTTTTTTTTTTTTTTTTTTTTGTAATCATTAAAAAAAAAATAAAAATAAAATTTTACTTTGAGAATGAGTAACATTAAGATAAATACAAGTTGAATCATAACTTGAGTCATTTGCACATTCTAAAAAAAATAGTTAAACTTGTAAGTGATAGTAAGTAAGTGAATGTGTGTTAAACATTACACACACACAGTTAAATTTAATTTTTAGTTTTCAGAAGTATCTAAAACTACTATCTCATAGCAACATTTATCCCCCATTTACTACTCGCCAATACATCCTTTTTACTTAACACCCAAAAACACCCAATATAACATTGCCACTAAGCAATGCTTACTATACAGTTAAGACACACTTTCACTTCTTAGCCATAACTATTACCCATACAAAACATTTACATTTAATGTTCCCATATAAAACATTCACATCAATAAAACTTGCACTTGCATTAGAAAACATACTTGTAAAGTTAGAAGACATCTTCAATAATTCATTGTATCCATTAAAATTTATCGGATAAATATTTATTCGAAACTCAATTTCAAAATTTCCAAATCCATTCTTATTACTGCAAACAAGCTGCTCTCTTATATTAAGAATATTTTCAATGGTCTGAGAAAACAAAATAAAAAGTCTAACTTTTAACAGTGAACTTGATAAATTAATTTTTCAACATAAAAAAATACAGCGTCACCATAAATAAAATTTTCAACAAAAAAATATTTAGCATAAAGTTTTTAAATAATGTATAAACTATATGGTATATATAATATAAGGGTATTTCCATTTGAAAACACCCAATTTTTCTTAAATGCAACCCTAGGTCTCAGATTTTGTTGATTTTGACATGACTCAAAGATTTTATTACATTGTACCCAAAATTTCTTTATCTAATTCCAACTGGTTTTAAAGATATATCTATTTTAAATTTGCCTTAAACCAACAAAAATCTGCTATTTAAAAAAAGTGGTTGGGGCTTTTATTTCTGTTTTGTGTTCAATGGAAAGCTAAAAATATGTATACTGACATATTTTCAGGCAGGGATAATATAATTTTTTTTTTTAATTTTGTCCTAAATAGCTTAGAGCTGTTAAAAAGAATTAGAACGTGGTCTTAAAAAGAAAAAAAAACATGTTCAAATTTGCATAAATTTTTTACTTATAAAAAAGGAATTCAAAAAAAAAAAAATTATAAAAAAATCAAAATAAAAAAAGGTGGTATTCATAGGTGCTTAATACACAGAATTAAATATTGATCAATTTTCAGAAAATTGTTCTAACCACCTGAGTTTATCATCTCTTAAATTATCATCTCCAAATAAAAAAAAACTAATTTTTAGTTTTAATACTTTTTAAATACCTAAACCAGTCTTAAAAATTTGAAAACATAAACTCACTTAGAGAAAAAAAATTAATTAATTTATTCAAATTTTAAAAAAATTAAAAAATTTCCACCCACCTATTTAATGACACCCCTTTCTCCATTTATTAGATCTGGAAATGAATTTCAATCTTTTTATTCCCATGTATTTATCATCTGTGAGTAAGTTGATAGTAATGTATCTGAAACATAGACCACATCAAAACTGTTCTCTTAGTCAACAACAGCTGACTTACTTTTTCTGTTTTCTTGGTAGTTTTATAAAATCTGATCTGAATTTCAAAAATTTATTAAAATTCACTAGGGCAAGTTAAGTTAAAAAAATAAAAATGATTAGCTTATTTTTTTATTCCAGAGGTTATTTTGAATAATTTACTTAGAGTTATTTCAAAAAATCAAATTGTTTTCTTTCTTAAAACAGAAATAAAAACTGTCAAATATACTTAAATTTTGTACTTATAAAACATGTTTATGTTTATCAAACTAAGATAAATAAACAAAGCAAGAAAAAAATATATAAGATACTCAACAAACAAAAATAAAATAAAAATCCCAAAAATTTTTAACTCTTCAAATTAAAATTTATTAATTATATAAATTTAGTTATTCATTTCAATGTTATATATTTGCTTTGATCTTGTTGTTGACATTAGTTACTACAATTAAATTTGACAAAAATACATAACAGACATCAAACCCAACTGACCAAACCTTTTATCCACTGAGAGATGATGACCATGATGATGCACAAACTTAATTTGTATATCATTTGTAGTAATATCTATCTTTGTAACCATGCTTAACTTAACAAAAAATTAAGGGACAATTTAATATGGTCATTACTGTTTTAGTTACATTGCTGTCAACTTACTCTTAAGTGCTTAACACATGATGGGTGGAAATAAAATAGTAGTAAAATGGAGGGGAAGACCTTATTAAACAGATTGGAGGGAATTTTTTGTTTTTATTTCTAAGTGAGTTTATATTTTCAAATTTTTAGGGCTGGTTAAGGTCTTTAAAAAAATAATAACTAAAAACTAGTTTTTTTTAAATTTAGATAAAGTTTCTTTGTTTATAAAAAGTAATATTTAATAAATGGGAGCAGGAAGGAGGTCTTATCAAGGGTGGATGGGTGTTAGGGGGTCTTAATAAGGGTGGGTGAGTGGGAAAGGCTCAGGATGGAAAGGAAATTTTCTAAAAATTAATTAATACCCACTTTCACGTATTAAGCACCTAATAGTATCCACTATTTCTTTCCTTTGATTTTTCATTTTTTCTATTTTATGTTTTGTTCTGTTTTATACTAGTATTTCATTATTTCTGTTATATATTTTTTCATTATTTCTGTTTTATATTCTGTTTTATATTTTTCAATAAATTTAAGTAAACTTGAACATGTTTTTTTTTTCTTTTTAAGAAAAGACTACATACATACATAAATCAAAATTTAACAAACTTTGATTTATGTATGTACATACATACATACATAAATCAAAATTTAACAAGCAAAACTAAAGTCATAAAAGATAAAGTTTTAGTTGTAAATTCTGATGAAGTGGTGCAGCACCAAGCACCACTATGATGACGTAATTCAGGACACATAGTATGTCCTGGTTAGCTTTAAAAGCACCTCTTTTTGGTAAGTTTAAATAATTTGCCTTTTAGTTGTTGATTATGTCCAATTAGAATATACTCTGATAGAGATGGTGCATATACTTGCGGAACTAAGTCGGAAAAGTCAACTTTTTCTTTTTCATTTGCAACTTTATACTACTGAATCAGGTCGCCTTTTTTCATTGCTCTTCTAGAGTGCTCTTCTTGATTGAGTATGACCAGTCTATCCTCATAGTTTTTGTTGCTTGCTGTTGAATTCAATCAAGTGTTTTTATGCCACTTTTTAGGTGAGGAGTCCAAGCTTGGATGGCATACTCAAGATGAGTTCAAATGTATATTGTGTAGAGTACCCTCTTTAACATTATCCCTCTAGTGCAAAATGATTTTTTTAGTCTACCAAGTACTTGGTTTGATCTAGCTCCTGCAGCTTTTACTTGATGCCTAACCTTTTAGTTGTTTGATGTTAGGACACCTAAGTCACATTTAATAATTGTTGTTCCAAAATCTACTCAGGGCTGCCAAGAGCTGTCACGCCATCTGGAACAGCAATCCTTTTATTTTATTTTTTTTTTTAGGTACTTACATTTCATTTGGAGCCCCTTGGATATCTGCTGCCCGGGACAAACTGTCCCTCGTAACCCCCTCCATTTCAGCGGCACTGGTTCTATTGGATTGTTGTTTTTGTCAAGCATTGAGTAAAGGCACACTGACTTATTTGAGTGACTAGCATGCATGACTTTACATTTGTCAAGGTTAAAAAACATGAGCCACATCTTTGACCATAATCAACTGCATGATCTATATCTAGTTGCAGTTTTGCAACATCTTCGGTTTTGATGGCCCTTAAGATCTTATGTCATCGGCATATATCTTTATATGATTCACAATGCATGCCTGGAAGGTTGTTTATATAAATCAGAAACAAAAGTGGACCTAACACTGAACCTTGTGGAAATCTGCTTGTAACACTTTCTCATTTAGACTTACTATTGTTGATAGCCACTCTCTGTTTTCGTTTTTTTAACCAGTCTGTTATCCACTTCAAGAGTGCACTATCTATGCTATATGCTTCAAGTTTTAAAAAAAGACATTAGTGAAGTATTTTTTCAAAAGCTTAAGCTAAGGCTTTGTAAATCACATTTATGGTTTAATTATAAAATAGTGCTTCTGTTAAGATGTCACATGCCTTTTTTATTAAAAAAAAAAAAAAATGAGTAGCCTTTATGACTGTAGTAGCCCCCTTCGAGCCTTGGGGAGGTGAATAATTAAAAAAAAAAAAAAAAAAATTTTTCAAAAAAAAACTTTGTAGAAAAAGGTAAGCAAAAATGTTACTTAAGTGTTCTCTACATGTTATAGTACATATATACATACAAACATACATATATACAGTTAAAACTAAAAATATTTGATCATTCATAATCAATATATATATATATATATATATATATATATATATATATATATATATATATATATATATATATATAGTCAAAATTACTTTTAAATGCAAAATATGCACATTCAGCACACTAAATTATCAAGCCTTGTATGCTAGCATAGTTTTAAAACAATAGGAAAATACATTAAAATCATGTCTACTTCAATTATTATTTTTTGTCAACAGCCTTTGTAATTTCCCTGGCAGGGATAACAGAACTGAAAATTTTATCTGAAGCTGTCATACACAAGTGTATTTATGTGTATTTGAAAAAATTGGCTGCTGCAACTTTGTACTTTTCCACAAGTGGTTTTAAAGACCTCTTAATGATTTCATGCATTGATTTTTTTCTTTGATTTTTTAGCATCTAAGCAAAATCTCTAAAATGTATTTAGATGGTTTGGAAGAACTGCGTGCTCATATATCTTCTAAGAACCTTTATTAAACAGATTATGTTAATTAAGTTAGCTATTTTGATATTGTCGCTTCATCATTGTTGCTGCTGCTTACTAAATCTTCTTCAGGTGTTTTATGTTTTTCTTAAGTCAATATCGCTTTTTTATTTCATCAATTTTAAAATGTTTTATCAAATGCAGGCGCTTGTAGAAAAAGTCCATAAAAATTGCAAAGCAATTAATCACCAGCTCAGTACCATTGAAAAATATTTCTATTAATTTGATTTATTTAAAATTTTGACAAATATTCATGTTGGTTTGTGTCAGTAATGGGTAAGCAGCTCTTGGTGCAAAAATTTAAGTTTAAGTATAATATTGTTAAAAGTGAAATCACTCCTGTTTTTAATCCTCTTTATAATCTTAGCTTTATAGTGGCACTAATTGCTGATGACACAACTATATGACATAAAACTATATTATAATAACTATATGACAGAACTAGGCTTGATAAAAAATCATCCATTTATATATATACAGGGCTTAATTTAACAGTCAGACATCGGACATTGTCCGGCTAAAACCTCAGATTGTTCAATCAATTTACAAAGTCATCGGGTATTTTGTCCAGCAAGATTTTTAATTCTTTAAAATAAAATTTTTATTTGTTGATTTGAAATTGACAAATTTAAACTTAACGTAAACTATTAGACAAACTTATAAAATATGTTGATAATGGGGGCATTCATTCCCAAAAAAAGCGCTGTTATTAATTGTTGTTATTCATTCCCATAAAAAATTGCTTTTATTAATGACTGTTCTTTAACAGTAATATTGTTATATTATTAAATTTAAAATTATTGCTTATTTAAAACCATCGCAAAATTCAAAGTATGTTCGATTGATTACTGCAAACGCCGTGGACACCGAAAAACAAAGAAAAGCTAGCAGTTTGAAAAATTTGATAATAAAAGATTTTACAAATGTGTTTTTTTAGAGGCTGAGATCTCATCGATGGAATATTTTTAAAAAAATATTAAGAAAATATACATTTAAATATTAACATTATAATCATCTAAATCATTCTATTTTATTTTAAGCGGTTTTTCGGTGGCATCCTAGTCCCACTAGAGTTTTACAATTCTTTATTTATTATTCGTTTTTTAAACTATATCTTTATTTGTATTTTTTTTCTCGATTTTTATTTTATATATATATATATATATATATATATATATATATATATATATATATATATATATATATATATATATATATAAAAGATTAAAAAGTTCTAGCTTTATAAAACTTGTCTGCCAAAGAAGGAGTGCCTTTTTGAATTGATCGAATGTTAATGACATGCAGCGCGTGGAATTTTTAAATTAAATAATAGCCTGTAAATATTATATTGCGCTTGATTTAACCGCCTTTAAATAAGTAAAAGCGAAGTTTAAATGTAAGTTTAAAAATAATATGTTTATCTTAATATTTAATATATTAAAGACATTATTATACTATATTACTATAACAAACTTGTTTTCTTGCTGTTTTTATTATTGATAAAAATAGTTACATGAATGTCATATAAATACCTTTTTGGCGCTAAAAGTGGAGCTTATGCGCAAAATTGACACTAAGCATATAATATTTTTTTAAGTAAAAAAATTTACATAACTTTTATAAACCGGTAATGCAATTCAATGTAAACTAACAAGGTTTCCGAGAGAAAAAAACTCAATAAAACTTCAAGTCTATCTAAAAAAATGCGCAGTATTGAATTTAAACTATTTCATTTAAAATACAAAGATCTAGGATGATAAAAAATCTGAATATTAAAAAAAAAACATCAACTTCACTAGCCTAAAATAAAATAAACTGGGAAAATGTAACATATTTTTCGATTGGATAATTGGGTTCCGTAAAACTCAGATACGCCAGAAGCTAGTCTAAAAAAACCCATCTGCAGTACTTTTTTACTCTCGGCATTTAAAGAACTATCTTTTTCCTGTGTTCCTTTTAACAAAACAAATATGAATATATGTAAATATTGGTGAAAATTATTTGTTTAAATTTTATTTAAAAGAGGGTGGGTCAAAATTTTTTATCTTTCTTGTACATGAACAAAAAGTTGTCTTGGCATCAGTACAGTATGAAAATAATATTTAAAGATTTTTTATGAAACGTTTAGGGATCCTAACTTTTGATTAAAGTCTTACCTTATTTGATGTATTTTAACCATTTTCTTGGTACAATCTAAATACGTACCAACTATAAATCATTGACTAAAATGCATTGGCAAATGGTTTAGTACCTAACTACAAGTGCTAAAAAAGAAATGGAATAAATTTTATAACGTTATTTACATGTGATGTCACCAACATTAGCAACAAACCATGTGCTGGATTTTTTAGAAACAAGCAAAATATCTAATATATTATTTTGTAATTTTATTTTCTTCTTTGCAATAATAGATCTATAGTAAAATTCAAGTAGGCTAAGATAGATGTATACTACAGTAGGCTATAGTTTAGACTATATTTTTAACTATATTTACAGAAGGCTATAGTTTAGACTATATAGTTTATCACTTCATTTAACATGTAGGCCTATTTATGAGAGGGCTAAACGTATTATAGTCTGTATAAATATTGGAATATTTATTGACTAAATTCTTATGAAAAATTGTTTTAACAGCTTTTATTTATTGTAAAAATAATTTGTTGTAGTTTTTTTTATTATTTTAGACAGATTATATTAAATATGGATAGTATGTGTACATGAAGTGCAACTAAACATCCATTGTTTGGGCAGTTAGTTGATCTTCCTGAAAATCAAATCCCATTATATGAAGACGTTATTAAGGCGTTCTATTATAATCAGAAAACAGTATTAGAATTTAGCTTGCAAGAAAGATATTCAATTTTAGCAGACAGAGTGAAATGTGTTTACTCAAAAGCAAGTATTCCCACAATAGAAGTGAATAGCACAATCATTAGGATTAGAAGACTTATGGATAAAGTACATACACTTGAAAAATATTCCGATGCAAAAAGAACATCAGACACGTTCACTGAGAAGTTGAATTCTTCGAAGCAGTTATTTGACATTAGTACCTGCAAATGTTTTTATTTGGGCATTAGAGATAGGAACTTATGCACGTGCCCACTCCCAAATAAAATTCCATTGATAGAGTGAGATTTCTGGGTTGACCAGAAAACTGTTAGAAATATGATATTTGGTGGAGTAGACAAAGAAACAATAGCAACACTGGAAAAGAGACGAAAACGCTAATTTATGAAATCATTGTGTGATGAAGCACAGTCAAAAGAGGTTGAATATGAAACTGAGGAAGATATTGATGAGGATGAGCGTAACACGTCTGAAAGTAATTATACATCAGAGGAAGAGACAGTATCAGTGCAGAACAGAAACAAGTACAAGGAATTATGTAAAGCAGTTGATCGATGCAAAATTAACAACAGAGATACATGTCTTATTGTTAATGCTGTTTTAAAAGACCTCAGTATGTTGTCTTCAGCAACAATTCTTGGAGAGATACTCTGGTTGAAGAACATATGCAGAGCAATAAGGAATTGTGCTGTATAGGCTTTGATGGAAAACAAGACGTTACATTAGTTGAGAGTTTTGGTTGTAGAAGAAGTAAAAAAGAAGAACACTATAGTATTGTCTTGTATCCAGGAAACATATACATCAATCATGTAGTTCCTGGAAGTAGTAAAGCTGCTGATATAACAAAGGAGTTAATATCAGTTATTATAGAGACAGACTCTGTAGAAAGCATTCAATGTATTGTATGTGATGGCAAAAATAATAATACAGGTAAAAGCAACGGAATCATAAGAAAATTGGAGGAGAACTTATGTAGACCATTACAGTGGTTGGTATGCCTTCTACACTGTAACGAGCTGCCATTTAGAAGGTTTTTGACAGGCGTGGATTTTGCTTGAACTACAGGACCTTCCACATCGACAGGTACAATTAGCTCAGTTCTAGAATATGATCCGAATAAATTGCCTGTCGTTAGTTATTACTGGTAAGGTGACTGATTGTGATGAAGCTGTCAAGAAGGAACTTAGCACAGACCAATTGTACTTTTTGAAAGCCTGTCTAGCAGTACAGCATGGACGTCTGGCTCCTACAGATAATGATTTCCTTGAGAAGAGTTTACCTGGAAATATAAGTCATGCTCAGTGGTTGACGAAAGCTAACAGGATTTTGCGTCTTTACATGTCTAGAGAGGTGGCATCTAAACCTCTCAGAAGAGTAAGGCATTTCATTTTGAACTTTTACGGACCCTCTTGGTTCAAAATCAAAACTTCTTTCACTTAGTTCAGTTGTTTCAGGAACTTGATGCATTAGATCAGGCTGTGGTTCGTCCTGTTCTCAAAAATAACTGCTACTTTGCGCATGCTGAAAACATTCCGTTAGCTGCAGTTAGTGATAGTGGTATGGAAATTTGTCGTTTTTCAGTAGAACAAATAAAAAGAGCAAGAGAGAAGCAGACTAATAGTAACATACCGGTTCGCGTCTTTGATAAGAAGGATATAACATTAAATCTGGCTGCAACAACGTTCATTAACATGATTGACTGGGACCAGAGTAATGTTACATCTCCTCCGATGCTATCACACCTTTCAAATGATCAACTTACTTACACACATCCAATACTGCTGCCCGATGTTTCATGTCATTCACAGGCAGTAGAGAGAACCATTAAAGACGTTAGCGCTGCGAGCTGTAAAGTTTATGGGAGAATGTCCCGTCATGGCATGGTGTTACAGAGTAAAAAATCCAGATTAAAGATACCAAAAAAAGACAGCAAGAAAGATTTTATTAACAGTTAGGTTAAATAACTTTGTATTGTTGCTGTTTAACATTGATTCGTTACAGTTTACATTCTTTTTAATTTGTAATACATTGCAATACATTACACTAACATTGGGTATTTATGTAGTCTTTCTAGTCAGAGTTGGAACCTGTAGACACAGTCCATAAAATAAAAAGTGAGGTTTTTTTAAACGAGTACATCAAAATGCAACTTTTTAGACATGTACAGGATCTCCAACTTAATATTTTTTACATTTCGACCCACCCTAATATATATATATATATATATATATATATATATGTATATATATATATATATATATATTAGGGTGGGTCGAAATGTAAAAAATATTAAGTTGGAGATCCTGTACATGTCTAAAAAGTTGCATTTTGATGTACTCGTTTAAAAAAACCTCACTTTTTATTTTATGGACAGTGTTTTATTTGATCATTTGAAATATATATATATATATATATACATATATATATATATATATATATATATATATATATATATATATATATATATATATATATATATATATATATATATATATATATATATATATATATATATATATATATATATATATATATGTATATATATATATATATATATATATATATATATATATATATATATATATATATATATATATATATATAATATATATATACATTCTGAACAGCATTAGTTCCTTATTTATTAAATCCTTTATTTTTGTGGGATTTTCAAAAAGAAAACTGAATAAGAAATTGTTAGACAAGGGTAATAAGAATATGTAAAAATATTTTTAAAATATATAATAAAACCATGAAGTTTTAAATTGTAAGTAAAACACTTTTTAAAACCCTGAAAAACCAACAAAATAAAACCAACAAAATAAAACCAACTTAACAAAAAAAAAGCAAATAAAATTGCATGCTGTTCGATGTAGAATTTGACAGAGATTATTAATCTGAAAAAAAAAATTAAAAATTAGCAATACTTCGTAAGATATTTAAAAAAACAGTATTTTTTTGCATAATTTAAAAGTTTCCCAAATTCCGAACAGATTTTAAAATGCGCAAATGTGTGCGCTTTTACAAGCAAGTAATTAAAAAAAAATTTTAGCAATAGTATTTTAATGACCTGAACTTTTAAAATTTAAACGTAAAACGTTTTTAATGAATTTCTAAACTTCTTGTAACGCTTGTTAATTAAAAAAATGCCAAAAGTTAAAAATAATGAAAATCGCGAACGAAAAATTAAACTTTGTATTGAGGCTATCGATAATAAAAAGATGTCATATTCAGAAGCCACTTTATGTTACAGCATTCCTAAAACAACTATTTTTTGCAGATTGAAAGGAATAAATGGAGCTGCTAGTGTTGGTAGGCCAAGAGCAATAAGCCAAGTAACGGAGAGGCTTAAAGTTGAACTTGTACAGTTTATGAGTGACATTGGCTTCAGCTTAAAAAGAAATGATATTTTAACTGTGGTTGAAAACTATTTAAAGGAATCTAACCAAACTCATTTGTTCAAGACTGGTAAACCTACTAAAAAGTGGTACAATAGGTTCATAAGAAAATATGCAAAACATTTGTCAAAGAAAGGCTACTAGCATACAAGCTGTAAGAGCCGTGTCTACGCAACCAGCAATTAATAATGAATGGTTCAACCAAGTTGATGCTGTTTATCGAGAGCGTAATTTAAATGAAAAGTCGTTTCATGTGTTTAATTGTGATGAAAGTGAATTGAAATTTGATCAAGGTAAAAACAACATAATTTGTCGAAAAGGGTTAAAAAATCCAAAACAAATTGCCCCAACAAATGAAAAATATATGACTACAACTCTAACTTGTTGTGATGCTTTCAGAAATTTCCTACCTCATCAAGTCATTTACAAAGGTCGAAATTTGATGAAAGCTTAAGTTCGAGGTGGTGCTTTTAATGTTTATTATTCTATCAGCAAGTCAGGTAGGATGGAAAACGAAAATTTAATAGAATGGTTTTGTTCATTTTTTTTAGTTCATGCAAACAAACTTCAATTTAAATACAAACAAACTTCTAAAATTCTATTTTTATATGGCCATGCATCTCACATCAATTTTGAGTTAAAAAGATTATCAGAATCTAACAACATTATTTTATTCCAATTGCCAGCTCACACAAGTCATTTTTTGCAACCACTAGATGTTGGAGTTTTTAAAGCAGTTAAGGCGGAACATAATGTATTGTAGAAGTTTATTTGGTTAGAAATTCATATTTAAGTTTAAGTAATCAGCAGTTTCCTGCTATGCTAAAAGACCTTATTGCAAATAAAGGTTTAAAAGCGGAAAATGCACGTAGTGGTTTTGAAAGTACAGGTACATTTTCACAAAACCGTTTAAAAATAACTCCAAAAAAAACTACAATTGGCACTATTTTTCAAGGTGTAACAAATGACAAAATTGAGAGTTGTTTTTCTGAAAAGTCTACCAATTCACAAGTTTCACTTCATAAGACGGATAGAATAATTTCAAAAAACTCTATAAATAGACTTTCAACAAAAGAAGTATTGCTCAAAATATTAGATATCATTAATAATGCCATTAAACAAGCATCTTTTGATATTAAGAAATCAGTGCTCACTGTGCTTAGAGATACATTGATTCCTCTTTCCAGTAGCAAAGAAAAGTGAACAATAACTAAAAGAACAACATGTTATAACATGTCTGAACTATCAGCAAAGGCTCAGGATGAAGCTACAGAAGCTGCTAAAAAAAGAAAACTTGATGAAAAAGAAGCCAGAAAAAATATTAAAGAAAAAAAAAATTGACAGCATTTCTCAAAGAAAAAAAGTTCAAAAAAAGAGAAGAAAATAAGCTTTAAAAACTTAAGAAACCCTTAAAACCGTTTCAGAAACATAAATAAATAACAAAGATGTCTACTAGTCCAAATATTGAGTGTCTTCCTATTGCGAGCTGTAATGCCTACCAAATCAATCATGATTGTTATTCCTGCAGAATCCTTTGGGATGAAGCTAGAAGCACCAAATGGGTTGCATGTGAAAAGTGTTCAAACTGGTTGTGTATTCCTTGTATTGTCAATTATCGCGAAACAAAATAATCACTATTTATGGTTTTTCAACTGATTACAAAAAAATAATGAAAGACAGGTGTTGCATCTCTCACGTGGAGAACTCTAATATGCTAGCCAACCCATTTATTTGTCTCTCATATTCTTGTTTTTTTTGTTTTTTTTTAAACATCTTCGCTTTCAACAAGGCTGCAAGCAACCACTAATTAGTGTTGGAAGTTACTGGAAAAGAAAAGATGAAGATTGTAGTGCAAGATAACGATTGACATCCGACTTAAAAGATTGCAAATTATATGAATAAGGAAAGCAAGATGAAGGAAGCGAATTCCAAAGAACTGATATTCGAGGAAAAAAACTAGTCGAGTAAGAGTTTTTGGAGCGCTTAGGAACAGTAACAGAAAAAGGATGACACTTAATTGAATGACGAGTGACACGAGAATGAATTTGAGTAGATGGCACAAGAGATGCTAGCTTTTTAGAACAGTGCCCATTATAGAATTTGTAGAAAAGAGAAAGAGAAGCAACATTACGACGATGTAACAGAGGTTAAAGGTTGGCTGCAAGAGCAGGTCCAACTATATTTACAATGCGTTTTTGTACCTTGTCTAAAAGAGAAAGGGCATCATTAGAAGATCTGCCCCAGATATGGCAACAGTATTCCATACAAGGCCGGATTTGAGATTTATAGAAATAGAGAATAGAATCCAGAGTAAGTAAGTGTCGAGCTTGATAAAGAGAAGCAACTTTAGCAGATGCTAATTTTGAAACGGATTTGATATATGGTTTCCAAGAAAGATCAGAAGTAAGAGTTAATCCTAGAAGATGAAAGGTAGGAGACTCATCGAGTACATTACCGTTCATAAAAATAGGAAGATCTAAATTATTGCGATAACGATCAGCTGAAAAAAATTGAGTTTTATCTGAATTAAAGTTCACCAGCCACTGTGAGCCCTATGCTGTAGCAGAAGTGAGATTCTTATCAAGCTCAGATGCCCCCTGCAAGCAATCAGAACGAGTTGGCTTCTTATCGTGACAAGAATAAATGGTAGTATGATCAGCGAACAATGCCAGATGTGAGAATATCTGGAAGATCGTTAATGTAAATTAAAAAGAGTATAGGGCCAAGGATTGAACCTTGAAGAACCCCTGAGGTTACAGAATAAGAAAAGAATGCTGTCCATCGAGGACAACATTTATACTACGATTGGAAAGGAAGGATTCAATAATCTTAAAAATGTTTCCAGATACACCGTAAGAAGAAAGCTTATGGAGAAGACCAGCATGCCAAACTTTATCGAATGCTTTAGAAATGTCAAGAGTAATGGCCTTAACCTCTCTACCTTTATCTAATGCGCGATAAAACCTATTGGTTATTACTGATAGCAAATCAGCTGTAGAACGAGAAGATCGAAATCCATACTGATGATCAGAAAGTAGGTTATGAGATTCGAGATGAGAGAATAAGTGTTTGTTAATTAAAGATTCAAAAACCTTGTTTATGATAGGAAGAAGACTAATGGGATGGTAGTTAGATGAATCAGATGGCTCTCCAGAATTTTTAAAAATAGGGATAACAGATGCTGCTTTCCAGCAGGCTGGAAAACAAGACTCTGATAAGCACTTGTTAAATAGTTTTGAAAGGATAGACGACAGCTCCAGAGAACGACAGTTCGACAGAGAACGACAGAGACGACAGCTCCAGAGAACACTTCTGCAAGACTATAACGGGTATGTTATCCGAGCTGCAAGCTGTAGAAGAGTCTAAGCGGGAAATCACTTTAGATACAGAAGCTGGAGTGATACGGATGTCGAGCAATGGATCAACCTGTTTGACGGCTATATCAGGAGGAATGCAACTAGTGGAATCAAGAGATGATAATGATGAAAAGTTCTTGGCAAACAATTCAGCTTTGTCTTTAGGTGAGGTGACAAAGTCTGAACCATACAAAAGAGGTGGACCAACAGACTTGCCCTTATTATTGATACTATTAAAGATTCTCCAGAAGTCACGAGAGCCTAATTTTTGTGATGAAATACGAGCTTTCATGGTCTGAGAATAGCAAGCTTTGGCGTTAGACAAAACCTTTTTACAATGGTTTCTACCAGTAATAAAGAGACGTCTGTTTTCTGGAGAATTGTTTTGCTGATAGATATGAAAGTAATGGTTTCGATTGACAATTGCAGCAGCACAATGTGAGGAAAACCATAGAGAAGAGTGAGGCTTGACCTGGAATCGTTGAGAGGGAATAAAGGATTCCATGCCAGCCTGAATCTACAAAGTTATGTAAGAAGCACATTTGTCAACAGGAAGACAAAAGATTTCTACCCAGGGGCCATCACGAAGAAAATCACGGAAAGAGTTCCAGTCAGCTTTAAGGTAGTTGTAAGATGTACAATGATAGGGGGATTTTGATGGTAAAGAAGAATGAGATAATAGTTTTAGAGAGACCAAACCATGATCAGAAGCACTTAAGGGTGAGTGTGGAGAAACTGAGCACTGACTAGGATCAGAAACAAGACATAAGTCGAGTAGAGAAGGTAAATGATTCGGGTTGTCTGGAAAGCGAGTTGGAAAGTTGACTATTTGAGTTAGGGATTGAGAAAGATAAAAGTTGCCTTAATGCCTGCAGAGTCACTGACACTAGAGCCGAGCCATTCAGTGTGATGAACATTAAAGTCACCGACAACAACAATATTGGCTGATGGATAAAGAATGAGGGCTTGGTCAATATAATCAGAAATAACATCAAGAAGAGTGCAGTCTTAAGATGAAGGAGAGCGATATAGAACAAAGAGTGATAGAGTGAAGTGGTGCTAAACGAAAGCACATAAAAGAGTAGTCTGTGGATTCAAACCTAGTTTCCCAACAAATGGGAGAATTCTTACGAATGTAAATGCCCAGACCAAGCATGTGACTATTGGAGTCTTTACGAATTAAAGGAAGATAACCATTAACACTAAGATCACAAGATGAGATAGAAGAACTCAAATTAATCTCACAAAGAGCAAGTAAGTCTGGTGAACTTTGCAATAGATAAGACTTAAACTGAAATTGCAAGAGAAAAGACTCAACAGAAGAAAAGTTACTTCAAAGACCATGAATATTGGTGAATGATAGGTTTAGCAAACTTGGTGATGACTGTGGTTTTTGTGTTTTATAGTTTTTGTTACTTTATTCATTTTTAATTTTGTTAAAGAACTTGACTTGAAACATAGATAGTACTCAGAACACTGTTCTATAGCCCAAGCAATTGCCTCATTTCCACTAATAAACCCTAAGCCGTAACAAAGGGCTCCAATGTGGCCTTGGCAATGCACACCAAAAGTACAAACAGGGACACCATCCATGCGCACTATTAGTTCTCTGATATTTTTCAGCTGTTGATGGAATCAGCCTCTCTGAGAGCTACCACAGAGTTCGGGAAACCTGACTACCAGCCGGCCTCAGAACCATAAAACTGAGTTTTAGAGCTGAACCCTCATTTGGAGATAATAGAATGAGTTGCCTAGTCATAAAAACAGAGACACAAGCAAAACCCATGCATTGAGTCAAGAAGATCCAGCGTTCAACATCGAAAACTGAAAACAATGTATTTAAAATACATCTACGCCAGCCTAATAGATGAAAAAGGAGTGCGAGGCTGGTCAACAGATAGAATCTGTTTACCCCTTAAGTCTTTGCCTAAGAGGCCTTCTACAAGACAGCAGCCGGATGCATTAAACATCAGCCCAAGATGAGTATTTTTATTGAGACACTATCTCTATTTTTATCGAGACACCATCTCTAGATGGTGATAGTTTGAATAAACTTTAAGGAAAACAGATAGTTTGAATAAACTTTAAGGAAAACATTGCGTGCTCTGTAACTCTGTAAATAATAAAAGCTATGAAGCATAAATGAAGTAAAATCTAAATAATCATAGGAACCAAAAACTAATAATTATATAATACGAACTCTGTACCAATGATGTTATACCCTTACATTAAAATATAAAATTAGTTTAAATTTTAAAATCTTTTAACTTAACTCTAAGCTAGAGGTCAATGCAAGAATAAATTATTTACTATTATCAATTATATACCATTTTTTGGGATTTGATATGTGCATTTTTTGGGATTTGATATTATCAATTAAATGTCATTTTTTGGGATTTAATATTAGGAACATATGTCCCTAATTCCGAATGAAAACTTCTCTCTTTAAAATTAAAAAATAAAAAAAATTTCATTATAAATATACTTTGTTGCTTGACATGATTTAATTCAGTTTAGGTTCCAGCTTATTTATTTTAAAAAATTATGTTGAAATTCAAAAAACACACGGAATTATTTAACTTTAGGTGTAATTTTGTTCGGAATAAGGGATTTTTACAGTATGTTATTTTGTATGTATGACATTTTGTATGTATGTTAGTATGACATAACACCTCCCACCTAAATCAGCAGGATAAGATTTATAATGCATTATTTACTTTACACCATTATGAAATAAAGCAACAAATTATCTTCAGTTAAGATAATTTGTTGCTTTATCTGCAGTTTTATGAACTTGCAAAAAATAAACTATTTTTTTTCTCTTTTGTTATATTATAATAATGCTATAAAAACATATGCTTGTTTTAGTATATTACAAACTGCTAGCATAATTTTGTAATATTCCTGCTGTTATGTTTGTGTATGTAAACATATATTTTTTATATAGATAAATATTTTTTATATGTTAATAAAACATAAAAAGTATATATCAATATTACAAAACTATGCTTGCAGTTTGTAATTTACTAAAACAAGCATATGTTTTTATAGCATTATTATAAAAACATATGCTTGTCTTTGTAAATGACAAACTGCTAGCATAGTTTTGTATTATTGCTTTTGTGGTGTTTGCATATACAAAAATATATTTTATATAAAATATATATTTTGCATGATGTCAATTATAATACAAGCAACACTTTTTCCACAAAAAATACAACTGATTGATTGATTAATCAGCTTTATTTTATTTAAATTATACAGTTAAAGGTTGGTGCCAAAGTTTAGAAGTTTTAAGCACTGTCTAAGAGTAATTTTTTTTGTTGGTTTAGTTATTCATAATATGTTACCTGCAAGTTATCTTAAAGTTTGTTTGGAAATGTTTTGTTTGTAGTTTGCTAATTGATGGTGTATTTTTCTGTCATATGCCCTCAATCGTTCTGCATAAAAAATCTTACACATGAATAGGAAGGAACCTTGATGTGGTTCATGTGCTTTAAACAATTACTTTCCAAACAGATACTCTTTCAACCTTTATTCTGTGGAGATGGAGCATCATCATATTTTCTGAATTTAGGTTATACTCAAGTAATAGAAATTTTCAAATTTATTCCCAAAACCCTAATTAATTGCACTAGTTGTGTTCAGAGAATAATAATAATCAGGTTATAAGAATCATTATTTAAAATGAATATTAAAATTCTTTTATTTACTTTTAGTTCTGTACACTGTGGATTTCAAGAATGAGATATAGGTATAAATTCAATTCAATTTAAATTCATAGATATTTTTGATAGAAAAGATAATGACCCAAATTTAGAAAACACTTTAACTTACTTGACAGGTACTTGTCAATTAAAAATAAAATAGAGACTAAAAGTCAAAATGAAGTATGATGAACTGGCCAAGCTACAGTTGTGATAACTGGAGACAGGTTACCATTTACAAGATGACAACTATAAAAATAAGCTTTTAAGAAGTCTTTAATACTTATTTTTTCTTAAAAAATAAGAGACAAAAAAGAAACGAAGGAACTAAAAATAAGAGAAGCAGGAATATCTTCAATAGTCAAAGTTTTAACAGAACTAGACTCCTTTAAGGATACTGGTAATGAAATAGATGACTTTATTCTATCATCAGCAAAAAAATTGAAATTGAGCAACAGAAAAAAAGAATAGGATTATTCCAGCATTTAAGTGCGACAAATGATGTACTTGGCTGAATTTAATTTTAACTTAATTGTTTAAGGTTTTCTGCATTTGATTATTTGAAAATTCCCAATTGAAATGGTTCCTTGCCTAT
Source organism: Hydra vulgaris (assembly GCF_022113875.1). Taxonomy (NCBI): domain Eukaryota; kingdom Metazoa; phylum Cnidaria; class Hydrozoa; order Anthoathecata; family Hydridae; genus Hydra; species Hydra vulgaris. The sequence goes on along the minus strand of NC_061160.1, from coordinate 49,914,056 downwards.
AATTTGTCAAGGTTAATACGCCAATATTAAAATTTTTCTTCATTTAGAGAGACTCTTTGCTGTGCAAAGAGTGATTAAAAATTAAGAAGAAATTGTGGAAAAAATTTTGCAAAATTTCAGAACTCAACACTAAGGTCCCATTGCCTGTACATTGGGACAGAAAATTATTTTGAACAGAAAAGATAAAGTAAATTAACATATTAGCAACAGGATATAATGTAGAAAACTGTCAGCCTTAAAACTGGATAGAGGCACTGGCAAACAATTGAAATAAGCTACAGAACAAGCCTTAAAAGATGTGAATATTTCATATGACAGAATTGTAGCACTATGTTTTGATACTACTTCAAGAAATACAGGTATACATTTAGATGCTTGTAACATGCTGGAAAAATTAATTGGAAAATCTCAATTATACACAGCCTGTTGACAACATGTTTATGAAGTGATTAAATCGTATGTTTACAAAATTTGTTTAGGATTTTAATTCTGAATCATGGTTTTTAATTGATGATCTCAAAGTGTATGTACCATTAGCACTAGAATTAAATGCAAATATGCTGCAAAGGATAAATCAACATCATTTAAATTAAATCAACACCACAAAGCTGCAAAGGATAAATCAACATCACAAGGATTAAATCAACACCACAAAGAATTTTTGCAACTGTTAAAAATTAAAAAAAAAAAATATCAACAGTTGCAAAAATTTTTTAAAGCACATCAAGGTCAAAGTGGAATAACTTTTTGTACTCCTGGTGCTATGCACCATGCGTAATTGATTGCAAAAGCACTATAAATATACTTAATTAAAATCTACTTGTTTTCGACATCAAATTCATTTAACAAAAAAAATTATTTATTTATTAAATTGTAGAAGAAAAATCTTCTACAATTTTCAATTTTATCAATTTTGGTTTACATGGAGCATTGGTTTTGGCTCCCATCTCTTTATCTGCTCCTCACAATAATCTGAAAATAATTAACATTTTGAATAATTTCAAAATGTTTGAAAAAGAAATCACTAAATCTGCCATTAAATGCATTGCAGAACATTTACGATATTTAACTGAAGACTTGTTTCAGTAGCAATCTTAATAACCAAATTATATAGAAAAAGTTGGTTGCAAACGAAGGCTGGAAACAACATTGTAAAATAGGATTTAAGGCAAAGAATAAATACAGGGTTACCACTGTAACTTTTAAAGTTTTTCCTTGAGTTTTCCTAGAGTATTCCCTGAGTAAAGAACATTTTTCTCTGAGTTGAACTCTTTAAGTTCCCTGAGTTTTCCCTGAGTTTCCTCTGACTTTTCTGTATTTTTTCCTGTTCATCAATGAGATTGTTATTTTCCTTAATTAAACACAATCTTTATATTTGACTAACTAAACCTTTTACAACAACACCCACATCTTGCAAACTTATTATTATATGTGTTAACCAAATATTTTTGAAAAAAAATTACTGTACAAAATTTAAAAAAAAAAATTATTTTCCCTGAATTTTCCCCGAATTTTAATAAATTTTTAAAAAATCCCTGAGTTTTTGAGGTTTTCCCTAGGACTCATGCTATTTCCAGGTATTCCAGGTTTTCCAGGTTGAGTAGCAACCCTAAAATATATAAAGTTGTAAGCATGAAAATAGATGAGTTTGTAACATTGGAATTTGAATACCTGGAAGCACACAAAATTGTTAATTCTATGAAAGTTATATATGATACAGCCAAAAGAAGGGAAATTTATTTAAGTCTTGACAAAAGATAAAACTCAATTGCAATATATTAAACTGTGGATGAACATCAACCTAAAATTCCAGATATTTAGAAGTCCACTATTGTGAACAAATTAATGAGAACAATAGTCAACAATCTGAATTGAACATTAAATAAAATCATGTAACTTGCAAATATAAATTTACAAATTTTATATCAAAAATTTACAAATATTATATTAAATCAAAACAAAATAAGATATAGGTTTTCCTTTCAAAAAAAAAAAATTACAAAACTTACTAAACCTATCACAACTTCCAATGAGTTTCCCCCATTTACTAAAGTAATAGTTATCAAGTAGATACTTTTTATGAAAGCAATTTTTGAAAAAATATTTGTCCACTGAAATGCAACATTTGAGCTTATATTTTTCATTGGAATTATTTCAAGCATAGAATTGATATCAAACTGGTTTTGTTCATTAAGCATGAATTTTCCTATAATTTATAATTTAAACATTTAATGTAGCAACACTGTATTAAAAAGAACTTAAACAAAATAATAAAAAAAATAATTTAATTTAAAACAAATACAAGTCAAATTTTTAACAGAACAAAAATGCAAATATAATTTCTATAAATTTTAAGAAAGGTGCTTAAATTTTAACTTATTATATTTATCAGCAAAAAGACTAAAAAATAGCATTTACATGTTTATGTTATTCAGAGCATGCACACACACTATATATATATATATATATATATATATATATATATATATATATATATATATATATATATATATATATATATATATATATATATATATATATATATATATACATATATATATATATATATATATATATATATATATATATATATATATATATATATATATATATATATATATATATATATATATATATATATATATATATGTATGTATGTATGTATATATATATATATATATATATATATATGTATGTATATATATATATATATATATATATATATATATATATATATATATATATATATATATATATATATATATATATATATATATATATATATATATATATAAGATACTGGTTGCTTTTTTTATTATTATTATTATTAAATGTCAGCAATTTACAGCTTAAAAACTGCTAAAACTAAGTAAAAATAATATCAAACTTTTTATATTTACCTGTGTCATTTTCTTTAATATGACTGTAGAACAAACAACCAAGTTCACACAAATTATAATTCTAAAATAGAATTTAATGAGGAAAAAATTCCTTTAAGTTTTATGTACTTTTGAAAAAATTTTATAAAAATAATAATATTTTTATAAAAGTTCTGAAGACTCCTATAAAAATTGCTTTAAAAGTTTTTTTTTCAAATATCATAAAGACTTTATAAAGAATATTTTATTACAAAGTAGAGAAATTAATCAATAAAAAGTTTTGAAAAAAATTATTAAAAAAACTTTATTTTTAAACAAAAAGTTCAACATACTTTACAAGTTATGAGACACTTTGTCAGGTTAAAAGTTTGATTAAGGTTGCATGCTGTCATACACTAAATATTAAAAAAATGAAACACATGTTAAACAAAAAATTGATTTTTATTATTAGAAACAAGCTTTAGAAGAAATAATGTAAATTTAAATTCTGTAGAATGGTAAAACTATTCAGACTATTTAGAACTAGTATTCACCAGCCTCTCACATCCACATTTATGACAACAAAAATCTTTTGAAGAGAAATTTAAAAAATTTTAAACTTTTATATAAAGCTAAAATTTTCGGAAATTGCACATAATCGTTTAATAAAGTTGATATCTTTGCACGTCTAAAAAAACATCTAAAACAAAGCATTAATTTAGTTAAGCTATTAAAAAAATTTGAGTGAAAAATGAAAAACTTATCAAGAATGACTAGAAGGATAAACTGCCATCCATGCAAGTTGTTTAGCTGCTTAATAATGTTATATGTGAATGGCTAAACAGCATCTATTGTAGAAAACGAATTCAAAAGTTTTATCATTTAATTTTGTTATTCATTTAAATATGGCCATATGGCTTTTTAGAGGAAATATTTTATGACAACAAAAATTACAATAATAAAAGAGTATAATATATTATTACAAGAGATCAGACTAACATCAAACATAAGATACTGATTGATGAACCTTACTTGGCGGTGGAAGCTTTATAATAATATTTTCAAGTTCCAAATCATAAATATTGTCATCGTCTCATATAAATTTATTACAAATGTCTCCTGATTTCTTATAATACTTAATTTTGTAAACTATACCAACAACTTCTATAACTTCTGCTAAATAAAGCCTCTAGGCTTTATCTAGGCTTAATCTAGCTTTATCTATTTTATTTCGGCCAACTTGACAAATAAAAAACTCAGAAAAATTTTACTTAATGTAAGTATATTTACTCCAAAATAAATTTCATCAGAACTTTCATCATTTAAAAACTAAAAGATGATCTGTTTTGTTATTTTTTTCTTTTTCTTGAAGAGGACTTTATAAATTGTTGGCTATTAGATTTATAATCTAGACTAACTTTAATTCTAGGTGTATCAGTTAAAATATGCAATTTTCTTTTACACCTTTTATGTGTTTTTTTGTATTAGTTGTTATTCTTAACCAGGCTTTGGGAAGAGGTCGTATTATTTTAGGTAAAACAATAAATAATAATGATAGTAAACTCACAGGTGCTCTTTCTCATAAAATTAAATGATGTCGATGGTAAAATGGCAGGAGCATTTTTAACACCAATACAATTATTAGAAATGGAAACTTCAGTATTCACTATCAGCCTATTAGTAATATTTGCAGCTAAAAAATTCAAAACAATAAAAATTCTTTCACCCATGCTCCCCAGGGTTGTCCTGAGGGGGCATAGGGGGGTGTCTAGCCCCTGGTGATTTGTCATTCTTAGTTAGTTATTCTGGAAAGACAATCTGGTGATAAACTTTCTGGAGGAATATATTGGCTTCCTACTTATAATAAAAGTAAGTTCGCAGAAAATGTCCCAACAACAAACAAAGCATCAGAAAGTGACTTTGCTGTATTGGATCGTTTAATTTGTACAAAACCTAATGCCAAAGTATTATATAAGTTTAAAAGAACTACATAACTCATTACTTAAAAAAGCCTAAAATAGCTTTTACAAAATAAAAGTTAAAAAAAACATCATTTAGAAATAAAGTTTGAAATAAATGAAAGAATGTCTAAAAAACTTAAAGAAAATGTTAAGAGCACAGTGCAATTTTTATAAGTATATTATGGAAGCAAAATGCGAACCTAAATATTTTTACAAAATAAAAATGCTTTGTGGTAATAAAATAGACTTAACAAACTATGAGTTTTTCAGTAACTTACAATCAATTATAAGAAAAATAAGTTTTCCAAAGCTCTTTGAGAGAAAGGTTACTCTTAAAGAAAAAAAAGAACTTCATTTGAGAAATAAAGTTCTTTTTTTTTTATATTTTCTATATTTGAGAAAATTTAAAACTTGTCAACCTTATATTTTACTATATTGTTCACAATTTAATTTTCTATTAGAGTAAAATTAGGGCTATATTGTTTAGCATAATTTTTTCTACTGTTTTAAGTTTAGTTAGTTGTTTACAGAAAGTTGTTTTATTTGTTTATTATATATTTGTTTGAAAGTTTATGCAAGAAAAATACCAGATAGATTATTGCCTAAAGTCGTTGGTTAAAATTTTTACGCAGATATTATTTACGATAATAACAAAACAAAACAAAAAAAAACTCCAAAAAACTGATTTTGGAATTACGGAATTGTTTGTCTAAATCACGAAGTATAAAAAATGTTAATTTCTTAATAAAAAGAAATGCTATAAAATTGATTGAATCCATTTTGAAACAAGAATTTGAACAACGACAACATTTTAAATTCAAAACAAGAAACAACATTATATATGCAATAAAATCAAAATTAACATTTCAAATTAATTATATAAAAAGTTTATAAAAGGGAGTAAAGAGCCTATTACTGTTCACATGAGTAAGTGATTCAAAAGATTAAGTAGTTCATTTGATGCAAGTCCTATACATCAAAACAAAAGAAAAGTTTATTTTTTTTTTCTAATTTCTTCAACAGGATTCTCTGTGACAAGACTTAAAAGTCTTCTTTGAGTAACCTCGTTCTTTATTTTTATTTAAAATATGATAACAGAGCAAAAATAAATGGCTGCAGTCGTGGTACAAAAATGAATGGCTGCAGTCTAATTCTTGGATACATGGGCATATCTTCAGTCGTTTCAAAAACTCTTTTTGAGAATTTGGCATCAAATTTATCTTTTGTTTTACGCTTTATCGATGTCAGATCTTTAAAACTTGTATACAAAATCTTACAGTTAAACCTTTTACATTAGACGCTGGGGATGAAGAATCAATAATGTGAAAGCTGCTTGTTATCAAATAGCAGTAGTGTACAATGTATTGGTGGAAGTAGCTAAAAATGCCAAAGACCCAAAAGCAAAGACCGAAGCAACAGGATTGGCAAAACAAATAAAAAACATTGCATTTTTAGTTACTTAGCCAATATTTTCAGCATTGATTCAATCAAAAAAACATATAACTTGAGAGAAAAAGTACAACCGACTTTATTAAAAAAATACAAGAAAATAAATTTGTATTTAATCGAACTTCAACCAGAGAATAGACATTAGAATTAAAAATGGAACCAAATGAAATCAAATTTCCAGTTGTCATCAGCTTGAGAAGAAAGAAGACGCGCAAACAATTCAATTATGAAAGCATAAAAAATCATTGAAAGATCCAAAAGAAAAATATAGAGTTGAAATTTTTAATGTTTTGCTAGATCAAGAAGTCATGTCGTTAACTGCACGTTTCAAGCAAACTGAACGTCTTTTAGATTTCTGCAAAATTAAAAAAAAATTCAATTAAAAAAAAAATAGTTACGCCAAAATAATTTGATAAGACGTTGTAAGAATTTAGTTATTGCGCTCACAGATACATCTAGTCTAGATATTGTACCGTGTTTTGTTTCATTCCCTTTTTACGCTTTACGTTTTATTTACAACCATGGTTTGAACACTGCTACTCCAAATGTTGCTATAGTCATATAGCTTTGATGATTCCGATCAGTGTTGCATTGGCTGAAAGAAGTTTATCTAAATTAAAGTTAATTAAAATCTATGTGAGGCCGAATTTGACTCAGAATTGTTTTATTGATCGAGATATCAACTTTTGACGCAAGTAAGCCTTTTTTTCTATTAAAAAGATATTGTCTCGTATTTTCATTATTTATTATTATTTCAAGACTTTACTGCCATCAAAGCACGATAAGTGGGTGTCCACATGTTAGGTCACGTAATTTTTTTTATCATTTTAGAACCCTCCTTCCCCCCCCCCCCCCCTCCTTGTCACAACACCATAACACTTTAACAACAAGTTTCGTATGATTTGTCACAAAACCACTTACCCCTCCCCTAAAGCGTGACGTAATTTATAGACGATCCCTAAGTATGAATGTGAAATTTTCGTCTGTATGAATTTGAAATTTTCCGGTATGAAATACTAGATTTTCCGCAAAATCCTGGACATACAACACACAATATATATTGTACATATGTATATATTGTATATATGTATATTGTATGTTCAAAATTTTGCATATAGATTTCTTTATTAAACAAAAGAAAATCAATACTTAATTTTACTCTTATGTCTTTTTAGCTTGTCCTCAATCAGATACTGGAAGTATCTGATTAAGGACAATCTAGTCCTTTGATACAGATCAGAGGATGTTGGACATCCTTTGATCTGTATCATAGAATGTGCAACAACAAGCAAAATAAAATTAATGGTTGTGAAGTGATGAAATGAAAATAATCACAAAAGATGTTATAAAAATGCACATAGTTTATTTCTGTTTTCTTTTTTCATTATTTAATTTTTAGAGTCATTTGTTAAAAAAATGCTAATATATACACTTTTTTTTTCTGCCAATAGCAATTATTATGGATATTTAATTTTACCTCTGGATTATAATTAATAAAAAAAAAGTTATATTCAAAACTGCTTGGCGCTAATTTTTATTCAATTATAACTTTATTAAGTTTTAGAGACAATTGGATTTTTTTGCGATTTTCCTTTTATGCACTTCAAACTGATTTTACGCGTGAACATTTTGTTCCAGGAATATTTGTTCCAGTATAATGTTCCGTCAAACGTCGCTGTTTTAAGCATTAATTGGAAATTCTTTGAGATTAATGGAATACCAAATGATTTGGGAAGTGGTAAAAATGTAAAAACATGGACTTGAGGACCAATTTTGGTAAAACTGTCTGACATCAACGTTGTCTTATTTGTTTATGTTTTATAATTTACACCTTTTAATGTCTTCTTTTTTAACAATTTGTTTAAAATTTAAAGAAGGCAAGATATTTTACTACCCCAGATGAGTTTATTTTTCTTTGTTATATCCACAAATTTTGTCTAATTAGACTGCCACTTCAGAATATTTTTTTACTAATATATAAATAAGTTGTTAGTGTAAAATGTTTTTTTTTCTTTACTGGTAAGTTAAGAATAATATTAAAAGTACAAAATTGAGTTACCTTAAAGATGGCTGCGGTATTTTTTTACACCGGTCATATTTTCTCATTGTGTAGTAGTTAAAATAGTAAATAGCTGAAAATAGTTTTAGTGATTAAAGCTATTGTCAGCTCCACTTATGCTGAAACTTGCAGAATAAGATTAGAAGGGTGGTTGATACAACAACTTTATGATTGTGTTAGACCCTACTAGCCAGAGTGTTCCATTCTAAAAAGCAAAGTATAAAAGAGCTTTGGAGCACATTAGATGGCATTCCTATCTTGCTAACTTGAGATGATGCATTCTATTTGATGAATCAGAAACTTAAAATCATAGGCGCTTTCTAGAAAATCTAAGAAATCACATCTAAGAAATATAATCATGATGTTTTGTACTAAATGCACAAAACATCTCTATTATATTTATATAGGAAATCGTATTCATATTTAAGACGTAAGAACAGCTTCCATTGAAGTTTTTTTATTTGTTTATATTTAAAAAAAATAAATATAATCAATAACAATGGGATCAATAAAAAATTAAAAATAATGGTACCAATAAAAAATAGCAATAAATAGATACTACTCTAAAACCATAAAAATACGTTAAAAACTGAAAAATGACGCGCCAAAAAGAATTAGTAATTAATTAACGTAAACGATCCATTTATAAAATATTCGATTTGAAACTATTACCCATTAAACCAACTGTTATAAAAAAAATAAACTAATAAATCAGATTATATTTTACTTTAAAAACATTTTCATGTTACCTTAAAGATTGTAACAACAAAATACTTTGAATAAATATAATACAATAAATATCATTAGTTATGGGCATATTAAAAAAGATTTTATTTAGTAGAAAAAAATTAGTTTCTCAAAAGACATACATGGTACCATTCCTAATAATGTATTTACTTTTGTGTTAAAGTTAAAGAGTTCAAATTCTTTTTAAAGATAAAGTTAAATGTTATTGTAACTAAAAGCTAAAATATCTTTAAAATGTGCCTAAGACGTATTTATTTCAAATTCCTTTTATCTAATAAAAAAACATTTCTTATATCTAATAAAAAACCGTATTAATTGATATATTACAAATCAAAATAGTATTACCTCATTACAAGATAAAGTAGAACAGCTCATATCAAATAATGATAAACTGTGTTGTCCATTATCAACCTAAAAACAAACTTTTTTTTTCTAAAAAATTAAAATAATTGTAGTATTTGGCTTCCAAATAAACTAATAACTGGACCAAAGAAGTTTTCCATCGCAATTTATACAAATGATTTTTTTTATGGTCAAAGCGGGTGCTAAATCTAGGGCTTTTTTAACGTCGGGCTTTTTTTACTGAGCCGCTACTGTAGTAGGAGAGAATTAGCAAAAAATAGGGTCGAACCAGGACAAAAATGGTATAAAGCTGAAATTTTGCAGAGAGGAAGTAGACAGCCTTTGGATGAGCGTAAAAAAAAGCCCCGTTGATTGTGCTACGGGAACATCCCTTTTGGGGCAATTTGGGGTAAAAAAAAGGGTCAATTTTAGCAGCACCAATATATAATATCATAAACTATCAAATATCATAAACTATATATTGTTGGATAGAAAGATTTATGCTGATCAATATTTCTATAAAATCTATGACTTGAAAACAAATATTTTTTAAGTTATTTACGTTTGAAATGTGTTAAATACTTTTTTTTTTTTCGTTCTTTTTATTACATGTAAAATAAGCATTTCGTTACAATATTTCAAATACAAATATATAATAATAAATTTATATATAAATATAATGGTCGTTATTAGAAAATAAAAGAACGCGGGGACTCGTAGAAGACCATACGGTCTTGTCGTCGAGTACCGCTAAGAAATGTTCGTGTTAAAATTTAAAAGATAAATACAAGATTAAAAAATAAAAATAAGTTATAAAAAGTAAGAAACTTAAAATACTCCATAATAAATACAAGATGCGTTATATCTATTATATATGTAAATTATAGTTGTTAATGATACACATATACTTTTTATAAGCTCATGTTTAAATAAATGGTAAAAATAAAGATCACAAAAAGTATCAGAAGTATATTGTTAAATCATCGATTGTGAAAATGAGTTCTTTAAGCTTAAAAGAAAAGTAGTTACTTGGATTAATAAAATCCTCAGTAAAATTTTTTAAAACTATTTAATTCCATAAGAATGGTCCGCGATAATCAATACAAAATTTAAAAAGATTTGTTTGAAGAATAGGCTGCTTAATAAAATTATTATTGCGTAAAATGTATTTATTTTATCTTTTGATGAATACAAATTATGGAAAGATATCGGGGATGAATTGGTTTTACATTTAAACATAAAACAAAGAATATTAAAAATATTAATCTCATATATATTAAAAACTTTCATTTCAAATAAAAGAGGCTTGGCATGAGTATAACGGTCTTTAAAATATATAAGACGTGCTACATGCTTCTGCTGACAATAAAGAGGTTTAAGTTTGTTTTTATTTGCACTGCCCCAAGCAATGTTTTCATAGTTTATGTGGCAATGAATAAATGAGTGATATAATTGTACTAAAGTTTGTTTATTTAAGACATTTCTCGCTTTGTACAATATTCCTATACTTTTTGAAATTTTACTTGATATGTTTTTAATGTGATTTTTCCATGTAAGATTTTCGTCTAAACAAACGCCTAGAAAATTAGTTACTGTTACTTTTTTAATTTGTATATTGTCAACAACAAGTGGAGGCATGTTAATTGGCAGTTTATGTTTTTTGGTAAGAGGATGGAAAAGAATCCATTTAGTTTTATCAATGTTAAGGGATAGTTTGTTTGTCTTAAATCAGTCAGATATTTTGATTAACTCAATGTTCACGTTATCAAATAAAGTAGGAATGCTTTTGTGAGACATAAATAAATTAGTGTCATCAGGAAACATAATTGTTGTTGAATTCGAGGCTTTGTATAGATCATTAATATAAATAAGGAAGAAAAGAGGTCCTAATATGGATCCTTGAGGAACTCCACATGTAATATTTAACAAATTTGATGAAAATGATTTATCAGCATAAACAAATCGTTTACGATTAGTTAAATAACTTTTCAACCATTTTAAAACATTGCCTATTATACCATAATATTCTAATTTTTTAATAAGAATTTTATGATCAACTGTATCAAAATTTAAAATTGTTAAACGAGTCTGATATACTTCTTGTAAGCTGAATAATTGCATGCTCTGTTGAATTATTTTTTTTGAATCCATATTGCATGTTATATAATAATTTGTTTGTTAAAAGGTGATTTTATATTCTGTTGTACAAAATTCTTTCTAAAATTTTAGAAAAAACAGGGAGGATGGAAATTGGACGATAGTGTTTTACATTAGTTTTTTTTCCTTCTTTAAATATAGGAATAATTTTTGCTATTTTTAAATCATCAGGAAAAACTCCCTGATTAATAGAGCATTTAAAAATTTGGAAAAGTATGTCTTTTAAAACGTCAAAACAGCTTATAATAATATTTCCGTTAACATCATCACGACCAACTGCTTTATTTGACTTTAGCAATTTAAAAGCACTTTCAAGCTCTTCAAAAGACAAATCAAAAGAATTTAGATACGAGTTTAGATGTTGCTTTTATTTGCTATTTATATGTTGCTTTTATTAATTTTTTAGGGTTCGGAATTTTTTCGGCTAGGTTTGGTCCTACAGACACAAAATATTCATTAAATTCAGAAGCAATTGATTTTTGGTCAAGAGGAAGATTATCGTCTACTTTAATAACTGAGGACTAAGATTGCGACATTTTTTGAGTGTTCCCAGTAATTTCGTTTATTAGTTGCCAAGTGCGTTTTGAGTTTAGTTTGTATTTTTCAAGTAAATTAGTGAAATATATATTTTTTTTAATTTTTCCTTAGGCGTTCAAATAATCTTACGTAATTTTTATAAATAGTCTCACTCTCAGTTGTTTTTGATTTTAAATATTTAATATAAAATTTTTGCTTAATTTTTGAAGATTTTAGAATACCTTTAGTAATCCATGGCGATACAATTTTTTTATATTTGTAATTTACTTCTACTTTGGGAAAATTGATGTCATAAATTTCATAAAAAATTTTAAAAAAGGATTTGTATATTAAATTAATGTCTTCAGAAAAGTTTATAATGTCCCAATTAATTAACAATAGTTGATATTTAAAAGATTCTAGCTTTTTATTATGAAAAAATCGTTTTTTAAATGATTTTTTTTCATAACATATTATTTTCGCATAAATATCAATTGAAAAAAATATAAGGAAGTGATCAGATATATCACTTTTAATAATGCCTTTTTTAAGCGAATTAGTAAAAATATTGTTGGTTATAATGTTATCAATTAAGGAAGTTGTTGTTTGAGTAATTCTAGTTGGTTTGTTTATTAGAGGAACTGCTCCATTTTCAAATAGGCCATTATAAAATCCATTAATATCTTTTTTGACATGATACTCAAAGCAATTTAAATTCAGATCACCTAATATGTAAAGTAATTTCTTTTCATGGTTGCTTTTATTTATAACATCATCTTGTAAAAATGTACTAAAAGTTTCAACTTCGCCTGTAGGAGGGCGATAACAACAGCTAATCACAATGTTTTTAGTTTTATTGTTCAATATTTCAATTGTGAAAACCTCTTTATTGACATCAGAAACACTCATGTCATGTCTAATATAATACTGAAGGTTTTCTTTTACATGAATAATTAAACCACCGCCGCGTTTATTTGTTTTCCGCCCTAATGAAATCAAATTATAGCCTGGTATTTTAAATTTATTATCTAAACTTGAGTCATTAGAACTACACCAAGTTTCAGTTATGCATATTACGCTAAAAAGAGTTAAATTTTCCTCAAAACTATTGCAAAGATTTTCAAAATTTTTTTTTAAACTTCTTATATTTATATGAACTGCATTAAATTTATCATGCTCAAGAAATTCTTTTATTTCATAACTATAGAAACAGCTGCAGTTGCTTTGTAAAGCACCTGTTTTGCTAAAAAAACTTTGATCGGGATCGGACTCTTTTTTGAGTATAAAATCATTGACTTGAAAAATATCAAACACATAATATATTGAAAAAAGAAAATATACTGTTTTATTACTGCAGTCTTGCCAGTGACAGCTACCACATGCAGACATACATTTAATCCGTTTTTCTTGCAAAAACACATATTAGTTTCACACAAATTTCTTGACAAAGTTTTAAAATCACAGCGAATCACTTTTAACATATTGGGTGGTGCCACATCTTTGTCGGTTGGTATTGGAAAAAGACAACCATTATCTAATTTCCATCTCCATTCTTTTGGATCTAAGTTGGAAGATTCATCTAGCATTTTTCATTCAATAACCTGGAGATGAACTCAAAGACCATGAAAATAAGCAGCACAATCTAAGGGTGGAAACTTTTCTGGCTTAATAATTCCTTCACAAACTGTTTTTATTTCAAAAATCTAACATACAGTTTAATAAATTATTTTCTCAATCTAAATCTAAACTTTCTCAATCTAAATGGATGACAAAAAATTAAAATTAAATGATCAGATACCAACCGCATTTTTCTTAACAAAGATTCTGTATTTCCACCAAAGTTTCAATGAAAGCCTTTACTGTAGATTCTCCGACTTCTTTTTTGGTTGCCCAGTTATCCGAAATAATTTCAGATACTTATTGTGTACTATTCGATTTTTGAAGTAATTTTAAAAAAATAGGTTTTCCTTTTCCCAATCACATCCTGACCATGCGGGATCAAATACCAGATGTTCTCTAAAATCCATTATTCATGATTAAGCATCTTTAATACTCCAGAATTTTTTTTTGCTTCTATGATAAAAAACCCTCATTTAACTTAAATTTCCAATGATACATTCATACAAACTAAGTTAGATTGACCAGAGAGTTCTCCCAAAAAAATATGATAACCATAATGTTTAAGTAATTTTTGTTTTAAAGATTTTGTTGAGTAATACGGATAACCAATACTAAGTTCTTTCATCTTAATGTGCAAATTGGAAAGGGTATAAAGTTTGCAGTCAGTTCCTTTCTCTAACAATAGACAGAGCTTTTTAAAATTTTCAAACATAGTGAGATCTAATGGGCGTCCGCGTTGGTTAATACTTTTAGTTTTAAGCCTGAAGTTGTTCATACACGAAATATGATCGCTTCTTCCGCTACAAGATCATTTTAAGGCATCAAACAAGAATGTACAACATTTCCCCAATCTCTATTCAAAGAACGTTCAATCATTTTGGTAATCAATGGTATGGTCTCAACTTTAGCAATCGGTGAATGTTTGTGGTTAACTTTTTTAGTACAAAAAAAACATTTTGATTTCCAATCAAATACCTCTTCAAATGAGGATCACGTACAGATAATGATTGATCATTAAGACAATCCACAAATTTCTTCTACAGCTGTGATAGACTAGTTTTGTTGTACTATTATACGTGTTCGATCGCAACTGGTCTTTAAGATAACTAAATATGTACAAATTAACTTATCTGGTATGTTTTCTTATCCCAAACCTTTTTAATTAACAAAAAGTTTTATTTTTCAAACATGTGTTTGATTGTATAAACAATTAATTAGAAATAATTCAGATATAATGCGGCCGTGGCGCAGTGGTTGAAGCGCTTGCTTTATAAGCAGGAGATCCAGGTTCAAAACGAGCTTTGGACATATTTTCCCGTCACGATAAAGAAGGAGGCGCGATCTTTCTAGTTAAACGCACTTTAGCGGTGCTTTTTGACAAGACCGTAAGGTCTTCTTAGGGCACCTAAATAACAAAAAAAAAAAAAAAAAATTCAGCAAAACATCATTATTGAATATGAGTTATTATGTGCTTACTAAAGTTTTAACAAACTGCGCAAAAAATCTTCTTTGTAAGATGATTCATTTGAACAAACTTTAACCTGCATAGTTCATTCATACTCCTTTCTTCGCTTAATTGAATCAATATTTTGAGACCTTTTCCATATACTTTAATGTAACTTTCTTTGTCAAAGCCAAGCTTGCACAATTCACAAACTGCACTCATTTTTTTCATTTTTACTTTTACCACATGTAACAATTATCGTTTAACTTGTAAGTTTTACATTTCAATACGAAACAAACTTTTTTTGTAATAAAAATGAATTACTCCATCCATACTAAAATAGTTTTATTGAAAACATTTGTTATGAAAACATAAAAAATGATTAAATTTTTTGCAGTAAAAACTTGTCTTTTGAAAGCAAAAATTCTAATGACGGCTTCGTCTTTTGACAGTTTTACACTTTTCAAACGTGAATAACTTTGAAAATAGTTGTTTTCAAGTCATAATTTTTATATAAGTATTGATCAGCATAAAATTTTCTATCCAACGATATATAGTTTATGATATTAAAATGCTGTCAAAATTGGGCTATTTTTTGCCCCAAAATGCCATGAAAGGGATGTTCCCGTAGCGCAATCAACGGAGCTTTTTTTTACGCTTATCCAGAGACTGTATGCAAAATTTCAGCTTTATACTATTTTTGTCCGGGTCAACTCGTAATTCTCTCCGACTACTGTACAACATAACTTCAAAAATATATTTTTTAAAAATAAGACAAAATTTGTGATGCGACAAAATCAAACAACTGTTTTTAAGATCGTGTCAAGTTTATAGTTTTATATGTTGTTTAGAATAAATGAGTTTATTCTAAACAGCATATAAAACTATAACTTGAAACGATCTTATATAAAGTTTTATATGTTGTTTAGAATAAATGAGTTTATTCTAAACAGCATATAAAACTATAACTTGATACGATCTTATATAAAGTTTTATATGTTGTTTAGAATAAATGAATTCGGCGAATGTGAGTTATGGGTGAGCCCTTAAGAGTTTTAAAATTTTTTTTATTGATTATTAGTTTAAAATTGATTAGGTAAAGAGAGTTTTGTTTTGTATTTGTAATCAGTAAAGAAAAAAGTGTGAGCAAAGCTACATTTATTTGAAAAATTAAATAGACAAAAAAAATTTCATTTTGTTTATTTTTTTGACAAACTTTTTTGTTTAAATTTTATTTTATATAAACATGTTTCAAGTTCTATACATGCATACGTACATACATACAGGAAATTTTTGAATTTCAATTAACTACCCCTTAAAATGTGGGGCATTGGTGTTAAAACTAACTTTGGGTAAAAATTAGCATGATTGGACCACTATTGTGTCTCCCCAGACCCCTTTTAATTAAAAAAATGGTCCGAAAATGACTATATTCGAAAGGCTTGGGGGAGGTAATTGTATCAAATTTTTGAACTGATTTTTTTTTTAAAGAGTCGCAAAAAAAAAAAAGAATTGTTTTGCCGCGAATTATAAGAATGTTGAAATACTTTGTTTTGCACTTTTATTCTGTTTTTGATATAAGACTGTTTTCTTTTTATTTATTGTTTTATTATATTTGTATGGCTATTACAATTTTACTCGTTTAGATTATAATAAATAAAATAAAATACCGAGGATAAAAAAATATAGTAAAATGTCTAGAGAGAGTATTTAAAAAATAAGTTCAAAAGAAAACACAATACTATGGAAGTTTAAAGCAAATTTAGATTAGAAACTAATTTTAGATGAAAATGATACAGAAATGTTAAATGAATTAGGTTTTGAACCTGGAGAGCGGACAAGGAAAAAATAAAAAATAAATTAAAAACTAATTACGTGCATAATTCCTAAAGATATTTACAGTGGTAGTGTTGTTATTGCAGCATCAATCAATTATATATCTTCTGCAGTTCTCCAGAAAGTTGTCACTTCTGTTGTTCATATAGCTGGTGTGGATGTAAGTAGATTACATTGCTGCATTTCAGCAGCCTCGTCACATATGAAAGAAGTAAACTTAATAATAAGTAAACAAGTCAGAAATGACATTAAAGCTTCTTTAAAAGCCTTGAAATATTCACATATCATTCATTTTGATGTTGTTTACATTGCAGCAAAATGATGATATAATTTTGATGGTAAAATCTTAATTGAATTAAAAAAAGGCAAGCGACTCAAAAATGACAGAGTAGCAGTTCTTTTAAATATTGATGGAGAGATTTATTTACTTGGAGTACCTTCTCTAGCATCATCCTCAGGGTAGGATTACTATAAAGGTGCGATGAATCTCCTTAAGAAATATGAAACCATAAGAATTATTAGAGGGCTATGCTTTGATGCAACTTCCAGTAATACTGGAACTAAAAAGGGTTCCCTTTTTAGAATAGCTAACAATTTAGATATCTATCCATTACTTATGCTTGTAGACACCATATATCAGAGCTGAAGGTTGTTCACTTTTATAATGTTTTAACTCAAGGAAAGACATCTGGACCAGAGAATCTTTTATATAAAAAACTCAAAGACAAATTTTCATTATGATACTAATTCTACAAGATTTCTTTGGGATAAGACAAAAGAAACTGTTATCGAATGTACTGGAGTTGAGTCTCTAAATTTTTGCAAAGAACAAAAAAGATATTAAAAGCGAAAAATTTTTAAGAGACGATAGAAAAGAACTAGCTGAGTTAGTTGTTGCTTATTTGTTTTCTGAAGGTGTAAAAATTAGGAAACTAGGAGCTTTCCACCATGCAAGGTTCCTCGGAAAAGCCTTATATTATCTAAAATTGCAACTTCTTTCTAATCAATTTAAAATGTTCACGAAGATAAACTCTTTTTAGAAGAAATAAGTATCATGGCGGAAATCATACTATGTTTTTATGCAAAATGGTATTTGCAATCTCAAAGCACCATATCTAAATATTTTATCAATGCATAAAACGCATCTATACAAAGAGGTTTGTGCCAAACCAGACGCAGTTGGAGCAGTATTGAAACCGTTTTATAAACATTCCTGGTATCTAGATTCTACGGTTGTATCCGTTTTTTCGTTGAATAAAGACGTTTCTAAAGAGGAAAAAAAGTAAGCTTGCATCTGTTATGCTTCAATATGATATGCCACACTCTGATTATTTTAAAATAAACAACTGATCGCTCATTGAAGTGGAAAACAAGATTATGATTGAAAAGAGAGTTTACAATCATCCCCTAAGTTTATTATTACTAGTTGATTAATTCTCCTATTTGATGTTTGAAAGAATTGGGTTGGATAAACAAAAAATTAGAGACTGGTTTACCCTCCCACCTTAGTATTGGTGCACACAATCAAGTTTTAGAATATTCAAAGTTTTTGCCAAATCTCTAGTTGATGTAAATAATCCTGCTGAAAGAGCAGTAGGAATGACGCAACAGTTTGTTCACAGATATAATAAAGAAGAAGAAATTCAAAACAGACTTACTGTTGATAAAGCTAGATTTGCTACAAAAAAGCGGGAAAAAAATGATCAAATTTGTCAAAGAAAAGGTTAATTGACTCACTTTCTACAATGGAAAGAATGATTTAAAAATGATGATAATCAAAAAATTTATTTTAATGAACTTTTATATTATTTTAAATAACTAATAATCAGTTAATGATAAATCATCATTCATAAAAAAATTTAACTGTGTTATTTAACTATACTGTATTAAAGTCCTTCAGTTTCTTTTCTTGGATAACTGAGCAGTCCACAGTAGCCCGTTTTATAGGTATCTGATCTGAAATATTGTTCAATGCTTGGACCATTTTGACCTTTGTCTCAGGGCGAACCTCATCATTATAAAAAGCTAAATCAACAAGTTCCTCTAATAGGTACCAGAGATGCCCTTGTAACTTCTTCACAGCAATTCTCGAGATCTCAGGATGCTGGGTCTTGTAGGTATCCAAGCCTTTCAAGAGCTGCAGATCAAGTCTAGGAGCTGAGGTTGCTTTAGGAGATCTGTACCAGGCTGTAATGTACAGTTGAACCGTGAATAGGAAAATATCCCTCATTCGCTTCTCCTCTCTTTTTGTCAACCTGAATTAGTCTCTAAACATCCAAATCTTCAAGGCATAAATAGTTTTCGCCATCCAGCGAACATGGTGTAGACCGGCAGGAGCTCTAAATGAAATGCTCCTTAAAGGTACTCCTACCAAAAAAACAATAAAAAACTCCAAAAGTTCTCTGTAGTTGTTACGAGGTTGAAAGATTTGTAGTTGATCTTTGCAAAAGACCATTCTTTCATCAGTGATATCGGTAAGAGCATTTGAAGCGTTCTTATCAGACTGTGCTGTATGGTACTTTGTAGAATCAATTGAGACCCAACTTTTCTTAAATCTTTTAAAGAGTGGTATGTCAGGTCCACTTGAAGGGCAGAGACACAGCAAAACTACTGCTTCCAAAATATTTTCCAGAATATGGTGACGACATGCCAACCACAACATATCTTTCCCAAACTTCTGCTCTAGAAGAATGCTACCCCCATTTCTTGGCCCAGTATTGACTGCAGTAATATCAAAGCACATGCACTTTACTTTATCGTTAATTCCCCATGCCACTGACACTTTATGCACTGCAGATGCCACATTTTTATCTGTTCCTGATGGTAGTTTTGGGACACTAAAAAGCTACTACCCGACGGGCATTTGTTTTTAAAAGTTACGTTTTAAATGTGTTTTAAATGTCTTTTAAACGTCTTTTAAACTTTAATGTTTAAAAGACGTTTAAAAGACATTTAAAATACATTTAGATCGTAACTTTTAAAAACAAATGCCCGTCGACTACACTCCTACTCCAGATACTAGAATTGGAAGTCGGTTAACAGTTTCTTTACCGGTGATGTCAGCGAGTAATTTTCCATCCAAATGAATACATAATCTTCTTGCGGTATTTTATTCGTTCCCTTTGAATGGAAGCTGGATTATCATTATATTCTGTTGGATCATGACCAAGAAGTTGTAATGCCGGTGTTAACACAAGTGCCGCCCCACGATCACTTAATTTAGCCACATCTAAATTTCCGCCAGCTTCTCATTCAGTATATTTTTCCTGCCACGTCTAGCACGCTTTGGAGCTGGTGTACCTGAAGTTGATGGCTCAGGGTCATCTTGGTTACCAGGCAAGGCATCTTCTTGAGTTATGCTATCTTCTTTAGGGTTATCTTCTCCTTCAGATGATGTTGAAAAAACAACTGTTTCTTCTCAAGATTTTATTGCCATCTCCTTTTAGTCCACTTTTCGGTTCATTTCTTTTTGTCTTTTTTTTGATAACACTTCTTGCTTTGCCAATTTTTTATCGACTAGGCCCATTTTGCCTCTCCGAATATATATATATATATATATATATATATATATATATATATATATATATATATATATATATATATATATATATATATATATATATATATATATATATATGTATATATATATATATATATATATATATATATATATATATATATATATATATATATATATATATATATATATATATATATATATATATATATATATATATATATATATATATATATATATATATATATATATATATATATATATATATATATATATATATATATATATATATATATATATATATATATATATATATATATATATATATATAGTCCCCGATCAAATTATTAACCCACTTTATAAATTTCGAGAATTTTGTCTGATTAATGGTTTAGGTGCCATTTGAATTGACTTAGAATGTCTTTTATTGCTGGTTTGTGTTTTTTAGCTTTTAACTCAACATTTTCAGGCTATTATTAATATAAAATTATTTTTAGGGTGCAAACAATTTCAGAGTGAGGGTTTTTTTTTTTTATTCGTAGTGTTTTACTATGTTTTTTTTAAGTGCAGTAATACTTTTTCTAACCATTTTGATTTAATTACATTAGGGGATGTCCATAAATTAAGTCACGCAGTTTTTGACATTTTTAAACCCCCTCGCTCCCCCTCGTTACGCTTTGTAGCACTTTATTGACCCTCCCCCCTTCCCCAAATATTACGCAACAATTTTAAACCTTTCTCTCTAAAAAATTTTTTTATATTTTTTCAGTGGGTAAGGTAAAGACAAAATTTTACAAAATACGAAACGATTTTAAATATAATAATGTCGATAACTTTCTAAGTTTTTTTGAGTAAATTAATTAGTACTTTTTAGTCTATTTAAAGTTTTTTTTTCATCCCAATAGTTGTAAAATTGTATAAATTAACATTGCTATCCTAAACATGATACCAATTTTAAAAAGCTATTCCTCCGATATATATTACATGCAAAATATTATATATATAATATATAATACATAATAATACATGAAAATATATTATACATGCAAAAATATTATTTTATAAATACAATTTTCTTTTAACTGGCAACATTAACGAAACCGAGTGAATTCTGCCTAAAGCTAGTAAACCAAGGGGTCTAGGTTCGATTCTCGGAATTGAGATAATTTATATTTTATTAGTTAGAGCACATAGGTTGTTTTTTTTTGTTGTTGTTGCTGCTGCTGCACACTTTTGTGCAACTAAGTAAAACTCTGCACTTGGACCATATAAAGTCAAAGCGCAGAAAAGTGCACTACACATAGACTGTTACAGCCGTAGCAGTCTGTTAACTGGCTGTTACTACTCCGTTAACGAAGTATACACATCGACTAAGTAAGATTTAAGCGTTGATTTTATAATTAACATGTAGATACATCAACTGAGTCTTCTCTAGATTTAAAACTAAAAAAAAAATACTGCGTGACAAAATCGAGATCCCTCCCCCTCGTAACAAATTGTCACAAAATCGCCTACCTTTCCATCTCCCTAAAGCGTGGCGTACTTTATGGACGACCCTTTAGATTTATTTTATAATATAAATTAAATAATTTTTTAACAGTGTTACGCATTTAGTTTAATTTGTTTAAATATTTTTTTTCACTGAAACAATTTCATTCCATTTTAAATTGGATTTTCACTGAAACAATTTCATTCCATTTTAAATTGAACTCCCTAGATCTAAACCCCATTGAAAGTGTATGGGAGCTTTTAAAGAGAGAAGTTTTGCTAAAAAAAAGATTACAAATAAGACCGAATAGATTGATGATGTTTTTCGGCATTGGAACCATAATGCACATTTATATATATATATATATATATATATATATATATATATATATATATATATATATATATATATATATATATATATACATTTATATATATATATATATATATATAGATATATATATATATATATATATATATATATATATATATATATATATATATATGTATATATATATATATATATATATATATATATATATATATATATATATACATTTATATATATATATATATATATACATATATATATATATATATATATATATATATATATATATGTATTTATATATATATATATATATACATATATATATATATATATATATATATATATATATATATATATATATATATATATATATATATATATATATATATATATATATATATATATATATATATAAGAATATATATATATATATATATATATATATATATAAGAATATATATAAGAATATATATATATATATATATATATATATATATATATATATGTATATATATATATATATATATATATATATATATATGTATATATATATATGTATATAATATATATATATATATATATATATATAAGAATATATATAAGAATATATATATATATATATATATATATATATAAGAATATATATATATATATATATATATATATATATATATATATATATATATATATATATATATATATATGTATATATATATATATGTATATAATATATATATATATATATATATATATATATATATATATATATATATATATATATATATATATATATATATATATATATAATAAATTATATATAAAATAAAAAAAAGCATTTGTGCCTCATCAAATTATTAGCCCACGTCGATATATTTTGATTATTTTGTCTTCTTAGAGGTAAAATTTTTTTTAAAAAATACAGATAAAAACTTTAATAGATAAGTTTTACTTAGATATTTATAATTTACTTATAGTTATACTTTATTTAATATATAAATAAAGCATCTATATATAATTTTAAATAATTATATAAATAAAGTATACTTATACTTGAACTTTATTTAAAATATAAATAAAGTATAACTATTTTCAAACCTAAAGTACACAAAATAACAATAGCAATATGTTTATTTTACGTGATTTTTTTATGTTTTATTGAAAACCTCTTTATTTTTAAAACTGCACCAAGACGATTCATCATGCTATAAATGTATATATAGTATATACATTTATCAACTATAATTAAGCCATAGAATAAAACGATGGCAACTTACATCGTAGTACATGCAATAAGAGTAAAATTGACCCGGCATAAACCATTCTTGAGTTATATTTTCATTTTGTTTAGTTTTCCAATTAAAATATGTGCATTTTTCTAAATATGACTTTGAAGTCATGATAAGAAATATTGTAAAAAAACATCCTCTAAAATATAAAAAGCTCATATTTTTGCTCGAAAACGATACTTTTTCTAGTTTGTATTCAGTTTGACAAAAATAAAAATACAAAAGAAATAAAATACAATATTAATAACTATAATATCAAATTTGAAAGAGCCTAATAAAAAAAAGCATTTGTTGGCAATTTAATATTTTAAATGTTTCATTTGTTTTTTTAAAAACATTTCAATGATTTATTTATGTATTGTTATCTTGAGAAAAGAATGTGTGACTCAGGTTTTTGCTTATTATCACTTATATTAACGAAATATTTTATGGCGGACTGTGCAACAAGCTATTTATTAACGCATTAAGTTTATTTTCTAAAATTGCTAACGCTTATAAAATAAATACCTATAATTACTAACGCGCAAAATATAACATCTATAATTACTAACGCTCAAAATATAATATCTATAATTACTGACGCGCAAAATATAAATATTAACGCGCATAAAAAAAAAATATTGTTTTTCAAAAAAATGACAAGAAAATAATGCTTTGGTCGTTTTGTAGTTGTATTCTTTTTTGTAGCTGTAGTAGTCTCTTTTGCAAATTCTTCAGTATTTCAAAAGAATTTTAAGAGATTTTTATATTTTTTCTGCAGAAAAGCTCTTTTTTGTTGTGGAGAACTTTGTAGTAGAGGATTTTTAGTTTAATTAAATCAAAAAAAAAAGGTTTTTAAAGTTGTTTAAATCAAAATTTATTTAATTAAAATAAATAAAAAGAACTTCTTTCTTTTAGTTATTGTTCCAAGAAGTTCCAACGGTCTTGTCACAGAACACTTCGGGACAAAATTTAAGCAGAACGTTCACGCTCCAATGATGCATATAAGGTCAGAGATGGCTTCGAACCACGGACCTCCAAATCTGTAACCAGAATTCAAACCACGACAAAGCCGCTGCTTAAACATTACATTTAAATCAAATGTAAAGGTTAAATCTTATGCTTTTGCAGAAAGAGACTGTGTAAACTTTATATTTTTGATATATTTATAAATATATATATTTTTTTCATTTGCTTTATTTCGTATTATTTTGTACTCAAATCCGTTTTTTGACTCGGTCAACAGTTTTTATTAAAATTTTCTCAAAACAGGAAAAAATGAATTAAAGAATTATTATGCATAAAAAACAACTAATAGTATTACTTTGAAAATGTCAAATAAATAATAATAAAAAATTGCTTTCTTGTAATAATGATGTATAATAATTCTTGTAATATTACTACTACAGGATATTACATTTGAAAAGTAAATAAATAAATACTTTTTTCTTTATATTATTTACCCAAAACTAAAGTTTTTGTTTCAAATTTTTGTTTTAATTATACACAGGGGACACAGTACTTAAAAAAACGTCTTTTGAACGCCCCAAAGACGTCCAAAACGTTCAAAAGGCATCTCAAACGTTCAAAATACGTTTAAAAGACGTATGTATTATGCCCCCACTGAGTTCCGTGCCCTCTGGGTATCCAGTGGGCACGGGACCTAAAAAAGACGTATTTTGAAGTTCAAAAGACGTCCAAAACGTTTAAAAGACGTATAAAAGACCTTTTTTGTATTTCCCATGCCCACTGGGTAAAGCATGCGATCGTTAAATTAAAAACGATAAAAAATTCAAAAAAAATTAAAAATAGTTTAACTAATGCAAAAAATACAGCAAAATATTTACTTTAATCTAAGGAACTTGAAAATTATAAAGTGCTTTTTATAAATTATAAAGTGCTTTTTATAAATTATAAAGTGCTTTTTATAAATTATAAAGTGCTTTTTAATTTAATATTTTAATTATTTCAAATAAATAAGCAAACATTTACGCTTATTAACAACATCAACTTCTCAATGGGATGGAATTGTGTGCAAGTTGATGGATTCAAGCTTTTTGGTGTGAATTTGATGTCACTCTTCGTAGAATAATGACAAGAAGCAAGATTAGGCCAGAACCAACAAGGGACATCGTGACTTCAATAAAATTCCAAAAGTCTAGCTTGCAAGTATTCTTTGATGTAAACATCCATTTTTAAAATTGAGGAGGTGACAAAAGCTCGAGATTTCAAACTGCAGCTGCATATTGCTAGCCAAATTTTAATCTTTAAAAACTCTAAAACTTTATATCCTTTGGCTCGCACTCTGTTTGATAAGCCGGGGTTTTGCGTGAATAATCGTCGAATACTAATTGCGGTTTTCTTATCCTTAAAGGTACTCTTTCACCCAGATCCTTTTGCTTGTTTGATAGATAGAGAGCTCTTGCATTGTTTTATGACAATGCAAACAGTAGTTTTGCAAGATTCAGATGCCTTAGCAATTAAAATTAACGATGTAGAAGGACTTTGTAAATAGTTTTAACTTGACTTAGTAATAATTTTAAAGATATCAATAACCTTTGATCATTAAATCGCGCATTAAATATTTAACAGCATAGTATCAGTATAAAAATATAATATAAAGCAATATGTGCATCACTGTAATGTTTCCATTTATAATTTACTTTTTTTTTATAAAGAATATTAAGAAATTTTATTAAAGGATAGTATTTTGTTTAGTACAAAATCGTTAAAATATTCATTTTTATTAAGTTTTGGCATAACCGTAACTGTTAGAAAAAAATATCGTCAAAAAATAAAAGTTCAATAAATAATTCATTCAACAAATTAGTTTAACAATAAATGAATAAAGTTTGTCTACAGTAAAAAAATAAACATACATTCTATTCTGTTAAAAAAACACGAGAGCCGAGATCCGCTCAATTTTTGCTGCTCCGGTTACGGCTCCACCAAAAAACAGCGGCTCCCCGGCTCCACGGTTCCGGCTCCGGCTCGGCTCCACAAGCCTGTCAGTTACACACACACACACACATACACACACACATAGATATATCTATGTAGATATATGTGAGTGTATGTATAACTCTGTGTAACTATGCAGCGTAAATGTGTAATGTTAGTGTGTAATAACTATTGCGATCGCTAAGAAACTCAAAGGTGTCAAAGTTATTATGATGATATTGAACATTGTTTTTATTAACATTTTTTTCTTGTTTTAGTTAA
Source organism: Hydra vulgaris (assembly GCF_022113875.1). Taxonomy (NCBI): domain Eukaryota; kingdom Metazoa; phylum Cnidaria; class Hydrozoa; order Anthoathecata; family Hydridae; genus Hydra; species Hydra vulgaris. The sequence goes on along the minus strand of NC_061160.1, from coordinate 49,887,244 downwards.
TGAAACGTTAAAAGTATATAATTTATTATTTATACATAGGATAGAATAGGGTAATATGAGCGTACGTTCATATTACCCTATTCTAAAGTTAGTGAAGTTAAAATCGCATTGAATTTTTTGAACCAAATTTATCTGGTGATAACAGATATTAGCGTAAATTTGTATGCTAAAAAGTTACACTTAACTTTATTCTTTACCTCTAAAATCTTTATATGTACATCTTATAATTTTTTATTTGTGCATATATAAATATGAACACATTATATTAATTATTTTACCAATATCTTACCTCTTTAAAAAGTTTTAAAAAGTTGGTATTAAAATTTTATGAAATTTTACTTTTACTATGTGGTTAATTTATTTTTGGTATTATTTTTTTGGTATTTTCTTTCTCTTATTTTGATCATTGCGTTTTATTAGCGAATCACTATTTGCAATGACCTGTATTTTTTTGTAACATTCTTATTAATGCGAAATATATTGATTGATTGAATGAAAGTATTATGAATAAATCTGTGAAGTGAAATTTTGCGAAAGATTTAAGCATTTTGAGCATAAACATTTGATCAAAAGCGAACATACATAAACGACCAAAGATGAGCAAAAATTTTGAACCATTTAAACTTTCTTATTATTCAATAAATTATGTTTATGAGAAACTTGGGAAGATGCAAATTTGCCAAAAAAAAACTCTCTATATAGCCTTTCTTCTTATAATATTGTAAGTAAGCCTCGACTGGAAGGCAAGGGAGGCGGTGTTACATTGTATATTCTTGACAAACTTGAATTCAAAACAAAAAATAAATTAGCTAGTTAACTTTCTGAATTCAGAAAACTAACTTGCTTGCCACACGGTGGTCTAATATAAACAGGAGATTAATATAGACTTACCGGTTTTATCTAAAATTTCTATACACAAAGTTTCAATATGCTAGTTTGATAAGATGAATTTATTTTTTGTTTTAAATTTAAGTTTGTCAAGATTATATAAAACACAACACGGCCTTCTTTGCAATTAAATTAATTAATTGAAATAATTAACTGCTTTAGAATAATTACTTCAGAAATGAAAAACAAAATAAACATGTTTTCTTTGCCGGTGATATAAATATGGATGCTCTATGTTATGAAAAGCTTGCAAATGTAAAATATTTTTTCGATGCTTTATTTGAACTTAACATGATTAGTGCTAATTATTAATATTATTATATTTAAAAACTGGTGTCATTCCTTTGATCAGAATTCTGTTTGAGTGACACCATACTTATCAATCATTATAATTATTTACTCATTATTATATTATTATATATATATATATGTATATATATATATATATATATATATATATATATATATATATATATATATATATATATATATATATATATTTATATATATATATATATATATATATATATATATATATATATATATATATATATATATATATATATATATACATATATATATATATATATATATATATATATATATATATATATATATATATATATATATATATATATATATATATATGTATATATATATATATATATATATATATATATATATATATATATATATACATATATGTTGGTTCTCACGAGACACTCTGTTAAATTTTTTCAAAATTGAATGAGATCTAGGGGGGCCACATTAAGTCTGAAACTTGTAACGAGACCCTAAACAGAAGAAAAAAAAGTTTTTCAAATGTATGTCATGATGGGTCTCAAAAGAAGCGAAACTTTATAAAAATTTCAAAAATAGTTATGACTTTTTCTTTAAAATATCTTGAAAAAAAATTTCGACCAAAAACCATGAAAAAATGTCTTTTTTTAATTTTTTGCTGTGTAAAAAAATTTTTTTTTGCGCAGAAAGTTTTTTTTATAGTCGTAAAAAGTGAAAAGAAACCAAGCTAAAGCAGTTAAAACTCGTTATGAGCGCGCTCAAGATTTTTTCTAAACAATTTAAAAGTGTCATTTTTATTAAAGTGAGCAAAACTCAAAAAAACAAAAAAATTAAATCATAGTATTTGTGAAATTGAACAATAATAACTTTTTTTACTCAGTAACGCATATGATTTCAGATGTAGCGAAGTTATATATCATTTAATAAAACAATACTTTAGAAAAAAAGTACTTTAGTAAAAGTAAGAGTACACATTTTAGAAAATACTCAAAAAGTAAAAATAATCAAAATAACTGCTCAATTACAGTAACGCGAATAAATGAAATTCGTTACTTTCCACTTCTGCTCATAACTATTAAATGCTGAGAGATTTTACTCCGAAACTTAAAATTTATCGATGAATATAAGTCTAATTAAGAGATTAGAGTGTATTGAACATATATTTAGTTATAAATATAAAAAAATATTATAGCAACTTGTTGCTCTCACGTTTGGGGTAGGGGCGAGAATTTTGGGGCTTTTTTGTTCCCAGCGTCCGATCATCGCAATTTTTTGCTAAGCCTCATTATTTGACGTGAGTATAAAGATATAAATATTTGCAATTTGCTCTATGTCAGGAAGTTACCTGTCTCGAACAACAAAAAATTCTGTCTACGCCTCTGCATACATACATACATAAATACATTTCATACATACATACATACATACATACATACATACATACATACATACATACATACATACATACATACATACATACATACATACATACATACATACATACATACATACATACATACATACATACATATATACTCTCTCTTTTTCTAAAAATCACTAAATATATATATATATTTTTTAAACTACTAATTTAAGAAATTTCTTTATTTGAAATAAACAATAAATAATAAATGGTTTTGCACAGATTTAAGCAGTATTTTTTTCTAAGCTGATATTTCTTTTACCATGACAACAATTTAAACTTGTGGATGCAATCAGACAAGTTAAGTTTATAAAATTTTTTAAGTAGAGTGCAAATTTTTTAATATATTTGAAGAAACTTATACATTCACCAAAAAGTGAGTAAAAAGTGATCAACATATATTTTTCTGCATTATTTGTAACAGCAGTTTCTATTGTCATTAAAGGCGAATGCAATATTGTTCAACACGCAGCATCATAAACACATAAAAAATGTTTATCCGTTTTTATAAAATAAAAGCTAGAATTTTTTTTTTCTTTAAATATTTAGCTGCTTATCATGAAAACTTACAGTCATTGAGCTTGTATGGTCATACCACAACGTAAAACACGGCCATTCTTTCAGGGATATGGACTGCACATCAAATTTTTGAGAAAATCCTGTAGTTATAAGATTTTGTGTGAAAAATGTCAGAATGTCTTGTTAACAATTTAATTTTAAATTAGTCTGAAGATTTGTTAAAAAAAGGATTTGCAACAAGCAAACTTTATTATTGTTGCATGTGATGCATTGAACCACAATTTTTTTTTTTTTTTTTTTTTGTGGTTCAATGCATCACATGCACTTTTAAAATACAAGACTTTATTTTGAAGCTGGTTGTTAAACCAGCTTTCAAAATAAAGTCTTGTATTTTAAAAGTTCATAACCTTCCAAATGAAATTGCAGAAACAATAGTTAATATAATTTTAAATGATGCTAACTGTTACAATACACAAGATAATGTTATTGGATTTTCAGCAGATAACACTGTAATCTTTGGTGCTTTATCAACTAATAAAATTTCAGGTAACATCCATGCAAAGCTTGAAAAGAATTTACCGAGCGAAAATCACGTGTAATTCCAGTAAATATTGAAGGTATAATGCTAAAAATATATCATCAGTTTTATATATTTAAATAGAAGTAAAAAAATATATATGTGACTTCTGTTGTAGTAAAATTTTATACCACAATAGTTGGTTATTTGAAAAAGTGGTCTGGAAGATTTTGTAATGAAGCATGGAATATAAAGTAGCTTATGTTAAGAAATTTTCAGATGACAAATTAAAGGAAGCTTTCATATATTTTCTTAATCGAACTAAATCATTGTCTATTCCTATTGTTAATGATAATGAGATTTTTGACTATATACCCATTAATGACCATATACCCATTAATGATTTTTTCATTCATTTATTCGGCAAATTTGACCCTTTTTGTCAGTCAGTCAGCAAATGCTTAGACAAGTAAGTCGGTAATACATTACATACATTAAATATTAAAATAAAGCTTAGAGTGTATTGAACATACATTTAGTTATAAATATAAAACTGAATATAAATTAAAAAATTTAAAACTCAATATAAAGTTTTATATGTAAAAACTAAATAATAAAAAATATATTAAACTTTATTATTTTAAAATTTTATGAATAAAAATGATCTGTTTAAAGATGTACATCATGAGATCACCAAGTGCAATGTCACAAGCAAGTTGAACGTTTGGAATATCATAGTCAATTGCATCATTATAATCTTCTTCTTTGTTCCAATAACCAACAACATATCGCGACGTTAGAATTATCTTGTGCTATCTCCATGTTTTTGCAAACTGAGAAAATCGATGTCAAAGTTTGAATTTGTTCGCAGCTAAATTGAAAAAATATTTTGAGAATTTAGGTATTTCCTAAGATTTAAAAATGTTTTATTATTAATTTTTAGATAAAAAAAACTTTTTAAAATTACGCTAACGCCCTTTTTTTCGCACCCTCTTTTGGAGATAGAACAAAATAACTTTGGTTTTTAGTAAAATTCAAAAATATTATGTTGTTACATCATATATATTAAACATATTAAGTACATTTTTCAACAACGACATGTTAGAAATTGATGAAATTTTGTTTTACCTGCTAATTATTCTTACGCAGTACCATACACTCCTAATTTATGGGCATGGGCCCCTAAATTAGGGGCATGGGCCCCTAATTTAACGGGACCCTTTTCAAAATATAAGACGCTTTTTGTATTACCTAAAAAATTATGTTTTTTTTAAATAAAATGAGGCCCTAATTAGGAGAACTTTTAGAAGAGCCTCTAACGACACTGTTCTTACGACTTACATTTACTTTAATTACCTGTAGGCGCCGGCCCTGGACAAGACTAAGACGTCTAATTTAAAACGGAAAATTTGGCTGCGTAATAATAATATAAACGTATTAATATAATATAAACGTATAAAATAAATTATGAAAGGTATATAGGAAAGAGTTATGTTAAAAAAAATGTAATAATAAAAGAAATAACATTATGTAACTATCTGATAATTCACAACAATTCAACTAATCTAATCACAAACTCCATGCAAGATGAACTTGATTTTATTTTTCTTATGCCTGTGTATCCATTAATAGAGTTTAACTTTTTATTAAAAGTTATTGCAAATATTTACAAATAAAAAATTGTTACTCAAGTTAACGTCAGGAAGGGCATCAGGTTGTGAAACATTGCTTTAACTCTTTCATAGTGGCCTTTATGTCACTATGGAAAACCATCCAAACCAAACAAGTGGGGGAAAATGAATATAAAAGTACAAAAAAACAAACAAAAAAAACACAAGCTAAACAAAAATTTTTATCAAGATTTCAAAATAATATTATTTCAATGTGTTTTATATTTATATTTATACTAAATAAATATTTTATTTAAATATGTTATTTATATGTATATTATCTATATTATTAAATATATATAAATATGTTATTTGTATTTATACTAAACATATAACAACCCTAAAAATATTTTGACTTTATTAATGTTTTGTAAATGTTCAATTTATTATTGTTTTATAAAATGCAATATCAACAGCAGGCATGTATGAATACATGGAAATGATATCATTGGCTTTTGCAACAGATATAGACTGATAAGAAGCACGAAAGCAAGCTGCCATTGGTATATTGGTATTTAATGGTTTTGCAACAATGGTTGATGCTGCTTTCTTGACAGACTTATTTATACGAGCTTGTGAATAATTATCTGAAAATGAGGTTTTAAAAAAAAAAACATGGTATGGCAGTCCGTTTCGATAAACAAGATTTTTAACCTTTGAATAAGGCACTAACTTATAACTTGACAAACCAGCGACAACTGAAAAATACTTTACATCTCCTAATTGCATTTGGTAAACACAGAAAGGTTTTTTACGGTTTAGATTTTTAATAGCTCTTTCTAGCCCAAGTGGACTAAATATTTCTGCAGCAGAGAGGAATTTTTCAATCTGACTATGAATGTTGTCACATTCTTGAATGCTGGAATGACCTGGCTCGCAGAACTTCTGTTCAATTACTTTTATTTGTGGGTATCGTATTATAAATTCACACAAAGCTGCTGACATGAAACTATTGCGGTTTTGTGGTACACATGAATCGAACCAAAGTATGAACTTATTTATGTCAAGGTCAGCCATGATTTTCAAAAGCAAACATGTTACAGCACTGGCTAGATCATTTCCTCCACGACCAGTCATGGCTTCGTGCCAAAGGATGCAATAACCCTTCCTGTTAAGCGAGCAATGACCAGTTAAGTTATAATTTGAAAGTTTTCGTTTGTAATAAAAGTTTCCCACATTAGCTCTAGGCAAATTTAAAACATTTTCAAGGTCAATACAAACAATTGCAGTTTTAGAATCAACATTTTGGCGATCATTTTCGCGTTCAGTTTTGGTATCATTCCTTGATTTTATGTGCTTATTATAACTATCTGTTTGTTCATTGCTTGCATTAACAATGTTGTGATACTCATAGCATGTGTCACATAAATCTTTCTTCGGTTTTTGAAATTCTATATTGAACTCGTGATTAAAGATATAACGATACATATGTTCTTTTGCTGGAGGAGAGACATTTTCATCACAATATATTTTATAAAGATCATACATTCTACCTATATTTAGTGATCCTTCCATGTATTCTTTATGTGTCTTTTTCCTGCTATAATGAGCATCAATTCTTGGGAAAAGGTTAATATGGTCTCGTACAACTTGTTTAGACTCTTCTAGTAACCTTTTTTTAACATGTTTCCCTGATTTTGATTGCAATGGTGTTCCAGTAGTTAAAGATTTATTAAACTTATGAAAGTAAAACACTCTATGGCTGCTAATATTCAATGTTGAAAGATAATATGATTTACAAACTCTATATTGTGTATTAGAAACAAAAAAGCTATAATAATAAGATGTTTTTCTTCTTGAATTGTCACCAGCAGCTGTCCGACAGCGTTTTTTCTCCAGATTTTCAGTAGTTTTAGAATAGAAATGTTTTTTTCCGTCATCATCTAAGGTCCAAAAGTTATCAAATATTATTTGACGCTCAATCTCAGATATATTGGTAGAACATTTAAATTTACAATTTCTGCAACTTTTTAGTGCAACAATAGATCTTTTTGGCATTTGTTCTCCTTTCGTATTTTTATAAGCTTTACCCGACTGACGTTGGATTTTTCTTACACTTTGTTTCCAACTACTCCTATCAGCTTTACGTTTCCTAGAAACCCCACCATGGGGCGACCGACGAGAAGGTGTAATGCCAAGCAGCTCTAACGATTAAAATATTAATTTTTTATTATCCAGGATGTATAAATAATAACTTTTAAATTTAATCTAAAATGGCACAAGCGAAAGTCGAATTCTACTTTTCCAAAATTATAATACAAATTAAGTTGAAAAACTACCTTCGTTTTGATTTAGGGCAGGTTCCATTTCTTGGTCAATATAAGAGCGGCTATTTCCTGAGATCAGATCCCTGTTTTGATTGGACGAAAAATTTAACTTGATTAGGTCCGACAAAATGTTTATCGTTAGCCGGATTTTAGGAGTTGTATATGAATTATTAGTAAAGCGCATATGATATATTGGAGATATAAAAAGATTATATAGATTGGAGATAGAAAAAATATAGATGATCTTGGATAAAGTGTACAGATGATCTTGGACTAATCTACAGGTGTAGTTGGACAGATGTGTTAATCTTTTGCCAAATTAGTTCAGTATTAAATTTATTTGTTTATTTTAACACTTGGTAGGTACGCCGATATCCGCGTTTTACGGAACCGATAAATGTGCTAAAATTCTGTGCCACGCTTTTTGAAGTTCACATTTGGAGAGGTAGGTTGTGCAGTGTTTTGTTGCCTTGTTTTTTAGAATTTCATATTAACATAGATATTTTTTAAAAACTAGAATGATTATACTTTATTAATATGTGTCTTTTGATTACTATTACGTACTTTGTAAGTTGATTTATTGACATACAAAACTTTGTTGTACTTTGTGCATCCAGCAAATATTGAAGATATGGACAGCAATTAACTATCTTTTGCAGCCATTTAAGTTTACACATTTTTTATTTGTCTGCCAAATTTCGTTGAAAAAAAATGGGGCGCAGGCAGTCTATTTTGGGGCGCACTTTTGGTACCTATTTTCCTTAATCTGAAATCATTTGCGGGCAAAGGGGGGGGGGGGGGTGCAACACAATTAAAATTCTTTTAAGTTTAACAAAATAAAACTTTGTAAACTTTTTAATAATGTTATATATTACTTTTTTTTAGATAAAATGAGTGAAGATATTAATTAAAAATTAATCTCTTCACTCATCTTATCTACAAAAAATACTATTTGCATAAAAGATAACTAATAAACAAATTGAAAATGAAAATAAAAATATTTTATAATCATACAATGAAATTGTATGTGTATTGTAGTAAATGGTAGTATTTATGTGAAAAGCTATTTACAGGTACTATCTACACTAATTATAGACATTGTAATGTTTTTTTTTTTTAAATAAACATTTATTTGAAAAATATTTTTGTTTTATGTTTGCTTCAATAGCTTTTTACAACAAAATTGATTAAATTTTTTTAATTTACTTACCTGTTTAGTAGTTTTTATAATACTTTTAATTGTTGTTGGTTTCAAAATACTAATACTAACGCAAGAAAAGTGTAATTTTAATACAATTAATTTTTGCTTAATTTTCAAATAGTTTATTGGGCTACATGTTTACTTTTTGGTCATAACTATGTTGTATGTATATTGATATAACTTTTGGTTTAGTTACATATATTAATACCATAGTTACATATATTAATTTATTATATTTATTGATATTGTCAAAAATAAATATACAATTATTTTTTCTTTAGATTTTTTAAATATTAAACTAATATATCTCATGGTTATTACTTAATATGGAAATATTTTGACTTGCAAAATTCGTACCAGTTATTCTGAGTGGCAAACAGGTACTGTTGTTGTAAGTGTCAAAGTGAGTGGTAAGGATCATTTAACTTTTTTTTAGTGATATACATATTTAAGACAAATAAACTTGTAACCTATTATTTAAATATTATTTTTTTGATTTGTTTTACATTTCTAAATTTATTAAGAAACTCATCAGTTGTAACTATTTAATGCTTTAATGGTATAATGGGTCGACACATATTTAAAGGAGAATTCAAAAAACATTTAATTAGTAATTTTACATTGCCATCTAACACAAATATTGGGTGCATGAATGGACACGTTCTGTTTCTTTATACTAGCAATGGTGAGTTGTTTAGCAAAACAGCTGCAAAAGTCAATGAGCATTTTAACTTGAATATTTGCTCCAGTCATATCAAAAAAGTAGTGTACATAGCCAAAAACTGGTCTAAAAATTTTTTAAGAAAATATGAAAGTTGTGTTGCATTTTGTAATGAGCCCTTTATAAACCGTGAACCACTGATTACAATTTTATCGCAGCCTATCTTAAGTAACACTAATTACACAATATCACATTCTTCTGTTTTATCATTGTCAGAACACAGCAGTGTCACATCTCTGATACGTAATGAACCTTCATGTTCTGCTGGACATGAAGCAAATTTAACTACTAGACAGACTTCAATAGAAAAATTGAGCCCTAGGAAGAAAAAATTAACTAACCGGTTGTCTCATTTGTCTTCTAGATTAGCAATTTCTTCAATAGAAAATCGTAAGAAGATAGCTTCAATGAAAGCAAAATTATCCAGCCTGCCATATAAATTAAAAGTTCTAAGGCAAAGTGTTAAAAGAAAAGAAGATATTATAAAAGCCTTAAGAGCTCAGGTTAGAGACTTAAAACATAAAAACCAAACATATTATTACAGCAGGCAAATTCGCAATCTTATTGCATCAAAAAAAGCAATAAAAATTAAAGAGAGAGAAAAGTTTAGAAAGTTAGCTCTCAAACATAATGCTGCGATTAGAAAAAATAATACGGATATTACTAGCTTAGAAGATAGTTTGACCCAAATGGAGGAGGACAAGATAAGTATTACAAATACAACTGATTGTAAAAGCTATCCATTAAAAATGAGAATGATAATATACTGCATGTTATTGTGTAATGTCCCAACAAGTAACATTCCATTTCTAGTAAGCAAAATTGGGCAATATTTCAGTGTTATTTTTTCTCACATTCCTTGTCGTAGCACTATTGAGCAAATGGCTCGTGAGCTTGGCAGTATTGCTGATCTGCAGGCAGCTGAATGGATCATTAGTAATACTCATCTTACTCTTGGGTTTGACGCAACTACACAAGAAGGTGTTCATATCAACAGTATTCACTTAACTTCAAATGATAAATGCCAGGTAATTGCTGTTGATCAATTACCAGGTGGGACAGCTGTGGATTATGCGAACCATATATGTAACGAAGTGGATCATACAGCTTTAGTATATTCAAACTTTCACTTGAAACCCTTTGAAGAATGTCGTCGTATGGTCATATCAAATATTTCAAACACAATGTCGGACAGAGTATCTGTTAACCATCTTACAATAAGAAAAATTGGTGAAACTTGGGGTAAAAGTCTCAATGAATTAAACTGTCATTTGCACCCTCTTGACACAATTGCCACATCGTGTCGTTCAGCATTAAAGTCTCTAGAGCTTGATAGCTGCGAATTATATGGAAATGATTGTATAGCTGCAAAAATTGTTTTGGCTATGAATAAGATGAGGTTCAAAGATGGTAAAGGTGACCCAAAGGGATTTGTTAATTTTTTAGACAATAATAAACTACCACGAGGTATCATTCCAAGGTATCGTGGAAATCGCCTTCACATTCTGTTCCACACTTGTTTTATTTTTATAAAACATTATAACAAATTTTTACATTTTTTAACTATAGGAACAGTAAAAATAAAAACTTTACAAAGGGTTCTGCGAGTAGCATTTTGTAATACAACTGCTATAAAGCAAATGTGTCTACTTGCTTTATTTGGAAAACTTCTTACAGGGCCGTGGATGACAATGTTTTATGTGTCATCTGAGAAAGCATATTTTGATCATGTTGGTGGTATCCAGATTGTTAAAAATGTTGTGCAAACAATTAAAGACTGCAAATGCGATCCAGCTGCAATATTTTGCAGAACAACAGATTTTTTTGGAAATGCTCTCAAAGCAAATGTGTTAGAACCATTAACAAAAATATGTAGAATTGATGACGAGCTCATTGCCATGATCTTGGCTTGCCTCAATGCAATAGAAGTGGTTTTAAATCGACAGTATAAGCGCTATTTTTCCATTACCATTACAGAAGCACTTGAAAAAGAAACAGCTAGTGCAAGGCTTCATAACATAGATAGTGAAGAGTTAATGGGAATGTTCAGTGCTGCAAAAGGAAGATCTCCTAATGCATCTATTGATTATATATCTTGCAAATTACGAACCAAAAAGAATGGGACAATGGATTATCTGGATAATCTTGATGACTTTTCTAGAAAAATGGTAGTTCAGTGGTCTATTCAGGCAGCACGTAAAAAACGAATAAAAACTCGACTACAACATACTGAAATTAGAGCTGAGATTTCTAAAAGACAGACTATAAAACGCCAAAAAATTGATGAAAAAGAAAAAAGAAAGTTAGAGCAACAATTAACATTATTAACTATTAGTGAAATTCTGAATTTGTTTAAAAACTTATCTACCAAGCAAATTGATGATTTAAATGATGTTATGTGTGAAAGAATTGTTGGGAGAAATCTTTGCCATGAATGGTATGATTCCGATACAGCAATGACAGTCTTGTATAATGGCAGAGTAGAAAAACTTAAAAAAGCTCAGAAAGATATTATATACACTATTTCTTATTGGACTAGAGAAGAAAATGATACTGAAGCAGTTGATTATTATATGAAAAAATTCCAGCTAGTTGCTGACATTGTATCCGGTGAGTTGATGTTTTCCTAATGTAAATATGTTGCATTTATTTTTTTTATAATTAAAAATGCATTTTATTATCTTACTACTTAATTTTACTATTTTTTGACTTTCTATCTCTCTCTCTCTATATATATATATATATATATATATATTTATATATAGAGAGAGAGATAGAAAGTCAAAAAATAGTAAAATAAAGTAGTAAGATATATATATATATATTTATATATATATATATATATTTATATATATATATATCAATAATATGCAAATCTATATATATCAATAATATGCAAATGTACAGCGAGAAGTGGTACTTGCAAAAAAAAAATATAGCAAGTAGTGGAACTTGCAAAAAAATATATAGCGAGTAGTGGAACTTTCAAAAAAAAAATATAGCAAGTAGTGGAACTTGCAAAAAAATATATAGCAAGTAGTGGAACTTGCAAAAAAAAATATAGCGAGTAGTGGAACTTGCAAAAAAAAAAATATAGTAAGTAGTGGAACTTGCAAAAAAAAATTAAGCAAGTAGTGGAACTTGCAAAAAATTATATAGCGAGTAGTGGAAATTGCAAAAAAAAAAAAAAAATAGCGAGTAGTGGAACTTGCAAAATAATATATAGCAAGTAGTGGAACTTGCAAAAAAAAAAGTATAGCAAGTAGTGGAACTTTGCATAAAATATATATAGCGAGTAGTGGAACTTGCAATTTTTTTTGATAGACGGCTCTGGCTTAGGTTCACGTCGTGTCTATTGTTAACAATGATTAATATATAGTTTCATTAATGGAATTTAATATCTTAATCATTAACTAAAAGCCAAGACGCAAACTAATTAGAATAATATTATAAAACATTTTTTGTTTTTGAAATTCTTTTTTAGGTCAGAGGGGAAACCATCTATAACTATCACAAAGCATTGTGTGATGTATTTTGAGTTTTGGTAAAAGATGTTTTTAAATTAAAGTGTTTATTTTCATTGCATTTAAATATTTTTTCGAATCTCATTAAAAATAGCTTCTTTTTTTTAGGTTGTCAAAAAAAAAGGAAGAGGGGGGGGCAACGACACGCCCCCTCGCCCATCTACACCCTTGAAACAAAGGGTGCGCTGCTAGTGATTTTGTATAGTAGTAAAATATAATTTTTGATTTGAATACTAGATTTCTTTTTAATTATAAAGATAAATATTTATATAGAGTCATTTTTGATAATAGGGTGTATTAAACTATCACCCTTACATCCACCCAAAGGCAATGATGAGTCTTCTATATTTGATTGTGATCTGATAGCTAATTACAAAAACATCTTGCATATAAAAATTTACATTTTCATTAAAAGAAAACACTTTTTTATAAATATAGTAAGTCTTTATTGCCGGTAAGGATGGTGGTTTTGTGCCCCCTCTTACCCCCGGATGCGCCCGTTATCTAGAAACTTTTATAAATTTGTAGATGACTCTTGTATCTATCTTTTGATACCAAGATATAAACATTTGGATAAGAATTGGTTAAGTTATAATAATTTTAGTTAATAAAAACTTTATTTTGACCACAGTTTCTTCAACAAATCCTAATATCAAAAAATCGGTACTTAAAACGTCATAACTTTTTGTAGGGTGGTTCAATTTTGAAAATTTTTTCACTTTTATAATATTGACATTAAGCTCTTTTTAATGATATATAACAACCTATAATTTGATGAATTTAAAATTTTCATGTGACATACCTACACTTGGAAGAAACAAAAATTTTAGTATTTACATATAATGTAAATAAATATTTAAAATCAAATTAAATATTTGGTGCTTACATATAACAATAAAGTTTATTTGAATACACTTATTTAACAAGAACTACAGCTTTAGTCAACAAATATTTTCTATGCAGATTGTGTATATTAATAAACAGAATTATTTACCCACAGTAGCTTATACATAGCCTATGTCATAGGTAGATTAAAAGTTTATTAAAATTCTATGGCCAAAATAAAAATTATCTCTTTTTTTTTTCTCTCTGTGTCTATATATATATATATATATATATATATATATATATATATATATATATATATATATATATATATATATATATATATATATATATATATATATATATATATATATATATGTGTGTGTGTGTGTGTATGTATATATATATAAATATATATATATATATATGTGTGTGTGTGTGTGTGTGTGTATGTATATGTATGTGTATGTATATATATATATATATATATATATATATATATATATATATATATATATATATATATATATTTGCTAATTAAATATAAATTTTGCACTATATTTTAATTACCCTTTTTATTATAAACATTCATAAAATACCATTATGGTAAAATAAAAATTATATTCATATATATATATATATATATATATATATATATATATATATATATATATATATATATATATATATATATATATATATATATATATATATATATATATATATATATATACACATAGTTTATATATGTATATATATATAAATATATTTTTTTATTTTACCATAATGATATTTTATGAATGTTTATAATAAAAAAGGTAATTGAGAAATAGTGCAAAATTTATATTTAATTAGCAAAAAACCCTAATGTTTTTGTCTTCAGTTTGCTTCATTAATTTATTATTAATTAACTATAAACAAATGAAGCGAGTTTTTTTAAATAAAAAGAATTAACATTTCTTTGTATAACTGAAAAATAACAAATAAAGCAAGTTTAACATTGTTTAGAAAAACTTTGTTTTGAAAACATTATGAAAATTTAAATTAAATAAAATAGTTTTTGTACTAAGGTTTTAGGAGTTATTAATTAGTAATCATAAAAATTATCATAAAATTAAAGCATGCAAAAAGTGACAAACATTTTTTTAAAAAGAAAATCAGTATCTAAAACACACGCTGAAAAAAAAGAAAAATTTGTGAAATAAAGATTTATAAAAAAAACAATGGAATTTTATAAAAGCGCTTTATAATTGTTTGTGGAATTGATTTGGGTTACGAAATAATATCTTTATCAACAATGCCAAAGATATTATTTCATAAATAGCAACATTGTTCATGTCTTTTATTTTCATTCTTATCTTATGTTGTCAGTTTAAACAGAACATTGCTTAGAATGGTTGTGTGAAGTGTTTTTTTCTAAAAAACTATTGCAATACCTTGTGAAGATTATTTTGTGACAATATTTTATTAATTACAAAGGTATGTATATTTAAATACTCGCATTTTTTAAATAAAAATATATAAAAAAAAATTTTTGTGGATAAGTTCACAATTTTATTAAATATTACCTTCTTTTTTTAGCAATGGTGAGGACATGTAATATTTTTCCCCGAAAAAAGATTTAATTTATCGATTATTAAAAAATACAAGAATGTCACAGTGTAGCTGTGACATTCTTGTATTGAAATGAAATGTTGAGTATCTCAGTGATAGCTGAGATACTCAACATTTCTCAAAGCATAGTGAAGAGAGTGAAGCAAAAGCTTGATTTTGAATTAAATCTAGGACTGACAGAAAAATTATAAATATTTGTCTTCAACAAAGAAAACTTTCAACTGATCAATTGATCAAGATTGTTAATGAAGAGGCTACATCGCTACATTTCCCAACAAACAGTCCAGAGACGTCTTAAAGGATTTGGTTTAACTTCACATTAACCAGCACATAAACTAAAGTTAGTGCCCATTATGGTGAAGCAAAAATATATAAAAACTTCACAGATGACTGGAAAAAAGTAATGATTTTTCAAGTCATGAGTCAACATTAAAGTATCCTACATGTCATGGTGTGATTTGTAATTAATTTTCAAGGTACTGGATATAGTAAATGGGACAATAAGACAAGGTCAAGAGATAATTAGTGATGGACTAATAGCACAATGGTTCCCAAATATAAAAAAATACATTTTTATGTATGATGGGACATCATGTCACAAGGTGAAAACCATTACAAAGTTTTTAAAAGAAAAAAGATTGATGTCTTTGATTATCCCAGAAATCATCTGGATTTAAATCTGATTGAGAATGTATGCAAACTGCTCAAGCAGGAAAACTTACCTGAAAAAGTTAGGTTTAGTGATGTGCTTCAACATAATTTATAATTGTTTTAACTAATTTTTCTAATGGAAAATTGCATTGTTTTTAAAGTTGAAAATTAATATGTTAAAATTGTTTTTCTTTTTAGTGATTTTGAGCTTAGCTACTTACACTGTACTTTTAGAAATGATTTTATTAGTTAAACATCTGTCAGATGCTTATCTTTTAAATCATTAACTAAGTGGTCAGACATGAAAACCTTCAAATTAAAAGTCAACTTGACAAAATCAGTTAAAGGTAATTTAATTTTAAAATACTTATGTTATAAAATCTTTAACATTTAAAGTTATTGCAAATAAGGAAAAATAATAAAATAACTTTTGTATCAAAATGTTCTTTGTACATTGTTATAATTCAAATTGTTTTATGTTGATAGTCAAGTCAAAATATTAAATGGAGGGTAATTAGCGTACTTTTGATTTATTTAATTTTTTATGACTAAAATTTTATGACTATATATTGTTTTAAGACAATGCTATGATAATTAGTTAATAGTTAAAAAAATAGTATGTGAAAAACTTAGACCTACCAAAAGTCTTTTTACAATGAGCCTTACTTCTTTTTTTTTTAATTTCTATTTTAATAAAGCATGTTGATAAAAAAAATAAAAAAAAAATTTGGTAATACTAATTTGTTCCAGAGATAAGGAACAAATCTAGTCTTTTTTTTGACAGACATTAAGGTTGTTATTAATACGAAGATTATATTTGTTTTTTAAGTTTCAAACTTTAAAGATTTATAAATAAGCTAAAAAATTTCTTTTACAATTAGACATTAGGAATAAAATAGAATATTGGTAAAATTTTGTGCCATAAATTAATTTAACATATTTTTGAAGTTTTAAATTTTAATAATTACTTTATTAGGCATTCATACAACAGACCAAAAAATTTTAATTGGTATGAAAAGTGAAGAAAATTTTGTAATTAATTTTCTGTCTCTTAATAGTGGAATTTAAGTTTAATTATTTCTGGAAAATTTATATTTTTACCCTGCATTGAGTTTTGACTCATGACCTTATTGTCAGGTCAAAAATGACCTTAACTTTCATTTGAATAAAAATAAACGATCAAAATTTTGGTTTTAACAAACAACGCTTTATTGTTACAAAGAATTGTTACAAAGATAATAAAAAGTTAATATTAATTATAAGTGAATGCGTTCATCCAATTTATATCAACTCCAAATAAAAATAAAACTTACTCAAATAGTAATGGCTATTCTGAAAAAATATTTCAAATAGTATTTGTGATTTCTTTTTTTTTTTTAATCTAAACTGTCATAACCAATAGAACTCTCAGGTTTTTAATGCAAAGTGGAATGGGAATGATAGAAGGTGGTGGGAGTTATTGTTCAACTTTAAAGAGGGTAAGGGGGCCATCTTATTTAAAAAGTTAATGGAAATTTTTCTTCAAATTGAGGAGCAAGGTTCCTAATAATGGCAGTGGGACTTTGTCTCCAGATGTAATTAAGCAGTGGTTTTTATTTAAAAAATGGTCTATAAACTAATAAAGAGGTAGATAAATTTTCCTGATGTACTAACATAATATCCCTAAAGAAAATGACTGAACTTTTAATTATAATATTATTAATTATAATAAAAAAAAATTTTAATTATAATAAAAATAAAATAAATTACCTGACTTTAAAAGTTACTTTACTAATTCAAAAATAACATAAGATTCATCCTTTACAACAGAAGTTATTAAATAAAATAAAGTTTTTGATCTTATTACTAATTAATCAGATATTGACAGATTATTAAGATTTGAAAGTACCTCATCGCGTGAGTTCAAAAGTGTAAAGAAAAGAAGCATGTTTTTAAAACAGGATTTCTTTTCAACTCTAAGTAATTTCAAGATTTTGAACTTTATAAATAAGTTTAATTTGCCAGCTTATAATCAAAATCTTGTAATTCAAGGTTTCAGCAGAAAAATAAAATTAAAATCCCTGGACTTTTTGGGACCCTTTTCCTATTTTCAAGGATATAAAATTTTGTTATAAAATTCGAAAACTTTGCCAGGATATTTCTCAAATAATGAAAAATTTTTAAGGCCTATCAGAACTTTTCCTTAAAATTTGTGGATAATAAATTTCTTAAAAGTCAAAATATTTTTTCAATTGAAAGCAAACATTCAAAAAGATTTTAAATAATTTCACTTGAACCTCCATACTAAAACTAATAAATATACATTTAAGGCTTTTAGTTTTCTACAAAACCTAAGACATAAGACTTGCTTTTTTATATATTAAAGTTGCAACATTTAGCTTTATTAATGACAATAAAATATCATCAAAGAAAAATATCAAATCTGAATTACTGTCTAGTTTTTGTAAAGCATTTTTTAAATCAAATCTAACTAATCAATTACTTTCTGTTTTGCTTTACATAACTTTTTTTTGTTTGACTTTTTTAAAAGCATCAAGTCACTTTTATTTTTTGCAACAATGGCAAACTTACCAGACTTATTAGATTTCAACTCATGCAAACCATCTTTGACTTTTTTAGTCATAATTTTTGTAGCATTTTTATGGTTTAGCATTTTTGTAGGTGGAATCGTAAATGGCTTCATAAAGTGACACCATCATTTGGCTTTCTAAATTCTTCTACACACTTTCTAAATTCTTCTTTTGGAAAACCTTAAAGTGCATTTGGATGTACCTAGTGCAATCATATTCTTATTATTTTTGTTTATTTATTAATTAATTAACAATTAAGATTAATGTAATTGTAAGATACATTTGAGTAACAAGATTCAGTGATTGTATAGATGTGAGACATATTTGTTTATCAAGAATATTATGATATTATTGGTTTCGCTTGAGTCATGCAGTTTAGAAGAATTAGTATTTTAATTCAATCCATAAAGACCATAACTAAAGAAAAGTCTAAAATTTGTATTTATTTATTTTTGTTTTTTCTAAAATCTAAATTAAGTTCAAAGTTCTTTAACAGCGGTTCTTGATGACAAGACCTGTATGGTCTTCTTTGTGTAGCTGCGTTCTTTATCTTTATTTTTTAACGATTTCTTAGCAAGTAGTTTTTCTTATTGATATATTTGTTAAATATTGTAATAAATAAATTAAAAAAAAATAAAAAATCCATTTCAATTATTTAACAGTGTACTATACTTAATAAATTTGGAAAAAAAAATTTTAAACTGTGTTTACGTTTGTCAAAATGAAACAATGCTTTATTTTTTCATTTTTTGAAAATTTAAAATTTTGACTGCGAATATTATTTAAAAAAATTTTGAAGCAAAAATTTTGAAATGTTGAAATTTTGAAAATAATTGTTATTTCAAAAAATAACAATATTTTTTCTTGATATATTTTGAAAAATTTAAGACTTTTCCAGAATTTTTCAGAAAAAAATTAGGCCTTTATACAGAACTCATGGAAAACAATTTATTTTAGTGCAGCTTGTGGCTAAAATTCAATTACAGTTGTTTTGAATTTTAAGAGAAATATTTTTGTTTTGAGATTTATTAGAATTCTTTTAAGGCCAACAATTGCTTAATCTTAATTAAACAGACTGTTTTTATTTTTATCAGTTAGTTTAAAATGCTTATTTTTAATGTTGGTTTACATTGAATTTTTTTTCTTTTTCTTTTGACATTATAATAAATAAAAAGGAGAGTCTTAATAAGCTCAGTGGATGGGGGAAATTAATAAAAATTCCTCTTTTGTGTTGATAGCCCAAAATTGTTAAAATAAGATTAAAGTTAACAATTTACATTTGCATAATTAAGCATAAAAATCAGTTCTTAAGTCATTAATAAACAAAATTATTACCTTACCTTGAAGTTAAATTCAATCTATCTTTCCTCAACTGTTAGCTAATGATCAATAAAGTAAATTTCAATTCATGAAAATTACAAAATTAAAACCATGTCTCAACAGTATCCAAACTAAAATAAAATTAAATTGGCAAAAATAGAGATAAAAATAATAAAAAATACATAGTAAGATATTTAATAGAATTTTAATTAAAGGTATGATAAACACAAGTAGAGAAGAAATATATTATTATTAAAAAAAAATTGAGAAAGATAATAAACTTTAAACTATTAGTAGATCAAGGTTTGCTATTAAAGCAATTAAAAGTAAGAAGAACTACAGTGTTACAAAAAGAAAACTCTTAACAAGTTTAAAATAGAGTTTTGTAGTGGTACAATAACCAAGAATTAACTGTATCTAGCAAAAATTTGTTGCTAGATACAGTTAGATACAGTAGAGAAAGTCTTCGTTCAAAAATTCATTAAATCAAATTTTTTCCTAATAATATCCGGAAAAATATTTTAAAGACATTTCCGTTAAAATTCCGGGAAAAAAATGCTTTTTGTGTTTTTAAGAATATCTCATGAGCCGGAAAAGAAAATATTTGGCAGGCATTCCTAAAAAAAAGAAAAGTATTTTAATACTTAATTAAATAGAGTTTATAAATTAAATTAAACTAGATTTTTAGGTGAAATAGTAAAAATAATTAAAGTGAATTCTAAGTGCTGAGTGTTTACATAATTTGAAGTTTCGCATTTAAACGTTCCAAAAAAAAAAAAAAATTAACTAAAATATTAGCAAAAAACTTTTTAATAAATAATATTAAACCCTATTTCTTGTTATCGACGGTAAGTTCCGGATTTTTATTTTTATTTTTAAATAAATACTGGTGTGATACCCCCTCATTCTGGCAAACTTTGGCGGAAATTTGACAGTTTTTTTCGCAAAAATAACAATATTTGCCATAAAAAATGTAAAAATAAAGAAAAGTACTCAAACTTTAATTTGCGCGCCCAAACCGTCACCCCAATACAGTTGACGCTGTCGAAAACAGTCTAGAATAGCCCCTGTTAGTGCTATAGACATAAGATATGTAAAATTAAAAACTACGATAAGTTTTTTTGATAAAATCCTAAAATCAAAATAAAAAATTTCATTTTTTATTCGGATTTAGTAAGAAAATAGAGCAAATAAATTTGATTTTAAGGTAAATGAAAACAAACTATTTTAATGAAATAAAAATAAAAGAAAGTAGAAAAGCAGTACTCTTTGTTTAATTACAATTTTTATTTTTTTATTGATTTTTATTCTTATGGTCATGTAATTTCACTGCTCTATCACATTAAATATCAGGAATTATTTTTTCCGGATATTTCGTGAATTCCGAATATTTCTATAAATTGTTTTTTTTCTTCTGGATATTTAAATAGTTTTCTGGAAATACAAGCTAAAAATATTTTTTTTTGTCATCAATTAATTAAAACAGTAAAAGTATTGTCCATCAATTACTTTGTGCTATATTTTACTTTTTTTACAAAAAATAAAAAGTTTATATTAAACTATCAACTGGAAGCATAATGGCAAAACAATAAACGCTTTTATGTTATTATCACAATAAATAAATTAATTTGGCAATTTTAATTAAAAATAATTTATTTTATAATTTAAATTGTTCAGCTTTACGCATATAAATTTTTTTATAGCCATTTTGCTAAAAAATTATAAAGCTGAGCAATTGCTCTAATTATTTGTACAAATAATTAAAAAAAGTACAATAGAGCATAAAATAATTGATGAAAAAGATAATTCCTGATATTTAAAGCGACAGAGCAGTGAGCATATACATATACCTTAAAAAAATTTATGTATCAAAATTAAGGACAAAATATAGAGCGCTCAAACACTTAAAAATACTCAAGATTTCAAAATTATGATTATTTTTCCTTGTTGCTAATTGTATTGAGAACACTCATAGGGGTTAATTAAATTAATTGTTCAACCCATTCAAAAGCCATTTTGTTTTTAATGTTTATCTCACTTAACATCAATGTCGTCTCTTTACAAGAAAATTGTTTGTTATATTTAGTATATTTATTTTAGCATTTAAAAATACAACTTATGACAATTTTTCAACAATTAAAGATTGTTATACAAAATGTTATAATAATAAAAAAAAGCAACGTGTGACTTTTGTCAATAATTAGCAAAGCTAATTATTGATGAATATCGATGCACATTAAAATCACAGCATCTCCCCTAGCTCAAGAAGAGCTCATACATAATCACTATACTTCCGGTTAGAAAAAACTCTTCTTCTGTAGTGAGTGAACCGAACAGGCTGTAAACCTGTTTCAAAATCTGCTGGATAGTTTTAATTAGCGCTGTCCATACTTGTCAGCTTTGCCTTCATTTAGATAACTTATTTGAAAACTCAGACCTTCATAGACAACATGTTTTAAGTTTGTTTCTGGAAGTTTAAATAGTGTCAGATTGTAATCGTCATCAGCTGTTAAATTTCTTCTTTTTTTGTTTATATGACGAAGCTGCACATGAGAAAAATGTTGTGGCAATGTATGTCTGTCGACTTCAACTTCAGCTGTTAAACCTTTATGCAGCGCAACTTTACATCTTTTAAACCATTGTTGTGTACACTGTATCATATGCTTGGGTTTCATCCACACTTTATTGCCAACTTTCATCCTTGAAACTTAGTCAAAGACTTTTGTGTTGATTTGAATTTATTGATTCCATTAGAACATACAAAAAAAATGAGTGCCAGGTTATGATGGAATGTTGTTGATTAAGAATACAGACACAAGAATACCACATTTTGCTCTCGCATTTGTTCTTTTTACCACCTGATTAACTCTTTCAACAATTCCGTTTCCCAATGGTTTTTTAGCAGCTCGAAAAATAAGTCTTACTTTCCATTTCAACGCCATCGCTTGCATAATCAGAGATCTATCATAATCAAAGAGAGGTCTAAGCGATGACCTTTATCCCACGAAATTAAATTTGGATCAATCGAATTACAATCATCACATTCAGCAACAACTTGTTTCACTGTGTCTTTTAACATGGATACCAGCACGTGTACATAACTCCATACTCTTGGAAACTCCTATGTATGCTATTGAATAAATTTTTTTGAATCTGCTGATTATTGTACTTATAAATGATATTATATTCTTGTGTTGCAACTATGTTTTTTCCATTTTGTGCAATATTTTATGTTTGTTGTTTTTTATTGTTTGGGCAATGTTTTCGATACCCATGTAACATTTATATTTAAGGCATAATCCTTGACCAATTTTCCAAATATTTGAAGCATTTGTCGAATTAACATTTCAAATTGCTTAGCATTTTTTATTGGTTTGTCACAAGTTAGTTATGAATTTAATCAACTATGAGAATCAGTTATAATAAAGACTTACTTTGGTTCTATTTCAATGCCATATTGAGACCCTCAGTACATGAATCCAATTTAGCAACTTTGATATGCATTGCATCAGACTTTAGTTAGAGCCATGTCGCATCTTCTATTTTCTGTCACCTTGAGTTATCACAATTCTTTGGGCCATCAAGCTTACATCACATCATACAGTTAGAGATGCATTTGGTTGCAAAAATTTTTCTTTTAATTTGACTCTTGACTCTAATGACCATACTCTTCCTTTCATTCTCGTTAAAAAGATTAATCTCTGTATTAGATATCCAAATCATTCCGGCTACCATTGCAATACTCATTTCTCAATAAAACTCTTATATGGCTTGTGGTCCAGACAACAATATTAGTCTTACTTAAGTCTTATCCAGAAATCTTTTTAATTCTCTCTAAACAATTCAATATGAGCTTGATTTAATCTTGTTTCCTTGACTGCTGGAAAACAGCACTTGTGGTTTTAATTTTTAAAAACTCTGGAGAACACTCTGACCCCTCTTATTATTGCCAGATCAGTCTCCTGGTTTTTTTTATTTATAAACTTTTTTATGAGCAAGGTTATTAAAGTTCTTTGATCAACAATTTCCTACCTCAGTCCTCCAAATTAGGGACAGCATTTATTTTTCAGAGGTTTCAAAGGGACTATCAAGTCCCTAGACATGTTGTGTTCATATTAAAGAGAATGTTAAAAAAAAACGTCTGAGCAAATTTTTTTTGATTAAAACTAATTAATAAAGGTATACCAAGAAAAACAAATCTTGTTGTTTTAGTCGAAGCTCGTTTCTCCGTTTTCTCTGGTATTTCGAGTATGTAAAATAAACGCGATTTTCCAGGCGCATTATACAGACTTGATAATTTATTCAAGTTTGTTTAATTTATAGGAGTTTTAGAGCATGACATCATTGGAAACATTCTAGAAATTCTTTAAAAATTTTACTATTAAATTTTACTCAAATAGCTAACTATAGTTACTTATTTTATTAAAAGTTTATTTTATTAATTGTTCGTTAGTTTTTTACAAATCTAACGAACAATTAATTAAATCAAGCACTAAGAATAGATATAAAAATTAAGAATATACTAATAAAATATATAATTTGTAATTAACTTTCAAAAATTTGACAATTTAAAAAATATATATTATAAAACATTTATTTTTGTAAACAAATGATAATAGTTTAAAAGTTTTACGGCTTTACAGATGTGGCTCCGAGAATGAGCCATAATATTAAAGTAATAGTTCATTTGATAATATATTCTTAAAAAAATTTATGCTAGATATCTCAAAATGCAACAAATCGTAAATAATACAATTCCTAAAACATTTCAACAGAATTCTCTAGAACTTTATTTCGCTTAGTCAGCATGTTTTTTTGAACCAATAGAATTAGTTTGTGAAGCCTTTAGTTCAGCATATATACCAGCAGTATGAAGCAAAAGATTTACATATCATACCTGCAACTATAAGTAGTGATCATTCAGGTCATATTTTTAAGAAATATATGGAAAAAATACATAAATATAAATGCATTTTGTGTAAATAGTAAAATATATATAAATAAAATATTATAAATAAAAATATCTCATTTGTTTAAAAATGTTTTTATTGATATGTTAGCTTTATTTAGCAAAAGCTAATTGAAGAAATAATTGGATTTAAAAAATAACATTTTTATAAAAATGCAATAAGTGATATACTTAAAATGAGTACTGCAAAGTAAACAGAAAATTATACGAGTTGTTGAAAATTTTTTTAATATTTTATATAATATTTTAATAATTTTATTTTAGGCAATTTGCTGAGGTAGCGCTCTTGGTGTTGTCGCACAAGAGTCACAGCTGAAGAGTTTCAGGTTTGAACTCTTATAAGGAAACTTTATTTTAGTTTCAAAATTTTATTACAAAATGATTTTAAAACTAAGTAAACTTAAATGACTTTAAAACTAAGTAAACTTTCATACTTTTATCTATAGTTTTTGTTTATTTATAGTGTTTATTAATTATTTTAATTTTTTAAAAGTTTCATAGAATAAGTTCATCAATGCACACATAAATTGACTGATATAAATGTAGTTGCAGAGAGTACATACAAAACTGAGGGTTTAGGTTTTGCCATGTATTCTTTGAATAAAAAGAAAAGTATTTTAACATTTATTTGTAAAGTTTACGCTAGATTTTTAGGTGAAACAGTCAAAAGAAATAATAACTTATGTTTAAATAGGTGCATACAAATAATACGAAATTAATTACACAGGCATACAAATTAGTTTACAAATAATTATAATTAAATTAAATAATTACAAATAATGTCTTCATAACTAAACATAGAATTATATAATTTATTCCTTCTCAAACTAAACCAAGACATAAATGTTTTTTTAAACTAAACTAAACAATTCTTTGCAAGAAAACAACTAGAATGATAGATGAACATTTTAAACAACAGCTTCTATTGTGCATTAATAGAAGAATATTTTAAACCCGCCAGTTTATTGGAACAATAATATTTAAGCTGATAGATTTAATTGTTTTGTTTAACGATAATTTAAAAGTTCCTTCTCATGTATGTTATCTTATTTAACAAAGAATGTATTTACTTTAGCAACACATAAAAGCACTTTAATCAGGCTTGGTTGGGAAGCGGGAGCAATTGCTCTCGATTGCTGACCATGTAAATAATATTTAGTTGCAAAAAGCTAGCCAGATTTTTTAGTTGCTTTGAGAACATTTTAAAAAGCAACACTCTTAATTTCGATTAATCAGAGTATTTTCTGAACCAATAGAATTAGTTTGTTCGTTAATTTGGCAGGTTTTTAGTGTTCGCGAATATTCTTTTTATTCTTTTGCACAAAGATGTTTTGAGAACATTCAAGTTTTTTATGTCCGTAATACAAAAATATTTTGTTTCGTACATAAGTTTTTCATAAGCCAGTTTTTCACAACTAAATATAATTACTGTGGTCAGTATTTGAGAGCAATTGCTCCCGCTTCCCGACCAAGCCTGTTTAGTGAACTTTCAATATACAGCACTTTTTTTACTTTTACTCAAGTAATTTTGGTCTAACAGTACTTTTTCCATTGTAAAGATATTATATATTTAAGCTACTTTTCAACTGCATGAAAATTTCAATACAATAATAAACTCTCACTATTAATAATAATCTAACAATATTAATAATAATCTAACAATATTAATAATAATCTCACTATTAATAATAATCTCACAATAATAAATGCTCACTACTAAAATAAAATAATAATCTATTTCGATAATAATACAAGTAGTCTAAAGTAGTTTAAAAACAAACTAGTCATTATGTAAAAGAAGTTTGTAAAAGTAAAAAATAATCATTTAATAAATCATTTAATATAAGGTTTACAAATTGGATTTGTGTAGGCATGAACGCATGTCAACCTGTCATACAAATATATTGTATGTACACAAATATGTATGTATGTACACAAATATATTATGTATGTATGCACACCATAGACCATGAAATTCTTCTCTTAAAGCTTAACTATTATGGTGTACCTGGCATATCCTTCCAGTGGTTTAGATCATATCTTTCTGATTGTCAACAATTTGTAACTATAAATGGAACCAGCTCAGATATTAAAAATGTTTCAATTGGTATACCTCAGGGATCCATATTAGGTCTTCTTCTCTTTATTATCCATAAAAATGATCTCAATCTTTCTATCAAACATTCAAACGTATCATTTTGCTGATGATACTAATCTTCAATTAATGACAAACTCTCTCAAAAAAATTAATAAATATATTAATCAGGATATGGCCAGTCTTGTTCAATGGCTTAAAGCAAATAAAATCTCATTGAATACTAAAAAAATCAGAAACAATTATATTTAAGACTTGAAATACTAACTAATCAGGTCTCATCCTTAGGTTCAAGAATCTGTTCTTAAAATCACTCCATCATTTCTACCTAGAAGGTTACGCTTAACTTTACTTTTGAATTTTTTACTTTCTATCTTTTGACTTATTTTTTTTATAGTTTATTATTTTATTTTAATTTTATTTTTAATATTTTATTTTTAATAATTTTTTTTATTATAACTTACTTATTTTATTATAATTCTTGTTTAAGTATATGTGCATATATAAATGTACATTATATTAATTGTTATATATATATATTAAAAAAAACTGATTTTTTTGGTATAATTTAATAAATTTTTATGCAATTTTACTTTTATTAGTTACTATTATGTTCACTTATTTAACTTAACTTACTTTTTCAACCTACTTTTTTATGTGGTTTTACTTATTACATATTATTATTATTATTTATTTTTTTAAATTTATTTAGGTCATTGTGCTTTATTAGTGAATCACTATTTGCAATGACCTGTGTTTTTGTAACATCTGTAACACGAAATATATTGTTATTGTTGTTTGTTTGTATGTGATATATTTTATAATCTTTAATCATAAATCATTTATGAATAAAGATTAGAAAATATATCACATACATAATATATTTGTATGACAGGTTGACATGCATTCATGCCTACACAAATCTAGTTTGTAAAACTTATAAAATAATAACAAATATATAAAAATAATACAAAAAATATTGTGTTATATTTGAACTAACTATGAAACAAAGTCATCTTGTGTAATGTTACATTTCTCAAATATAAAATGCACAACAATTTCATATATTATTAAATTTAAAATTAAAGACTACTTTAAATATAAAAGTTATGTGTAAAACAGTAATATTAAATATGCTAATATAATTTTATATAATGTACAAGAAACTTTAATTATGTAAATAATGAAAATTCTAGTGTTTGTTCAGCAGTAATATTAAAGATGCTAATATAACTCTCAAAACTTACCATCGTAATCTTTTTATAATATAATTTTTACCTTTAGCAACGATTCTGTGAAAAATCAATATAAAAAAATTGCAGCGCGGCCTGCTGGTAAATATTTGCGTAAATAGAACATATATAAAAGGCATATATGTTTTATATTAAGCAAGTTAAAATTTATCCGGCTAACGAGAAACAATTTTTCGGACCTAGCGCTAGTCAAATTTTTCGTCCAATCAAAATAGGGATCTGATCTCAGGAAATCAAGGAGGTTTATTAAACCTCCTTGCAGGAAATACATGTAGCCGCTTTTGTCAATATTTGCAGTTGCCATTTTGAAAACAACAAAACTGATAAAATCACTGATCTCAAAATATAACTGGATAGCGTATTCGGCAAATTTTTTTGAAGCCAGTTTTGGCCTCCCAAGATGGCGGCGTATTTAGTTGATTACAAATTGAAAAAATTTGGTTACGAACTTTTATATCTTTTTTAAATGAAAATAAATGTATAAGCCTCAAATACAAATATATTTTTCGATTTTACATAGCCAATATTTTATCAAAAAACGCAATATTTCATATTTACGTAAATTTCTAAAATATATATAATATTTTGTTTAACAAAATATACTCTTAGTTTGTATAATTTAATTAGTTTGTATAATATCTTTCTTTTTTATATAAAAATTATTTAATTATATAAGGAAAATTCAATAAAATAAAGATAACAATTTTTAGTATTTAAACTAGTATTTTACCTAGAACCTAAAAGTTAACTATTAGGTTCCACTAATATATATATAACTAGTTATAACCTATTAGTAGAAGTAAAAAACAAATAAAAACCTAGTAGTTATCTAATTCAAAAGTTTCCAAACAACTTTAAATATGAAAAATCAAAATAATTTTATTTTTTATTTATATTTCATTTATTTACTTTCTTTTAATTTTAGTTTTACCATAAATTAATTGTTTTTTATACAATTTATGTACCTTTTAGTTCTTAACTACCCAATGCTGTGTGCTAGAAGGTTAATAACACAACTGCATGGTAGGCATTTTTTTAAAATAAACTATTATAAATTAGTTTTTCAAATAGATATCACAAATTTACAAATGCTGCACGAACTATTAGCTGAGCTCTGTGAGTACACACAACTCAGAGGTTCCTTCTAGAATTTTGTATATATATATATATATATATATATATATATATATATATATATATATATATATATATATATATATATATATATATATATAGAGAGAGAGAGAGAGAGAGAGAGAGAGAGAGCAAAAGAAAAAAGAATCTAAAGCTTTTAAAATATGAATTTGATCTCTGATGCTGCAGTTTTCATTTGTTTATACGTGGCTGTGAGTTGTTGGCATTTGATATTGTTATTAAACATTCTTGCAGATCTCTTAGCTAAATAAGATCTCACAGCACAATAAAGAGCTTGTTAGATGGTTTTGACTGAGTTTATATGTTAAATGATTTAATGGTGAACTTTCGTTTTCTTCTCAGTCGAGATATATATTTTAAACAGATTTAACTGCTGCCAAATATCTAATGAAATCAGATTTTAGACTATACATAATTATTTGCGTACCAATTAATCTCTTTAAGACTAATGATATAATTATATGTTATGTCAAGAAATGGAAAACAAAAAGCATTGTTACATACACACAATGCTAACTTGTATCCATTATTAAATAGGTTTCTTGAATTTAATGTCATCTAATCAATCTTTTATGCGAATAAACTCATCGGCATACATATAAAATTATATAACTGCAACATACAGTTTAATAATATAAAAAAAGTCAGCAAACTATAACATATAGCCGTAGTTCTTAACAGCAGGTAAACATATGTAACTTTAATTAAAGAGATATTTCAAAAAGGTGTTTTGAATATTTGTATATTAAAAATTTAATAAATACATTTTTTTCAAACAAATGTATTTTTACATACATTTTCATCACCGATTGTACTTAGTAATTATCCTTTAAGTTATAAGAAATGATTATTTACATTTTATTTGTTTTAAAAGTTATTATAAATAACTATAATTCAGACTTGTGTTTTTTTTACCAATATAAGTGATACTTTAAAATATTTTAATCATAATTTATGCAATAATAGCATTTAAATATAATATAATTCTAGAAGAAGCCTCTGAGTTTTTGTGTATTTACAGCACTCAGTTAATAGTTCATGCAGCATTTGTACAAATTGGTATCTTGCTTAAAAAATATAAAGTATAAAATTGTAGGTAGGCATGATTGCTGCTGTTTACCATGCTGTTATGAATTATTAACCTTTTAGTATACAGCATTGGGTTCTTATTCTTAGTTATAGCCTTCTTAGTTAGAACAAAAAGGCACATAAATTATACATAAAACTAAAATTGTAAATTTCACTCATTCCATTTAATAATAAATTCAATTATTTAAAAAAATTTCTTTTTTTTTCTCTAATTATTATAAAATTCATTTGTTTGTTTTTTTTTTTGTTATTTTTTTTTTTACTAAGTATTAGTCTTATTGCATAATTTTCTTTTGTATTTTGGTAAAGTAAAATAGAATGTATATCGGTTTCACCGCTAGGAACTAAAATCGCCGCCATCTTGGGAGGCCAATTTCGGCTTCAACTTTTTTCGGAAAAAACAATAGAATCCGCTATCCAGTTATATTTTGAGATCAGTGGATAAAATTATTCCGAACAACTTTGTAATTGTAATATGATTGGTTGATTGGAGATAGAACAAGATAATATTTTCAAGTTTGCTCATTAAGGAGATAGAACAATGCAATATTGCATGCAATACCGTGTTAAAAGTTTCATTTTTTTTCAATATAATTAAAGTAGAACAACACAATGCTAAAATATTCGAAAATAATAAAATCTCAATTTTTTCAAAAATTGGAGATAGCACAAGATAATTCTAACGTCGCAATACGTATCCTGTATTTTTTTCTTTATTTTTTTAAATTTTTCCATTATTTATTTATTTATTTAATAATAACTGTGTACATGTTCAATGACAATGTACGGAGCTTAGTTGTTCTAGGCTTTAACAGCCGATTTATGTTAAAAATAAGTCCAACTTTGATTTAAATTGTTTTAGTGTTTTAGAATCTACAATGTTTTGATCTAAGTTATTCCAGCTGTTAATAACACGGTTTGTTAAGAAATAGTATCTCTTTGGGTTTTTAGTTAATTGCCTATGAAATCTCATATTGTGAACTCTCGTATGTGAAGCTATTAAATCTGGTGGGTATTCCAATGTTAAATTTTTTTTTTACTATTTTGTAAAGTTTGATTAGGTCATTAGGTTCGCGTCTTTTTTCAAGAGTCGTTAATTTAAAGTAGGTTAGTCTACTTTCATAGTTTTCCCCTTGAAGACATTTTATTCGTGTTCCTTTACGTTGTATCGATTCAATATTTTTTTGTTCTTATTATAATATACTATGGTATAAATATCGTTGTACATTAAATATCAGAACACGGAGACTCAAAAAGGATCATAAGATCCTGTCACTGAGAACCGTTTAACAATACAGTAAAAATAAAACCAGTTAAATAATTACAATAAATGACGTTTAAAAATAAAATTTAAATTTAAAACAGATATTTCATATTAAATTTCAAATAAAATTTAAATTTCAAATCAAATTTCAAATAAAATTTAAATTTAACCAGATATTTCAAAATATAAAATAACGTTTGACAACATAAAGAATATGATAAGAAATTTTGAAGATAGGTAGTTTAATAAATATTATAAAAGAACCTTTGAATTTAAGAAGGAACTTGCTTAATTTAGGAGTTGTGGTTCATAGAAAAACATCAAGGATTTAAAATATAAATTACACTATATTTTATTTACAAAAATAACCATAAAATAAGTTAAGTTATAGGTTTACCTTTTTTTAAAATAAATACAAAATTTCATTTCATTTGGTTCAAAAATAACGGTGCAGCCTGGTTTGGCCTAATTCAACTTTTTGCTAAATCAAAAAAAATGCGGTCCAATTTTTAAAACACTTTTTTACGCGAAATGCGCATATTCTCACATCCCTAGTATTTTCTTATTATTGTTATTTTTATTATGACTATACTTTTATGATTATAAATATTATTATTCTTACTATTGTTAATATTGTTAAAATTGTTTTTATATTACTGTTTTTGTTATATTATTGCTGTTGTTATTTTTGTTATTATTATTGTTGTTGTTATTTTTACTGTTATTGTTATTATTAATATAGTATAGTTTATACTTATTATAATCTTTACTATTACTTTTAATCGCTGTTATTACAACTTTTATTTACTCCTACTTGTGTTATCATTATTATTATCATTATTTTATTATAATTGATTTTTACAGGTGTTTACTTCATATTAGTATTTATTACTATTTTAAAATAACCTTATCAAGGTTATTTAAAGGTTAGCTGTTACATCAAGGTCCTTAATCTAACAACTGTATTCAGAATATATTTGATTTGATTTAATTTGATCACTGAAAATTTTGAAAGTTAGTGAAAAACAATGAGGCAAGAACAACGATTTATCAGGCCTTGGCTGAAAGAAATCAGTGCAAAAGCGGTGAAAAGCTCTCGTAAAACAAGCATGGCAAGCTATGCGAGCTGCTTCTCTAAATTCTTTAGACGAGCATTTTTTTTACTGCTTATAAAAAAAGTTTTATATTTTTTTATTGTAATAGAATGCAGTTTTTTTTTAGGTTTACATTTGTTAATCGTTGTACAGCTCATAATAAAAATAATAATATAAACTTACAATGGCATAAAACATAACAAACATAAACAAGGTATCTGAAAGAAGATCGCAAGGATCTTGTCATCAGAACCTTAAAAAAGTATTTAACAAACATCAGATTTTAATACAGAGTAAACCAAAATATAAATTAAAAAGTAAAAAGTATAAGAACAATAAACAAAATAAGTAGGAATAAACTTCTATAAATATAAAACTTCTATAAACAAAAAAAAAATAGACCAAAATATATTTTAAACTTTTACTACTAATAATAACTCAATATACTATCTAATGAAAGAATGAGGTTTTTCAGTTTTTTTTTAAAAAGGCAAAAAGTAATAGATACTTAAAATTCGCCAAAACAATTTTATTCCAAAGGTGTGGCGCTCGATAGGTAATACAAAATTGATTAAAGTTTGTTTGACAGAAAGGCTCATTTAAAAAGTTATTATTTCTCAAAATATATTTACTGACTGATTTAAAAGACGGCTAGGGGTAAGTTATTTATCCACATATACATATTATTTATTTATCCACATAAATATTAAATACGTTTAACTCGTAAATATTCAGAATTCTCATTTCAATAAAATAATGCTTCGAATGAGAGAAGCGGTTTGCATTGATTATACGGATTGCGCGTTTCTGACGGAGATAAAAACTTACTTTTTTCTGTACTTTCCCAAGCAATATTGGCATAATTTAAATAACTATGTATAAATGAATAATAAAGTTGGATTAAGACTTTCTTATTAAGATAGATTTGCAATATATATAAAGGATGCCCATGTTTTTAGAAATTTGTGTGCTTATATAATCAATATGGTGATTCCAAGTAATGTTTTCATCAAGATAAACACCATAAAAAGTTTTGTAACAAAATCTCTTTTATTGCCTTTTGATCGATAAAGATTGAGGTATTTTTGGTGGGAGAACTCGCTTTTTTGTAATCGAATGAAATAAAACCCATTTTGTTTTATTAGTATTCAAGGTTAACTTATTACACTTGAACCAATTAGATATATGTCTGAGTTCTTTGTTCACAGTTTTAAAAAGTTCATCGATATCATAGTTTGAAAGGAATAAATTTGTATCATCTGCATACATAATGCTTGTTAGTTTTGAAGCTTTATTTAAGTCATTTCTACAATTAAAAAAAGGAGAGGTCCAAGAATTGAACCTTGTGGGACTACACAGGTTTTATTAAGAAAAGTGGGTTGGTAATCATTGTTAAATGGTACATATTGCTTTCGGTTAGATAGATAACTTTTAAACCATTTTAAAATTCTATTTTTTATTACGTATTATTTGAATTTATAAATTAAAATATGGTGATCGACCGTATCAAAAGCTTTTGATAGGTCAATAAAAATTTCTAGTGTATATTGTGATTTTTCGAATGATTTTGAAATTTCACGGACAAATTGGATAATTGCATGTTCAGTTGAGTTATTTTTCTTGAAACCAAATTGATTGATGTGAAGTAGATTACTATCATAAAAATATTTGTATATTCTGTTAAACATAATTTTTTCTAAAATTTTCGAAAATGTGGAGAGAACAGAGATAGGGCGATAATTACTAATTTCAGATTTGTCCCCTTCTTTAAAAATAGGAATAATTTTTGCAATTTTTAATTGTTCTAGGAACACTCCTTGATAGATATAAGCCCTAAAGATTTTAAAATGAACAACTTTTAGTTGTTCAAAGCAATCTAAAACCACGTTTCTATTAATTTGATCTGCTCCAATTGCTTTACTTTTGTAACAGATTTAAAGGCTCTTTCAAACTCATCAAATATTAATTCCGTAGATAACTCATCTAAAAAAATGCAATTATCCAGGGGTTCTAGATAGTCAGTAAACAAAGATTTGGTCTTAGGGATTTTTTCAGACAGTGTTGGTCCTATATGAGTGAAATATTTGTAAAATTCTTAAGCTATAGTTTTTGGTTCATATAAACTTTTGTTATCGACTCTAATTATTTGTGGCAGAAAACCAGAGCATGGTTTATTTTTGCCAATAATCTCTTTCATTATTTGCCACGTGCGCTTTGTGTCGTTTTTAAATGTGTTAAATAATTGGGAGTAATAGTTTTTCTTTAAATTTTTGCGAATTGATTCAAATAGGTTTTGTAGTTCTTATAGATTTTTTCGCTTGAAGCTTTTTTTGTTTTTAAAAAATTTATGTATAACTTTTGTTTTATTTTGGATGATTTTTTAAAACCTTTAGTAATCCAGGGTGTATTAATATTCTTAGTTGTTATTGTTTTTTCTACTATTGGGAAATTAACTTCATATATAGAAAAAAATGTTTGGAAAAAACTTTCATAAATATTATTTGCGTTATCATCAAAATTTATGTTTTTTCTATGCAGTAATGATAATTGTTCTTTAAATAATTAAATATTAGCTACATTATAAATGCGTTTTCTTATTATTTTTTTTATATTAATGTTTCTTTCTGGGTTTGTTTTATTAAGTTTTAAAAATAGAGGAAAATGATCCGATACATCGGGTCAGGGCAATAACATCCGTTTTTGCCATGTATAATAACATCCTTAAAGCAACATCCGAAATTTCATCGATGTATTATAACATTCGTGCAACAACATCCCAAATTTCATTGATGTATAATAACATCTGTGCAATAACATCCCAAATTTCATGATGTATAATGACATCTGTAGATTTTTCGGTTGTAATTACATCCGAATTTTTTTTTTTTAAATGCATAATTTTAACCAGATGTAGTTACGCATCTGATTTTTTTCGGATGTAACTACATCCGCCAAAAAAAAAATTATTATAATGCATTATTTTAACCAGATGTAGTTACACATCTGATTTTTTTCGGATGTAACTACATCGGCCAAAAAAAATTATTATAATGCATTATTTAAGCATAATAATTTATTTGATAGACTGCCTGCCCAAACCAAACCCTCAGTCAATGTAGCAGCACTCCGTTGCGAGTAAGGCTATTTGTCAGTCGATGTAGCAGCACTTATATAATATAATAGGGGAAAGCGGGGCAACATGGCGAATGGGGCAAGATGGGTTTTCATATAACAACTCAACAAAAATTTTTAAAATTGGGTGAAAACGAAACTGTATTTGCATCTTGTATTTTAAAACACCAATTGGTTTTTTGAAATATTATTAAGGCCATTTTATACAAATATGTTTACTTTTTGCACTTAAAAAAAAATTCCTCACTTTTTCTCATAATGGTTGGTGTCCTTCAAGTTTAACTTCTTTAGAAGTAGTTTTAGCAATTTGTGTTTCTTTTTTGTTACTTTAATTAGAGTTATTAGCAGTTTTTAAAATTTTATAAAATTGGAGGTAAAAATTGCATAATAAGTCATCTTGCCCCGGTCACATGACCAGATGACAAATTTATGAACTTTTTATTTTAATATTTATTTCTAATTGTTATATTTGCAAACTGAAAATTCATGCAGGCAATGAAAGAACTTAATAGCATAAACATACTGAAAAAGTATTATGGCTTCACGGCTTAAAGTTTTTCAATAACTCAGGGCTTTCAAAACGTTCGCCATGTTGCCCCACTTTCCCCTAATTATATATGTAACTTTTAAATGTAACTACATCCGGAATTTTTTTTTTTAATAATGTATTATTTTAACCTGATGTAGTTACAATTCTGATTTTTTTCGGATGTAACTACATCCGGAAAAAAAATAATTTAAAAATGCATTATTTTTACCAGATGTAATTACACATGGGTAATTCCATGTCAAAACAACAAGTCGAAATAACCCACCATCTCAGAAATACTTGATTTTTGGCACAAATGCAGTTAATAATGTCGTTAGTAATAATCGTAAATAATTTGGAGTCAATTTCATTATTTTAAGAGTTATGGGTCTTTGAAGTTTAAGAATTTTAAAATTTTTTTATTCTCCGCTCTCTTAGCAACGTCTATAGTAACACTAAAATGTTAAAGTATACACCGTTACATTAACCATTCGTTTACAAAATTTAATAGGTATAGAAACTTTTGAATAAAGAAATCAAAAATCATTACTTAAAGTTATTAGATCTTAAATTTGATTAAAAACTTTGAAATGCAAACCGGATT
The DNA here is from genome assembly GCF_022113875.1 of Hydra vulgaris. NCBI lineage: Eukaryota > Metazoa > Cnidaria > Hydrozoa > Anthoathecata > Hydridae > Hydra > Hydra vulgaris. The sequence goes on along the minus strand of NC_061160.1, from coordinate 49,850,050 downwards.
TTTAACAATAATTTTTTAGTAAACATGTCTAGTTTAAGATTAATTGCAGAAAATTGATCTATTCACTTTAAATCTTTACAAAAGTAGTTTATATATAAATGCCTGTAAGAGGCAAAAATTATTTCATTGTTTTTTGATGCACATATCTATTTTATTATTGTTTTATTTTTGCAATTTTATTTTTGCATTTTTATTTACCGTTTTGGTTATAATCTCCATTTAAAGATTATAAATAAAATAATTTCTCACAAAAAAAAAAAAAGATTTCTCACATAAGTATTATACTCAAATGTTAGAACCAGTTGCTCCGTTTAATTAATTAAACAAGAAACCAGAAATTCATTTTTATTTTAAACTAAATAAGTCTAATCATATGATTACACTTATTTAGTTTAAAATAAAAATGAATTTCTGGTTTCTTCTTGGGTTAATTAAATGGAGCAATTGATTCTAACATTTGAATTTTGATTATAATACTCATGTGAGAATTTATTATTTATATAATAATAGTTTTAGAAAAATAAAATATTGAAATTAAATATTTTTATAATGGCTGGAACTTCACAATGCTCAGTTGGATTGATTTTAAAATCAAATTGTCACAAGTTAACATTTACAAACCACATTGGAATAAACTTTTTTTAAGATTTAGCTCCAGATGAGCAAAATTTAGTTGCGCTAAGGTGTTGGTGTTTTTTCTGTTGAGAAGTTCCCTGTGTTTCAGAATAAATGCTGTGATCCACTGTTAGTTCACAAAAGACCGTGCAAAGGTTAGTAAAGCTTGTCATACATTTTATAATAGTAAATTTGTAATAATTTTAAGTTCTTTATGTTTGTTAATAGTAGGCACATTTACTTTATTAAGTTATATTTTTTAATTTAGCATCTCTTAGAGAAGTCAAGAACCATAAGCTTTAAACAACAGTATCAATATTGTACCTGGTCAAAAAATTTGTACAAATTGCTTAGTCAAATTAAAAGCTTCAACTGAAATTAATACTGATAACATTAATATTGTTGATGATTACACAAATGAAAGTATAAATAAAGAAAACATATTTAGTGTTCAACACGAAGCTGATATAAATAAAAACAGACAAGAATTTTCTGATTGTCTCAGTATAATTGGTGTGTCACCAGTCAAGCTTCACAGAAAGCCATTTGCAAATCGTATGAGTATTGGGAAGAAAAAAAAATTTAAACTACTGCAAAAGTTTTCAAAGAAAAGTTATCAAGTTCTTTAAAAATTCCATTGACAGAAGTTGAAGTTTTTGATAATGAATATGTTCTTGATTTAAAAAAAAAAGTTGTTCAGTTCGAAAAAATGTTAGTTTTGATCAAAGATAAACTTGAAAAATGCAGTTCATTTAGGGAAAAAAATTCAAGTATTGACTTTGTGCCCACAAGAATGGTCAATTGAAGCAGCTAGTGAGTATTTTAGTGTTTCAAATTATCTAATAATAAAATCTAGATCTTTAGCAAAGAAGGAAGGAGTTCTTGCAGTTCCACAAACTAAGCGAGGTAAAATGCTCCCTGATCAAATAAATACTTTAGTATTTATTTGATCAGGGATTTTAAAATTTTTATGAAAATGATGAAAACTCTCGCCCGATGCCTGGTCAAAAGGATTTTGTAAGTGTTAGTTGGAAAGTCCATATGCAAAAGCGACTACTTTTGTCAAGCTTAAAAGAGTTATTTGTCTCATTTAAAATTCTATATCCACATGTAAAATTAGGTTTTTCAAAGTTTTGTGTTTTAAGACCTAAATGGTGTGTTTTGCCAAACTCATCAGGAACCCATTCTGTGTGCGTTTGTATCTACCATCAAAACATGAAGTTAATTCTCCTACTCATTAAAATTTATTTCCACGAGCTATATAAATTTATTGTTTGTGATATGCAAAACAAAGAATGCATGTTACATCGATGTAAACAATGTCAGAAAAATACATCTAAATTAGAAGAAAAGCTATTCAAACTAATAGGGCAATTTGAGGAAGAAGATACTATTTAATTTAACCAATGGGTTACTACTGATAGATCAGGTTTAGTTATACAGCTTGCAACCATACCAGATTATGTAAATATGGTGATGGAAAAACTAGTCAAGCTAACAACGCATTTATATATTTCTAAATGTCAATCTAAATATTTAAAAAATCTTAAATAAGAACTGCCATCAGGTAGCGCAATAATTCTAGGAGAGATTATTATCAATAATCTGAAGCAAAAAATACCCAGCATTGTAAACGTGGTCTACTTTTCTGATGGCTGTTCATCTCAATATAAAAACTGCAAAAATATATTTAACCTATATCAGCATAAATCAGACTTTGGAATGGATGCAAAGTGGGTTTTCTTTGCAACCAGCCATGGAAAGCAACCTTGTGATGGTATAGGAGGAACAGTTAAACGGCTTGTAGCTAATGCTAGTTTGCAGAGAATTTCTACAAATCAAATATTAAACTCACGTTATATGTTTACATATTGCACTAACAACATCAAAGGTATAAACTTTATTTTTATTTCAAGTGAAAGTTTGATAGAAACAAGATTATTACAATCTGAACGATTTAAAAATGTAAAAACAATACCAGGAACAAGAGACTTTCATGAATTTATTCCTGTATGTCATAATGAAGTTAAGATGAAATACTGCAGTGATGACACTATTCCTATCTTGACCTACAAGTTTAAAAATTGCGAGATGCAAAGTGATGTGCAAAATTGACATGGAATTTTAATTTATGCACCAACATGGCCCTTGAATCTTAAAGATATTTTCTTGCTTCCTTTTATCAATTATTACTTCAAATCGACAGTTTGCTTATGTCAATGATATGTATATGACAATATTTTGCATTTATTAAAAAATATTACCTAATTTTGTTTTGTTTTACAGTCCAAAGAAAAACAAAGAAAATTTGAAGTTCAATAATTTGTATAAAAATTTATCAATTCATAAAAGCACAAACAATTCAAAGAGTTTTGATATTTAAAATTGAGTTTATTTATAGACATGTTATGGATATTGCAGTTTTACACCTAAGTGAAAATACTTCTTATTTTTTGACTAGCTTTGAGTGAAAATACCTGTTTTTAGTATTTAAATATTTTTAATTGAGTTTATTAAATATCTATATTGTAGTTTTACACATAAGTAAGAGTTCTTACTTTCTGGTTGTGCCTAAACATAAGTACCAATCAATCTTCTGTCTCAATCTCAATATACTTTCAATCAAAAATGAAAATTAAATTGTTTAGATTAGTAAGTCAAAAAACAGCTCAGTTTTTTTTTTTTTTTAGATGTTTATATATACTTTAAGATTATGAAGTTTGGAAATATATAAATCATAACCTTTTCTGTAATTCTTTTTATAGTAAGCATGTTTACTTTTCAATTTTATTAAAAACGCCGATTTACTCTTATTGACTTATTAATAAATAAATAAAAATATTATTTCTTGGTATAATTTTATGGTTTAGCATCTAATATGTGGAAAATTTCAAATTATGAAACAATATAGTTAAGGTAACAACGTATGTATTATAATTTACTTGTTACTAAGGACGTTGCTAGGGGAGCATCACAAGTAAAAATGATACTAAGTTTTAATATTTAAACGAGCATAACTTCTAAAATATTCCGATTTGTTTAAAACAACTTTGGGGAATTCTTTTTTGCCTAGTTAAGTGTCTTTGTTGCAAAAATTAAGTCACTTAGAGATAGTGGGTTATTTTTTTGAATTTTTGTTGTTGTTTTGACATGGAATTACCCACATCTGATTTTTTTCGGATCTAACTACGTCCGGAAATTTATTTTATTTTTTATTTTATTTTTAATAATGCATTATTTTAGGCGGATGTAGTTACACATCGAGAAAAACTCTCGGATGTAGTTACAACTTTCTAAAGATGTTATTAGACATCAATCAAATTTCGGATGTTGTTGCACAGATGTTAATTCAGTAAAGAAAAAAAGCGGATGATCTTACACAAAAATGCGCGGATGTTATTTCACTACTCCACGGATGTTGTTGGACAGATGTGGTAATCTTTTCCCGATACATCAGTTTTTATGATACCCATTTGTATATTATTATTAAAAATATCAGTAGTTATAATATTATCTATAAGAGTTGCTGTGTTTATTGTTACTCTAGTGGGTCGATTTATTAAAGTAACTGACCCTGTTTCAAAAATTGCGTCATAAAAATTCCTAATTTTTTGGTCGTCATTATAGAAAAAACAGTTCATATTTAAGTCTCCGACTATATAGTTCTCTTTTTTATCATTAATTCCTTTTTTAATAATTTGTTGTATGAACATGCTCAGGTTTTCGCTCATGCCGTCATGACGCGTCAGGTGGCCGATAACAACAGCTTAATAAAACGTTTTTAGTTTGTTTGTTTGTAATTTCAATAGTTACGATTTCTTTATCACAGTCAGAAAGGCTCAAATCATTCCTAAAACAATACTCAAAATTTTCGTAAACATAAATTAATACTCCACCGCCGCGCTTATTTGTTTTTCTCTCCATAGAAATAGTATTAAAATGAGGAATATCAAAATTACTAATTATTTCATCTTCTGTGATCCAAGTTTCAGTTAAACAAATTATATTAAAAATGTGTTTGGTTTGTTCTAATAGATTTTACAGTTTTTCAAAATTGCAATTCAAACTAATTGAGGTGGAGAATTACAATTTGATTATTACTTTTTTCGCGAGCATTCTTAAAAAGAAACCCTTCTAGTTGGTTTGGAAAACGATACGAACAATCGGATAAAACATAGTCATAAGAAATAAGAAAGTCTGGCCACTTGCGGTATTCCTTTGATCAACTTTTTGTTTGCATTTTTTTACTGTCCAGTCTGCCGCAGAGTGCACAAAATTTATTTTCATCGATGAATTGCTTGTCTAAATTGCATCTTCTTCATCCAATACTTTAAATTGTTCTATTTATGGATGCAGTACTTCTCGGAGGCATAAGGGAGTTTCAATATTTAAGGTTCCTGCATCTAACGATAGTTTTAACACTTCTTAGAGGAAAAATTTAATAGCCATCATTCTTAAAGATCGTGTTAAAGATATAAATTTGAAGGCTCAAATAGAAAGAAAGTGTCTGTTTATTTGTGAAAAGCATTATCTTCCAGAAATGATACTTCATAACGACAACAGAAAGTCACTAAAACCTGGATCACTACCGACTTTGTGTCTTCCAAAAAAAGTTTTATTTCATCAATTCCTACACAAAGGGAATCTGCATCTTCTATCGTTGCTAAAAGAGATGCTTCAATGATTCCAAATAGTATTATTACCTTTAAACCTATATATAAATCATACGAAGAGTTCCTAAATCGTATTAGTAAGGTAAAGATTTGTGACTGGACAGTAAGTGTGAGTCCTGTTGTGGCAGAATTTAAACTTTATGACACAATCCACTTATGTCCTCGATATGAAATATATGTTGATGACAGTCTTGCTTTTACCATTCGTGTATATTCTTAGCTCATTCCAGATGATCATTCGATATATGCAAAATACAGAAGATTAATGTGACATTTTCAGCTTCAAATCTTATTTCTGTTGTTACTTCTTTTACCCTTTGATCTGGAATAACTGATGTATTTGCTTTAAAATCAAATCTTTATATTAAGCATTGTATTTCAAAAAAGTTTGATTTATTTTCATCTAGGAGTGATTTTCCCTTAAATCAGACAGAGTATTTTCGATCTTAATCATGTATTATGCTGATTGGGTTAATGTTATGCTGTTCTCAATGCAAAAAGATTGAAAAAAGTGAAATCATAAGTTTGAAAAAAAATGTTGCCATTGCTTGAATCCCTGCTAAATTAAATGCACCAATTAAATTTACATCTCCAGATCGTCTGAAGCTTACATTACAGAGTGTTCGTCTGGAAAATAAAGAATTAAAAAAGGAATTAGCTTTGATGAAGCAGGAGATTGAAAATTTATCACTAGCTATAAGTAAAAGTATTGAAAGTGATTTAGTTCAAATAATGACAGGAACTGATAAAACCCAGGTTTTTCCATTTATGAGCCTGTTTTGGGAAGAGCAGCAAAAATATTTAAAAAGCTCAAAGCAAGGGATTCGCTATCATCCAGCAATAATACAGTTACAGTTACTGTTTGGGATTAGCTGCAAAATCACCAGCTGCTTATGAAGCAGTACGGTTAAATGAGAAAAACAATTCTGGTTTCTTAGTTTTACCAAGTCGTAGGCGATTTCGTGACTATATATTATGGTAGGCTAATGCGATTCAATGCTGAAACTGTTCAAAACTTTTACAATCTTATTGATAAAGTCTATGAAAAACTAAATTTGACACAACATCCTGAATTGATTTACAAAGTCGATGAATCTGGATTGGAATTAACAATGACTGACACTTATGTAGTAATACCAAAAAAGGGAGCAAAACGTGTACTCGTGCAGATAGAGGAGAAACTGTAAGTGTAGTTGCTTGTACAAATGCTACTGGAACCAATTGGATTCCACCTATGGTTTTATATAAAGGAAAAAATTCGAAACATGAGTAAGGAGATAATTTGCCACCTAAAACTATTTTTCGCATGACTCCAAAAGAATATATTAAAGCAGCCGTGGCGCAGTGGTAGCGCACTTGCCTCAGAAACGTTAGATCCATGGTTCAAACCCCACCTCTGGGCAAGTTTTGCGACATCGGTTGGGAAGGAGGCGTGAACTTCCCATTAAATGCTCTTCCGCAGTGCACTGTAATAAGACCGTAAGGACTTCTTGGGGCACCTTCATCAACTTAAAAAAATATATTACTAAGAAAGAATTTGGTACTTTTTGCGTCATTTAACATGCACCGATTACCAGGAAAAGCTTTGTTGATTTTTGACGGACATCGTGGTCATTTTGATATTGCTATAATAGAGGAATCCGAAAAGTTAAACATCCATATGCTTTGTCTTCCAGCGCATTGTAGTCACGAACTTCAACCTCTGAACAAAAGCGTTTTCAAACCATTAAAAACGTACTGGAATGTTTCCATTGATAATTTCCGAAAGAAACTTTTTTGGACGATCACTGTCAAAACTGCAATTTCCACAATTATTTACTGAAGCATGGTTGCGTACCGCTACACCAGCAAATGCCATATCAGGATTCAGATCAACAGGAATTTATCTTTCCAACCCTTATATTATCCCCCTAGTAGCATTTGCACCCAGTGAAATTTCTAATCGCATAATCGTCAAAAATCCTTAAGTTGGCAAGTTTAGTACTTTGGAACCTGGATCTTCAGACACTGCATCTAGTATCCGTTCAATAATTCCACCACCTAAAATAATTAGTAAAAACTAGAAGATCATTAAATGTGTAATTAAATGTGCAAATGTCGATAGAAGTTTAGTTGCGGATAGAATAATTAAAATGCCCAGGCCAAGTCAAACAAAAATGGCCGTGAAACATAATTTGAAAAAACTCGAAAAAGATAAGTAAGAATGATGAAGATAAGTTTTGTGGTGATTGCGGTCTCTTTTACAACGACAAAAAAAAAAAAGAAGATAATTGGATTCAATGCGTCGGATGCAAAACTTGGTTCCATGAGCACCGTGACACAGGAAATGTAGGCGCTAGACATTTCAATTGTGGGTAAAAACAGTATTTTGCCGCTTTAATAAAATATGTTTTTAATTTTGGAATGTATTTTAATACAATTTTCGAAAGAAGATTGTTAATAACTTATCTTAAAAATAATACTTTTCAAAAATAATACTTCTAAACAATGCCATCGATTGGTTAGCAGAAAAATGCACATGCATGATCAGGGCCGCCGAGAGCTTTCATGACACCTGGAGCATAGTAACAATTTGGCGCCCCTATAAGCATCTTTATATTAAAATAAAAACATGTACACTTATACAAATTTATGACTGTATTTTTATTTTATATAATGTTAATTTTTTTTTATTCGTATTTTTAGGAAAATCTAATCTAGATTAAGTATTACAGATTTTTTGAAATTAATATTGAAAACTCTTTTTTTGCTTTTTTACCATCAAAAATTGTTATTATTATTATGTAGTCTTACGGCAGAGTTGTATCCAATTTATTTTCAACCTGTATGTCCGATAAACTTTGTTAAACCTTTTGTTTTATAATGACCCAACAATCATTTTTTAAATCAATTTTAGTTTACTTAAAGGTCGCTCATTTTCTGCAACAACTACTTGTTTGCATTATTCGAGTTAGAATGTATATAGATTGAAAAAATAAGCTATAGACCCTTTGAGTATATTTGGTTGAAAAATCTGAAGCGTTTTCAGAAGTGTAAAAAATGAAGACTATTTTAAACTATTAAGATGCGAAATAACTTCCATAAGGTTGTCTTCTATTTCAAACTTTATTTTTTACTGGTTCTTGATCTTTTAACCAGAGGAATGAGAATCTTAAAGAAAAGGTTTTTACAATCCCAATTTTAAATTAAATTTGTTGAATGACAAAGCTCATCGTTAAAGTTTTTCATTTCAAGCTAATGTTCAGAGAACTCATGGAAAAAATCTGCATATCCAGGTACATTGCAATTTTGTTATCATCATTTACTTTACAAAAAATTGAGGGCAAAGCAACGGCTTTAGAACAGCAGTAATTTCCCAATGTCTTTTTGCAAATTGTTTTATAGTGGCAATCTAAGCTAAACGTCTCGTGTGCGTAGGCTTCTTAAGCAAGATCTTCCATACTACGGATATTATTATATTAAATAAGTGCTGACGTTCTAGGTAAAGTTTGATTAATTGAGGTTTTAGACAGGTCATTTTTAATTAATTAAATGCTGAATTTGATGAGAAAACGCACTTACGTTTTTTTAACTTGGTTTTGATGGCTATCTTATAGTTTGAAATTATTAACTTTTTAAATAATTTATTAAAGTAATAAATTATTTAAAACTTCTTTAGTAATTTAATTTTAAAAATTCTGCACATCATTAAGTAAATTTATTTTATGCCTCATCAATAAAAAGAAGTTTTTAACTTTTTTTGTAATTAAAATGTCATAATTTTTTTTTGTCTTTCGTCTTCTGACGCTCTTAATATCTTGGCGCCCGGGGCACGCATGCCCCTTTAACCCCACTTTTTCGGGGGCCCTGTCCATAATTTGTTCTTTATTTATTAAAACATTTTTAAAACTATACATTAAAAAAATTTAAAAAGATTTTTTGAGTTATTATGTTTTATTATAAATTATTATATACATTTATTATATTATTATATACTTATTCTTACATGAAAAAAGTATATCAATTTTTATATAACTATTCATATAAACTTATATATTTTCATATTTTCAAGAAAAAAAAAGTATTTAGTGAAAATTTGGTATATTTGACGCCTTGGTGCCTGGGTGAAAGTTACCCATTGTACCCGCCTTCCGCCGGGCCTGTTCCCATCTGTCTGAAGTATAACAATAAAATGATAAATAATAACCAATCTACGGAAAAGTAGCAAATATACACAGTACGGATGTCTTTTTTTTTGAAAGCTTTTTATGCAACAATTTCAACAACAACAACAACAAACAAACAAAAAATTTACCTTTTTTTCAAGGTATATTTCTTTATATGTAAATAAACTGACTAAAAGCTGGACAAAAGTGAGACAATTTAGACGCTAAAAAAAGTGCTTTAACAACTGCTTAGGACGCGCGAGCCATTTCAAAGCAAATACAATTCTTAAGGATAATAATGTAGCTTTTATTAATTTTTAATTTGATTTGATTCACCTTTTCCAATCTTAAAAACTAGCAGTTCTTTTAATTACAACTAAACTATCAAAAGTTGTTTAAATATTAATTTTGAACTATACAAAAAAAAAATATTTAAACTTGATTAACATCAAAATTTTTTTTTTTTGAATAATTATGCGTTAAGAGTTTGAAGTTGTTTTCAAGAAATTAAAGAAATTTTTTGTTAGTAATATCTAAATTGATTTTTATTGGAATTGTTAAACGCTATCATAAATCATGGACGTTTATTTCATTTTTGCTTTGCTTGTATTATTTTCCCTAAAGATTTGCGAGTTACATTTAGAAAGATGTTCACTTAACCTCAAGTTTGAAAATAATAACTTTTTAACTAAAGATTGGCTCCTGTGGGGTCAACTTTATTCCTATTGTATGCACTCTAACGTAAGTTAAAGTATTTCTTATGTAATTTTAGGTAGTAGGGATACAAAAAGACTACTTTCTGAAATTGTTCGTTGCAACATTTTTTAGTTTATTTAAACTGTTAAATTCATTAAGAGAAATAGTTTGCATAAAAAAATATTTTTTATCTTTTAAACAGAAAATCCATAATCGTGAAAAATGTCTCAATTTTGACCCTTACAAATGATGTTTTTGAAACATGACATCTTCATAAAACAAAAGAAAAAATTTAAAAATCCTTTTGCACAAATGTATATTATCATATTATACTCCGAATGACCATTAGGATTTGCATAAATCATTTAACCATAAGAGTAATCAAGGTTTTTGTGAAAAACTATTTTTTTCAATAAATGTTGAAACAAATTTGCATCTGAATTTTTAATAAGATGTTAATTGTTTTAAGTAAATTCTAAGGGGCATCCGAAGTATTAGATTATATTAAACACAAAGTCAAAATTTAAAAATGCTCAAACCTCGAGTTATGTTTTGAGTTACAGCAAGTGTGCCAAAAATTAAAAACAGAGAAAAATGCAAAAAAAAAAAAAAAAATCTTTCAAAAATAAGTTTCTCCTTAGTAAGAACCAGTTTGATATGAACCTACTGATTCTTTTTATCAATAAATCCATTTTTTCTGGGTCGCAATCCTTTTTCTCTTCATTCGTGAACTTTTTTTATCCATTCGCTTAATGCGTGAGTTATCTAACTTTGTTGCTACAGCCTTTGAAATTTGCATTTTTAAACCAAAATGTCCTAAAACTTTCATTATTCCTTTCCGCCTATCATTAAAATGAAACAAAGCTGAATGTACACTCATATCTATGGTTTCCCTGCCAACAAATACAGTTTTTGGTAACAAATACAGTTTTTGGTAAATTTTTGTAAATAATACAAAGTATAAATTTTAAACAGTACTATTACAACTTATCAGCCAATTTATTTGTCTGAGTTATGTTTGTGACTTCAAAATGCGACATTTAGACTGCTAAAGACATAGCAGATTCACCTTAGTGAATGTTCAGAGTAAAATAAAGCACATATTATAATAGGAAAATAGAGAATAAACTTCAGTCCATGGTAACTAGAGACGTTGCTATGTGCTCTGATGCTACTTAAGAGTGTTTTAAGGTGTAAATATGGGCCAAGAAATTTTTTCCATTAAAAAAAAAATTCACAAAATTTTTTTTTCGATAATTATTTGCATCCCTACCATCTTAATTATGTTTACATCTATGAGAATTATTTAAATGGTTTCAGCATTTTCGTCATGTAAACGAAAAACGTAAACAAGGCATAAAGTTTTTAAAATTCAGTTTTAATTTTTTAGTAAAAACATAATCAAAAAATCTTTTTTGAGTAAATTTTATGCTTTATTTTAAATAAAACTATAAAAATAAATTATTTTACAAAATAAATTATCTTACAGTCAGAAAAAATTTTAAAGTTAATCATAAAACACAACATTTTTTTTGGATAAAACTTCAAAAGGGAGATTTATTTTAAAGTTTTAAAATTCAATCTTAATAGTGGAAATATATTAAAACGATTTCTAAACTTCAATTTTAAATTAAAAAATAAATTTGTATCTTTGCTATTTATAAGCATAACATCAACTGAATCACTTTTATAAGAGAAATGATATCATTTATGATTAAAAATTATTCAGTTGATCTTAATTTCTTAATATGGATAAAAATTTTTATTAGTTTATACCTTTTTTTGTGTTTTATTGTGCAACCATTGAATTAACGCATTAAAATACCTAGAAAATAGTAGAGTTGTATTTTTTTTGTCCATAGCTCTTAAAGTCGCAAACAACACATAAAACGCTAATTCGTAGTTTTAGATTTAAAGGGTTATATAGATTTCCTGTCTAAAAAGATGTCGAGCGATAGTTAGAATAATAGTCGTAATAACAATAATAATAATAACTTAAAATGCAGTATCAAACGGCAATATTTTATGCTTTAAGCTTCTTTAAGGTTTCGATTTCTGCTCTGTGTCACGGGTTCAACAAGTAATAAATAAAGTGATATTATTTTGTTTCAGGTTGAAAACAATCAGTCAAACAAAATTTCATCAGATGAGATATGTGTTACTACAAACTGCTATGAGGTATTAAACGTAGTTTTTAAGAAAGACACACACACACACACACGCATATATATATATATATATATATATATATATATATATATATATACATATATATATATATATATATATATATATATATATATATATATACATATATATATATATATATATATATTAACGAAGAAAAAACAACTTTTCCTATGGTACTTTAAGTTTCATGCCTGAGGGCAATCATCAGCGATTTAATACTTTTATTCAATGGCTGATGATTGCCGTATAGGCATGAAACTTAAAGAACTATAGAAAAAGTTGTTTTTTTTTCGTTAATATATATATATATATATATATATATATATATATATATATATATATATATATATATATATATATATATATATATATATATATATATATATATATATATATATATATATTTAGTAATTTTGTAACAATTGATATGAAAACAAAAATAACATACGTTGGAAGTTAACTAGCAATTAGTTCACCAAGTTGCATTTTTCTATTATTACTTTTAAAGGGTTTAGACTTTTCCTTTGTATAAAAAATAATTTCAACTCAAAGATAGTTATAGCTAACAAAAAGTTTTATTTATTTTATTTAAATATGCATCAATATAACTATAGCAACGACAGTGTTAAAATTAATTTTTATACTAAGGAAAGTTCTGAATTCTTCAAAAATAATAATAAAAATGTTGCAACTTGGCAAACTAGTGTTAGTTATTTTTCTAATTTATTTCTAAAAATTTCAAAGTTGCAATTTGTTTCAGAAATGTCGCATAAAAACATCATTAACATATATTTTTTCATAAACCATATCTTGAAAAAATACGACATAAACCGAAGCGAATTATTACCATATTCTTTAGAAATTGAAATTACAATAAACCGTCTATACAAAACACTCAATTTTTCTTTTTTACCAACAAAATTTGGTATTATATCATCCTATGATAGAGACTTAACTAATCCATTTTCTACAAATAGTATTATGTGATCCGATGTTATTTTCAACAAATGTTGACCGATGTTATTTTAAATGTCAACCAATGTTATTTTCAACAAATGGTATTATGTGATAAGTCTTCTAGTCACATAGTGGCCCAACAAAAGTTCTTGATCATTTTTAATTTACAAATGGGTTCTTTACCGTCTACGGCAGTAACTGGCTTTGTATTAAAACTTTGAGTTAGAATATATAGAAAAAGGAAAATAGGGTGTCTTAGAGTGAGTTTAGTTGAGAAGATTCAAGGAGTTTCCAAGATTTAAAAGCAAAATTCTCATTTAAACAATTAGGATGAAAAATTTCCAAAAATTTATTTTCTTTGGCACCGTTTGATTAGAATTGCGCTAATTTAAGAGCTTTTATCTATTGAGAATTTCTTCTTGATCTTTTAACTGGATAAGTGAGAACCTTGAAGAAAAAGTCAAATTCTGATTAAGTTTGTTGAATCAAATGTTAAAACGCAAGGTTAAAGATTTTTTTTTTTTTGTAGTTATTTAGTTGCTCCCAGAAGTCCTTACGATCTTATCACAGAGCACCACGGGAGAGCATTTAACAAGAAATTCACACCTCCTTCTGTACAAATGTTGCTTTTTGGGCTAGAGCTGGCGTTGAACCTCTGACCCCTGGGTTCAGAGCCAAAACTCTAACCACTGCGCCATGGCTGCTGATAGTTACCTCAAATTATTATTCGGGACTCTTATTGCAAAAAACTGCATTTGCAGCTTTATTGTGATATCGTTTTTTTCTCTTTTCCATTTCTTTTTTTTTTTATTTTTCAATCTTTTCATTGCCAAAATGTTAAACCATGATGAGCAAATGCAGCCAAATTACTAATTAACTGTTAAACAAAAACTTTTTCATCTTTTATTAGTGAAGTTGACTTTAACAAACGACTTTGTTGACAAGTTAGAGAGTTTTTGTAACAAAAAGATTAGAAGCGCAACAGTTACTAACAATTTTATCAAGGACTTTGTTTAATTTAGTATTTCGGTGAAAGAATCAAGATTCTCTATAGCACAATTGAGAGTAGCAATATTTTTGCTTGATCTCTTTAGCATAATAGGGGCCTGACATAATATGATAGGGGCCCGACGTAAATTTTAGCAATAATTAAGCCGTTATTTTAAGCTTAGTTACATCATTTCAGCAATTCAAATTTTACTTTTATTAATACATTATAAATGAGATGAGCAATATTGGCTCCCTTTATTTTCCCTGTTCCTTTAATACAAAGAAAGCGTTCAAAAAAGGCTCAAATATTAAATAGGGTTTCTCATACGTTTATCAAAATTAATTGCTGGTTACGAAAAAAAAGTTCATTGGGAATGTCATTGTGAAGTGTGTATATTTATGTTACTCATGAATACGTTTGATCTCAGACATAGAGTATGTATTTATAAAGCCTATACTCAAGCTTTCCTTAGCACTTTAATTTTTTTAATTTATCAAGAAACCATTCTATAACATCACTTATAAATTTGCCCAACTGTTGTGAAATCAGGTTTTAATTCTGTGACTATTCTTTTACGTGTTTGAGCTATTTCACTCCTCCCAATTATTTTTCTTCTTTTTAGCAAATAGTTTTGTCAATTATTTCCTCTTTTTAGCAAAATCTGCGTGAACCCTTGATAAACAAACATCTAATAACTCAACTCAAGCCTAACAACTTATTTTTGAAGATCAATACGAACTTCATTCCTCTTCTTCTAATGCTGATTTGCTAACCCTTATATAAGAGGTGAGGTTAAGATAAACGCTTTTGACATTTCAAACGCTTAAGTGACGTACTGGTCTTTTCCGTTATTTCTTATCATAAAATGTGCCTATAGTTATATAGAAATAACTAGTCATATAGAAACTTATAGTTATATAGAAATAAATAGCTATATAGAAATTTTTTTGAATTAATAAATTATTCTTTTCTCATAGGAATATTTAGGTAATCTTTGATGATTAAAAGTTTTCTTTTTTTGTTCCAGAAACCTCTAAGATACTACAAAATTTCAACTTTACTTTATCTTATATTATTTATATTTTTATTATTAAAACTATTTCCAAAAGAATTAAAAAAAAATGAATCTGTTATTAAATGCTTAAGAAAAATCAAATTAAAAAAAGTTATTTTTCCTAACTTTTCACAAAAGAGAAATAAAATTTAAATTCAGCTAATCAAAAGGTCATGTGGTTTTGCCAAGAAAGAAAAAAAGTTAAAAAAATCTTAAATATAAATTAAAAATAACACAGTACTAAGAATGGAACATAGTAATACCCTACAGGATACTGGTAAAGAAAGAGAGTATTGTCTTTCTAGAACAACTTTAAAATTGTGATAAAACCCTATAAACTTTGCCAAATACTTTGTATGAAAGAACATATGGAGTAGACCAGCGAGCCAGACTTTATTTGTAAGTCTTTAACATGGCAAGGATAGGGAGTAAAAAAAGATCCTCGACTAATTCTAAACCTGCCTTAAATTATAACATCAAAACTGCAATAAAACCCTATAAATTTTTCCAGTATAAGTAAAAGAGACAGAATACTAAACCTGCGAAGGGAGGTTTAGTATTCTGTCTCTTATACTTATATATAAATAGTACTATTAAAGATTTTCCATAAATTTTTAGAACCTAACTTTTAAGTTGAAACAAGCTCAGCATTTTTAAAAAAATAAAACAATTAATTTAAACTAAAAACAATTAAAGAACCATAGGGTGATTTGAAAAGTGACTTGAAATTGAAAAAAAAGGAGTTAAAACTTTCATGCCTTGAAATCTTTAATATTTTAACAAAAATACTTATTTAGGTGTTAACAAAATGAAAAACTAAAAATTTACTTTTGTTTAATACAATTATGTTCTGCTTGTGTTTTTAAAAAATTTAATAAAGATTTTTTTTGTTTATCAATAACTATTAGTGGATTTGCAGTGGACCTATATACATATTTTTTAGCGTTCATTAGAGTTTTGTTTATCGGTTACTTAGTGAACCTTTAGTGGCAGCCGTTATAAATGGCAAGCAGATAACGTACCGACATGTTGATTGTGGCATGTCGGCTAGTTACTTTTGGCGGCTGTCACTAATATTCCACTAAGTAACCAATGAGCAAAACTACAACGGTCCGCTTAAAATGTCTATATAGGTCCACTTAATTTCTTCCATAGAATGTCTGCTGGGTTTGCTTCAAATTTTTGTAAATAAAATAGAAAAGCGTCTGTAACACTCGTTTACATAAAAGATAAAAAAAAAAAAGAAAGAAAAACATAAATTTCCGAAAGCTTGTTAAAAATGACAAAATTAGATGCCCAGCACACGTTCTTTAAAGGAATTTCAGTGGACCTATAAAAGCATTTTGAGCTAGCCTTGTTTGGCTGCTGCCACAAATGGTCTTCTAAGTAACCGATGAGCAAAACTACAGTGGACCGCTCAAAATGTCTTAATAGGTTCACTATAGAATGTTTGCTGGGTAGTCAGTTTAACATGTCAGAATGTTATTGACTTATCATTTATAGCGGCTGCCTCTAATGGTCCACTAAGAAACCGATGACCAAAACTCCAAAAAACCGCAAAGAAATGCCTATATAGGTTCACTGCAAATCCACTAAAACAATGTTTGCTGGATGTGCTTGGTTTGTGCGTATAGTTACTTAGGTTTTTGAGAAAACCTCAAAAGTGGTTTATGCTTTTATCATAAGTTTACGTTTATCTTTATTCTTTCCATATTATAAAAACATTTTAATGACTAGTTTTGCCAAATCTCTGGACAGGGGTGTAGCCAATTTTTAGTACATATGTACAATGTAACCACAAGCTATGATATGTGATCATATCAATATGTTGTATGTGATCAATTAATTATCTAGTTGAATATTTAAACGAATTCAAGTTTAATTGAATATTTTAATGTTTTTGTTTGTGTGTTTTAGATTTTACTTAATTAATTAACTAATTTAAATTCCAAAATTGGATTTGTTATGTCAAAACAATCTACAAATTCAGTAGACAGTTTCTGCAAAGTTTGTCGACGGTTTCATGACCCTCACAAAGGAGGGGGGGGGGATAGCGGTACTGTAGCACTAGGGCCCGGTGGTAGTAACCGGAAAAATAGTTAATCCTAGTAAAATATTATTGTTTTGAATTAAAAGTAAATGTGAAAAAAAAACAAAAAACTTTTGAACCAAAAACATTGTCAAAAATTAAAAAGTAGAAAACAAACAGATATTTCAACAAATCAGATAACCTTTTTATTTTTTTACTTATTTCATTTATATTGCCGATTTTTTACGCTGATTTCTTTGAGCGATTCCTAAAGCTTATCGTCGTTATCAAATATTAGTTAGACTTCACGATGAAGAAAATATTCCATTAAAACTTCCTGATCTTTACATTGGAAACTCTAAAATAATTAGAGAGTCATCATTAAAGTTTTTAGGAGTGATACTTGACGAAAACCTGACTTGGAGAGAACACATAAGAACGATAAAAAATAAAATTTCGAAAAGTATTGATATACTATACAAAACTAAGCAAATTTTAAACCAAAATTACTTGAAAATAATATATTTTTTCCTCATACATTGTTATATAAACTATGCAAATATTGCATGGCGCAGCTCTAATGCAAGTAAAGTTAAAAAATTGCTTAGTAGACAAAAACATGCTGTCAGGATTATTTCAAATGCAGGTCGATTCGCACATTCTAAAGAACTATTTAAAAGTCATCACATACTCAATGTTTTTCAGTTAAACCTTTATCAAATTCTTATATTTATGTACAAACTACATAATAAATTAACTCCTATAATATTTAATACAATTTTCAATAAAATTAATCACGTGCATCCTACAAGATTTTCAAATTACGATTTCGAGTAACCTAAAATACACTATTTGGTTACTAAATTTTCTATTGCCATCAAAGGTCCTAAATTTGGAACGCTTTGTTAAATAACCAGCTGAAAAATTGTTCTTCACTTTCTCTATTTAAACAAAAACTCAAACAAAAACTTCTTAACGATATTAATGAATTAAATTCTTTTTGAGATTCTTTTACCTTCTTTTTTAATAACTCGCGAGATGAGAATTATCTTGTTTCATCTCCACATTTTTTTGTTTTGAGATACAACGATTTAAAAATTAAAAAGTTTAAGAGTTTACATTTTAATGGTTATACACCCTTGCTGATGAACGTCGGGGTGTAGTGATAAGGCAAATATTGTCTTTTTTTAGCCCCCGTCATGTAGATTTTATTTATTTAACACGGTATTGTATTCTTTTTTTTAATGACAAATAAGTTATTAGTCGTTAAGTTAACAAGTATCTAAACATTTATATTTGCACTTAAGAGCGCTGTGGTCTTGAAACATTATGCGGACTGTTATGTAAACTAATTTCCCACATTTTTTTCATGTAATAGTTTTTCTTCGTTAATGGATAGGTAAGTATAATTTGGTCCATAATCTTTCAGGTTTATTATTTTACATTAGTTAAACTTTGTTATCAAATCAATAAAACAAAAAAAAAAAAAAATTTATTCTGAAATTATTTGATTTCAGACATATATATCATTTGAAAACACTATGATTCTGATGTTCCAAAACTAAACTTTTACTTTCTAAAAAGATGCATTTGTTGTTCAGGATATAAATAGTGTCTCGAAAGGAAATTTTTTTTTTTTTTAATTGTTAAATTATTCAAACACCACGTCGAACTCAAAATACAAACATAAATCTGGAGCTCATAAGACAAAACTTAAAAATGAGATAAGATCAAAAGAAATGGCAGATTCAATTGTTGGAGCAAAATCCGAGAAGTAGCGAAAAATGTAAAACTCGTTTTCTTCTCTTTCCTTGAGAAATTTTCTATTGTTTAAATGCCTTTGCAATTACTAAAATAGTCCCACCATCGAGCAAAGTCCTCACTTAATTCAAGAACTTGAGATTTCACGGGTCTAAAACTTATAGCTATAGTTATGATTCTATAATATATATATATATATATATATATATATATATATATATATATATATATATATATATATATATATATTATATATATATATATGTATATATATATATATATATATATATATATATATATATATATATATATATATATATATATATATATATATATATATATATATATATATATATATATATATACATATATATATTTTATTATTATTTAGGTGCCCCAAGAAGACCTAATGGTCTTGTCAAAGAGCACCGCAGAAGTGCATTTAACCAGGAAGTTTACGCCTCCTTCCTTACCGTGACGCGAAAATATGTCCAGAATTTTTGAACCTGGATCTCCTGCTTATAAAGCAAGCAGTCTATGCACTTCGCTACGGTCGCACACAAACCCTCTTATCTTTTTCGCTCAATATCAGAGCTCTTCAGCATGCCTAGAGTGTTAAGTTTATTGCAACTGCCTAAAATAACACTCGGACATGTTAACACTCGGACATGTACCTCAATATACCTCAATTGTATTATATTAGATTATATAATGTATAAAATCTTGATAGACATACTACATTTTGAACAAAATTTAAAAGTTTAGCCACTTTAAGAACTTTAGTGTTTTCCATTTAACATTTAAACAATCAAATTGTTTACCTTTGCAAACCAGAAATATCTTGATTGATTAAACAAACAGTTGACAGACGGCGCTTTTCAGCGTAACTACGCTGAAAAGCTCATTAACTACGGGACACATCTTTAAATTTGTTTAAGGCTTTTCACGTCCTAATGGCTAATTTTTTGATAGAGATTTTAATTTTCGACGTTAATTCTCACGAAGAAAGTTTAAGTAAAACTCATTAGTCTTGCCATTTTAGCTGACGAACACCCTATGGATCCTTATGATTTTATGATACTAATGATTCTCACAAAACTACATCTTAGATTGACGATTTAGTTATTACTCTAAACTATGTGTAACATGTCTGTATTATATGATGTTATATTGTCTGATGATAGATATCTACATTTGCATTTTGCTATTGATATTTATTCATTATTACCAATACTACAAAAAACGGTAATGGCAAACTACAGCTATCAAGAAGTTTGACTAAGTGCTGCAGTTTGTTGACATCAGACTGCAGCCTGATGTCTACAAAGATTTTAGCTATATAAATGAATTATTAAATTCTGTACAGTTATCTTCATAATGCACAGATAACAACCTTATAGCAGAGCATAAAACATATTGATATTTTAAAGTTATTAGTTTATAAACCTCACAGTTTGAAAAGCTCCTTTCATTAAGTTTAGCATCTTACTTGGTTAAATTAACAATTATTTGACACAATAATCAACAGATAAATGTTCGTTAAAACAAAGCTATTACTGTAAGTATTTAATAGTACCAGACAGGGCAGTGTTATATCATCTTATTTGTTTGGCATAAGCAGTACTTGCCATATCAATTTTTGGTTGTCATTTTACTGAAATGCCTATCTTACTCAATGCAGATGCTTTAGTACTACTTTCGTTGAGCCGGATACTCTAGTATAAGTTACTCTGTCATTAAGTGCACAATAACATTTATTGAATATGTGTACTAATGTTGTTGCTGAATTAGATATAAAATTTAATGTAAATAAATCATAAAAAGTTACTTGAATTCTTGGTTAGTTTTTAATGCCTATATCTCATTATACCTACAGAAAATGATGACAATGATGACTTTTTGAATGAATTGAGTCTGTCTTATGCTAACATGTTACTTTGTATATTTAGTAAATGTAACATTATTCAAATTATGCTTGTAAAAAAAACTTTTTGTATTCAGTTTCATGGTATTACCCTGTTGCAAAAGAATAATACAATTGTGTTATAAAGATTCAAAACTGCATATATAAAATGCGTGAAAAAGTTTTTTGGTTATAAATCTTAGTATAACATTACTATAGTATTTTTAAAACTTGTTTTACCTGCGTTTGACACTATTCTGCAAAATCCAAGCTCTTAGTTTACAGCTTTAGTCTCAATGTATCTCAATATGTTAGATAAAAGCTGTTTATTCTTAACCATTTTTAGATACTATTTTTGTTTTCTAATGCAATAGCTAGTTAAGATTTGCAAAATTAAATATTATCTTAACATCAATTTCATTAGATATACATAATTGTAATTATACAGTTTAAATGGATTTTGGCAAGCTTTTAATAATTTAAGTTACTTAGTTCACATGTATTTTTTTGAAATTTTATGAAATAAAATTTTTTGCTGATCAAATAGTTTGTGTTTTAACTTGTTTTCTGACTTTTTAAAGACTATTAATTATTCAAATATATTGCTAAAGACAGATTTATTTTCCCCAGTCTTTTCAGTATTCAGTGCTTTTAGCTCCTCTGTATTGCTTCTACCTCCAATTTTTTGTTATAAAATTGATATTTTACAAATAAATGTATGGAAAACAAAATCACATAATTTGTTTTTCATTAAATTTATAGAATACAAATTCATGCAATTTATTTTTTCAATAAATACATGGAAAAAAAAAACTTACAATTTGTTTTTCAATATTAGTTAGAAACAACTGTTGGGTAAAGTTATAAAATTTGTAGGCTTGGAAAATTTAATACAGAATAAAGTTTTAAATACAACATAGTTAAAGTTATTAATCAAAATTCATTACTTGATTTTTTTAGTAATACATTTTTTTTATTTATTTGTGTTTTTTTATTTTACTCCCAAGGTTACTGCTTATAATATTTACTTTTTTAGAGATTTTCCAAATGACTAATGGTTACTAAATTAATAACAGTAATAATTAAAAAAAGTTGTAGTAAATGTTACCCATTTGGCTGTAACTAAATGTTTACTTAGCTGATATTTTTATAAAAAAATATTTTATACAGAGCTAAAGAGCTATTTGATGCTATGTAATGGTATCAAATTTTGCTCTAAATTTACTATGAAATACAGTCAATATAGTTAAATATAAAATTTATACTATTAGAAATAAATACATATTTGGTATAAAAAATTGAATACAAGTTATAAATTTAAATAACTAAGTTTTTATAGAAAAAATATTTGAGTTCATATCAAACAGTTAAAAAACATGTTAATAGCACTTGATTTATCGCACTGTTAACACATATACAGAATAAGCAATCACTTTATCTATGAAAACAATTTGTAAGTTTTGTAGAACAACAAATAGGAATTAAAGATATGCAGAAGGATATTGAGGACTTAGCTTAATATTGCACCATTTCTTTTCTAACCAGCCATAAATCTTTTTTTAAAAACAGTTATTTCAAGTTTTTTTATGTCATTATGGTAAGACTGTGAAAAAAAAATTTAAATATACAAAGAAAAATAAAGTTTAAAAAAAGTTAGGTATATGCTTTATTCTTTTTTTTTTTTTCTTAAACTTTTTTTATATAACAAAGTTAAAAGTGTTTTTTAAAAATAAATGTTTTTTCCTCGTAGTGCATGTCATGCTTTCTCATATTCTGCCTTAATTCAACAACTGGAAAAGTAAGTTTAAGATAATTATTTTTTCTTTTAAATTTCTTTAATTTTTTTAGCTTTTTAATACTAATTGCAGTAGTGCATGTTTTTAGAATTCTGAATCATATAAATTTGGATGTCAACTCGACAGCAGTATTGCAGACCATATCAATAGTAATTTTATTTCTTTTGTGTTTCCTTTTTTTATTCTTGATATTTAAAAATATTGTATCGGAATAAATGAAGCTTTTGCAATAATTTGATTTTTTTATATCACGAGAAAATGTAGTTGTTAATAAAAAAAAATTGATTATAGAAATTATTAATTATAAATTATTAATTGTATATATTATTATTAAACAGTATGCCAGTTAATGATGACGCACTCTTAATACATTTTGATTTGACATGTTTTATCCTTAATAAAACATGGCATACCAGAAACACAACATACTATAACTTTACATCATAAATGTGTGGCATTATTTTATAAATTAGAGAAGAACACATTGACTAAAATATTTTTTGCAACATCTGTGATGTTTTATAAATTTCAAAAAAAAAAAGAGAAGAGTAACTAATTAATGCTCTCATTCTGAAACTTGCTACATAATGTTGACCATATGAAAAATATAGTTTATTTAGATAAACATCAGTCTTATCCATAGTTTGACAATGATTTTAATATTAATTGTTGTTGTATATGCTAATCCAACAGAATACTGTCTGCACCCAAGGGCTGTTTGATAAGTTTGAATCTAATGGAGATAGCTAAAATTGTGGATTAAACATCCTGTTGCTTATGAAAACTCCAGTTAAAACTTCCCTATCAATATATTTTTTGCAGAGAGGGCATGAAACCTGTTGTACACCATTATACAGTCTAGCTTTAAGATCTTTTTGAGAAGCATAATCTTTGAACTAACATTTAGTTATGTATGTATGTATGTATATATATATATATATATATATATATATATATATATATATATATATATATATATTTAATTTTATCCTTCATTTATATATATACATATATATATATATATATATATATATATATATATATATATATATATATATATATATATATAATTATATATATAATATATATATATATATATATATATATATTTATATATAATAAATATATATATATTATATATATATAATTATATATATATATATATATATAATTATATATATAATTATATATATATATAATTATATATATATATAATTATATATATATATATATATATATATATATATATATATATATATATATATATATATATATATATATATTATATATATAATTATATATATATATAATATTATATATATAATAATATATATATATATATATATATATATATAATTATATATATAATATATATATATATATATATATATATATATATATATATATATATATATATATATATATATATATATTTATATATATTCAAATATAAAATATAAAAGCGATATATGTATTCAAATATAAAATATAAAAGTGATTGGACAACGGTAACCTGTGTCAACTTGATCCCAAACACAAAATATTAATTTTTGTATCGGGTTTGCATAAAGAATTTTGAGAAATTGATTGAATAAAACACTAATATACCTGAAACTTATATTATTAATATATAATAATATTAATATTTTATAGATAGAAAAACATTATTCTGCAAATTTTCTTTTTAAAGTTTGTTTTTTGCAATCAGGATAAATCTTTCGGTGTTCTTGCACGCAGCATAATAAATATTGTTTTTGTTCCTCCTCGACTGTTATTAGGCCATGGAGCTCTTGCATCATTTTGACTGCTCTTTCAGCAGTATCGTTGCTGGCCCTCAGCATTGTAACCTTCTTTTTGGCATCCTGAAACAAAGCATTATTTGACCATAAAGAAGGTTCTTCGTCCAAAAAAACCTTTGGATGGTATTTAGCGTTTACCATAGCTCGATATAATGTCACTGTTAAAGTTTTCAACCATTTTTTTATTTTATCTCCTTGGTAAATGATAAAGCAGCTACTTCATCACTTAAATACCATAGATGCTGGCTTAATTTCTGCACAGCTGCTTTCGAGATGTTTTTTGTCGATTGTTTCGTAGGCTTTCGTTGATTTTAAAAAGCATAAATCCTGTGCTTTTATAGCCAAAATGCATTGTAGCCACGGCTTTACGTAAGATGTTGCAATGAATAAGCAAACATCTAACAGTGCCTCCTTATCCTTATTGGACATTTTTAATTGATCATTAAAAAGTGTCATCTTCAGGGCATAAATTGCTTTCGCCATCCACCATACTTGGTGCATGGCACCTGGAGGTCTAATTTTAAATGTTCTATTTTTATCTCCGCCCAAAAATATGATTGAGAGCTGAATTATTTCACGGTAGTCATCTCGGACTATAGATTTCGTTAACTCAGATTCGTAAAATTTCCTCAAGTTTTCTATTTCTGAAATAGTCAAATACGAATCGATTTTTTCTTTGAAGCTCTGTTTTTTGTTTTTTTAACATCTTTGCTTCCAACAAGGCTGCAAGCAACCACTAATTAGTGTTGGAAGTTACTTTAAGAGAAAAGATGAAAGTTGTAGAGCAAAATAACGATTGACAGATGACTTAAAAGATTGCAAATTATATGAATCAGGAAAGCAAGATGAAGGAAGCGAATTCTAAAGAACTGATGTTCAAGGAAAAAAACTAGACGAATAAAAGTTTTTGGAGCACTTAGGAACAGTAACAGAAAAAGGATGACACTTAATTGAATGGCGAGTAACACAAGAATAAATTTTAGTAGATGGCACAAGAGACGCTAGCTCTTTCGAGCAGTGCCCATTATAGTATTTGTAGAAAAGAGAAAGAAAAGCAACTTTACGACGATGTGACAGAGGTTGAAGGTTGGCTGCAAGAGCAGGTCCAACTATGTTTACAATGCGTTTTTGCGCCTTGTCTAAAATAGAGAGGGCATCATTAAAAGATCTGCCCCAGATATGGCAACAATATTCCATACAAGGTTTTGAGATTTATAGAGATAGAGAATAGAATCCAGAGTAAGAAAGTGTCGAGCTCAATAAAGAGATGCAACTTTAGCAGATACAAATTTTGCAACAGATTTGAAAGAAGTATTTTACTAGAGTCGACACTTTTTTTACTTAATATAAGTATTTTACTAGAGTTGACACTGTATTTTACTAGAGTCGACACTTTTCCAGTTATCACGGAACCTTTTAAACAGCGTAATATCAGGGCTTGTTGTTACTTGGCTAATTTTTGCTTCAAATACGGCTTTTAATATTAATACTCATATATGTGATGACGGCTAGCAAAAATGAGCAAATCTCTGTCTAGTTTCTGTTCAAGCAATACACAGGTGCCATTAATATGACCCGTGTTAAATGCCGTGTATCACAACAAAGAATTTGAACTTTATCCTCAAGATTCCAATCTACAAGTGCTTTCCAAACTGCCTCTGCCTGTTCTCTTCCTGATGAGTTTTCTAATCTTGGCACAGCAATCAATTGTTCTTTATATCCATATGAAGCAACTATCGGTAGACGTTCTTCTTTTGATTTTCGGGCATTTAAAGCAGCCAACAGTTTTCCATCAAAGTGAACAGTAACAACCTGTGGCATCTCATTTTGAAAATCTATTTTTATGGCTTCAGTGCGGTCTTTACGTTTTTTGATACAAATTCTTTGAATTGAGGACTTACTTATTGGAAATTCATCAGTATTGTATCCAGTGCCTCAATAGTAGCTTCAAGAATATACACGATCTCTCATACTTAATTGACACCTGTCTAGCTCTGCTACTAATTTTGGAGTGATGAAGTTTTTCCGCATAGATATTTTGCTTGTTTCGAGTTACGCGCTCTCGATCTGAGTTGGCAAATCTTATTCCAAATGTAAGTCTTCATCTGAAGCAGATGATGAATCTTTTTGTAAAGTATCATGAAATGATGACAAAGGAATTGACTCTGCGAAATAGTTTGATCTTCGTTTCTCTTCCTCAATAATTCTTAAGCGCTCCCTTTTCTCCTTATTGGCCAGTTTTTTGTCTACACCACTTAAGTGACCCAGTCGATCTGGCTCCCTTTGCCGTTGCAAAAATAACTTATCTTCTTCTATTTTAATTAAATGAAGTGCATTGGCGTGGGGGATATCAAACAAAATGACTAAGTTTCTGGCAAACTCTTGTTGACGTTGTTTAAATACGTCTTGGGTTTTGTGTGCATTTTTTTGGAAATCCCTCCAAACTTGATATTAATTTACAAGTTTCTTTACACAATTAGGAAACGATTTTGTAGGTATACGCGCATTTTCCCAATAAATAATACACTCCTTAACAGTGAGATTTGCACTATTATTTACATTTAATTTCACTTCATGAATGTTATGTAACAGCACTGCTAAAACTTGTCCATTAGAAGGAAGCTTTGATCCCGTTATTTGATGTTTCGTGTCACCTATTAAAAATATATCATTTTTAAAACTGCGTAATTGTACAGACATGTTGACAGAGCAAAATCAATGTGGGTACTGAACTCTACAGTAAAAGAAAAGCAAGTTATAACAAGCACATTGATCGTTTGCGCGTCTGCCATAGTTAGCAAGTCTTGATAAGTTCCGATGCAAGTCGGCACGGGTTATCGTGATCTTACCTAACCCAAATTTTGTTTACAATTGTTTTAACATCATTCTAACAAATTAAGAGGGTATGCGTTAAAAAAAAATATGCTTTATTTATCTCCAAGGATTTTGTAACTTTTCTTATCTTGTATTCTGGAATGACTGCCAAGGTCTTAGGATTTAGCTAATCAAAAGTTATTCTGCATGACATATTTGATATATTATTCTGATATATTATTCATATTATTCTGCATCACATATTTGATTTTGGAGACCTAAATTATGGTAAATAAAAACTAATTTTAGTACTCCGTCATTTGATAATTGAATCAAATTAATTTACCCTGGTGGGCCCCTATGTCATGTTGATGTGGAAGACCATTCCCCAACCAGGGTGGAAAATGGTCTTCATGGGCTGTGAATTCTAGAAATTTTTTTTCAAATCAAAATTTCAAGAACTTCTTTTTGAAATAACCAAGTAAAGTTTGCCTTTTAAAATTTTTTTTGTTCGGATAAATTTTTTTTCTTGATTATAGTGTCTACTATAATCAAGTTATATAGTGTCTACTATAATCAAGTCATCAATATTGTTTGTTTATTTGGTTTATTCATGATCAATTTACAAGTTATTGACAGAGAACGGCCACTCTGTAATGAAAATATAGTTTTTATACTTATAGATATAGTTAAGACGCCAAAAGCAAAGAAAGTTCATATTTAAAATTATTCAGGTTTTTCGAGTCCATTGCATTTTGGGTAGAAGCATTCCATGGTTTGACAACACGATTAGTGAGAAAGTTATTTTTTCTGCACATTTTTGTACAAGTTGTGCTTTTAGTTGTTTTGTGTGTCCATTCGACAGAGACTGTACTTTAAAGAGTTGGTGTTTGGTTGAAGCTTTGTCGATTTTGCTGATGATTTTGTATTGCCTAATAAGACCTACTCTTTCTTGTTGTTTGGTTAGCTTTGTAAAGTTAATTTGTCTCTAAATATAGCACAAGTATTTGAAGTAAGCAGTATGTTTTGTGGCTTGGTTTTAAACTTGTTCGAGTTTGGCTATGTCTTGAGCTGGAAATGATGGCTTGTACTGCAAATTCTATACGCGTACGAACGTATGAAGTATACAGAGTACGCAATAATGATGAACTTTGACCTCCGAAAACCAAGCATTCAGTTGCCAGCTGATGCAAAAAGTTAAGAAACAAGTCTTTGCTTGTATTTTAAACTTCAGATTGTTAGTCATAACAACAACTAGGTTTTGTTTAAATGTTGTGCAAGACAGCTAATACAGTTAGCATGCCAAGTTATTCATAGTGTAAATTGAAGCAAATGTTTTGTTATTGCTGCGCCCAGGTGCATTATAAAATACAGGTCAATTTTTTTATCTTTAGTTTTTTGAGATCCCTAATTTTGTGGGACCCCTGTACTATGGCACACCAAGATTTTGTCTAAACTCGGACCTATATTTAAAATCCAAATTTTTTTTGCCTATAATTGTGGATTAAAGATTGTCTAGTAAGACGTTAGTCGTAGAACTATTGTCGTAGTAGTACTGTACTACAAAGCGATAAAATTTAACCAGCAGTATTGGACAGTGTTTGAGCATATGAACAACATATTAATATGAATAACAATACAACAAGGTCAAAAATACATATAACAGACTAACAAAGTTGAATTTTCAATATCTACCTCGTGGCTGTCAGTTAATAATGTTAACAATTTTTTGACAATTTTTACACCCTCCTCCATCCCGCTTGTCAACAATTTGTCAAAATTCCAAAGCCCTTTTCCCCTCTCTACTATTAAATTACGTCAACATTTAACTAGTCTTCTTCCCCTTTCCAGAAATTTAAATGAAAGAAAACATTTTTTTTTTTAAATACTTTAATTTAATTTATAAAGTAACATTATTGGGGTCAACTTTTCTTGACTTCGCCCTTTCCCCTTGTCAACAATTGTCAAAAACTTTTAGGCTTTTTCCCTTATTTTATTAAAATAACTAATGGACACACCTTAATTATTTTTTAAATTTAATAAAGTTGTATTTTATAAAGAGTAACTTTACAAAACACAATTTTTCTTATATTTTGTTGTTTTTTTTAACATTGATGTGTAAATGGAAATAGCTAATATATAATGTAACACACATTATATTGAACAAAAAAAACATGTATATTTTAAAGTTGAGATGTGACTGTTTCAAAGTTCATTAACATCTAAAATTTAAAGAGAATTAAAAAAAAAAAAAAAAAAAAACCATAAAAAACATGTTTTTTTTGTGCCCTGTTTTTTTTTGCAAAAAAAAGCGTGTTTTTTTAAAAAAAAAACGCGTTGGTTTTTTTCGAGTCGCAACTCTACACCCTGGGCTTGTAACAAGTATAAAACCAAAATTTTGTATTTAATAATTAATTTTTTTAATGAATAAACAGATTGCTTGCGCAAAAACTGAAAGCTCTCCTAAGAAACTGTTTAGAGGGGCAGCTTGCAGGCTTGCCATGTTTGTTTTAGGAGAACTTTTCGCTGCCCTCGCACTCATTTCTTCCCGCCGAGGCCTGCACAAAGCTGACAATAATTAAGGTTTTATGTATTGCATGAGTGGTAGAGGAGAAAACCATATTGCTAGTTGCGTTTGAAAAGCGTTAAAAGTTGAAAAGCCCAGAAAAAGAATTTGATAGTATGGTCTGACAACTGCTGCAGTCAGAGCAAAAACAAAATGATAATATTTTTATGGATCTACCTGATTTTTAGTGATTATTTTGATGAAATTTATTAACTTGACTTTACACATTACTGTAGAGTATAGTATAGTATTTTCTCATTTATTCGTTATAGAAGAGGAGTTAATAATAGCATAAAGCAATCATAGTGCTATTACTATAAAGATAATCTAACGAGGTTTGAAAAGGTGACATTTTTTACTCATATTTACAGTTAAATTATGGATATGAGCAATCTGATCACCTGGTAAAAAAATTGTTTTAGACAATCAGTTTTGATCACCAATCCTTATGTTATTAACTTTAATGTGGGCTACAAATTCACTTAGTGTTTTTATTTATAATATTTATTATTTATTTTTTTATTATAGTAAAATTTAAGTTTTCCTTTTAAATATTTGAATAATTTGCCTAAAGTTAAAGAAAAAATCTTTATTAAATTATTTTAAAATAATCAAGTTTTCAGTTCAAAGTAACCTCTAAATAATTACCTATTAAGTAATTAGATTTGTTTTTATCATCTCTAAAATATTATTAAATTTGTTTTTATTATCTTCAAAATTTTATTAATTTTATCTCTAAAGTATTATTAAAGGTTTATTATTTAAGTTTTGTTGTTTTGTTTTTAAAAAATTGTTAAATTATTAAATTTTGTTGTTTTATTTAGAAAATTTTTGGATTAATGAACAGGATAAACCTTATATCAATTCCATTTCTAAAATTGTTTCAACTAAACGTGAATGTATAAACATTACTTTTATGTGGCAACATGTTTTTTCAAAAAATAATATGATTCCAAGTGTATATTTGGTTACAATTACATCAATTGATGAGGATGATTCAACTGAATGTGTGATAGATTTAGTAAGTTGAAAAATCTAGTTTAAAAAAAATGATTTTAGTAAACTTCAGTAATATAATGAAATAAAAACAAGTAAACAAACAGACAAAACAAAAAAACAGCAACAACAACAAAAACACCTGTTTTATTTTACTGTATTGGTAATATATTTTCAAAAATCATTGTTAAAAAAAATATAATAGTTATAATATTATATTACTTTGCTTTCAATTTTTTTAATTTCTTGAGTGATTAATGAGTTTTTGAGATCATTATTGTTGTGAAAATGGAAATTTTTAAAGAAAAGATTTAACCGATATATAATTTTAATTGCATCTTTAATCCAAATTTGTGAACTCAAAATCTGGTAAGCAACCATATATAAATCCTGTTAGCAAAAATAAAAACTTTTAAACATTAAGACTCATTATTTTTTTTTAACATAAAAATAAAATTTAAGTTTAGGCTAACAATGGCTCTAATAGTTAACTTGATAGACAAAATTGTGTATAACTTTCTTACAAGAACAATCTTGAAAAGTGTTCTAAAGTAAATTTTTAGCTGTATTAGCTTCCTTTAAATTGATCTATTATACGAAACTTTAGAAAGCCACAAGCTAGTATTAAAGTCAGATTGCAGTGCAAATAAAAATAGAGCAAATTAGCCACATAATGTTAAATGTTTGAGTTTTGAATTTTTATTTTCTATATTGCAAAAAGTGCAAGACAATATATTATGTAAGTTAACAGAGTTTAAATAAATTAATTTAGCTATATAAATGAGTTAATATATTTTGAATAAATATATTTACTATAAAATTATTTACTATATATTTAAAATAAATTGTTGATTTTTCTGTTTTAATTAAAGAGAAAAAAAAAAAGGAATGCTTTTTATTGTCTCATGAACAATTATCTATTTGAGCATGGTTTTAATAATAAACTGGTTGTGGAAATTTATACATCAAGAGATGCTTAAGTTAGTGAGCCAGAGTGTTGTAGAAAAAATTTATTTAATGAGCTAAAATATTGTAAATTCTGGTAATTTCAGTACAGCATAATTAAATCGTTATAATATGAATAAAATGCTTAATCAGTATTGCTTAATTATCTTTCAAACATTTCAAACACATAATTAGACATAACAAACACATAACAACAAACTAATACATAGTTAAAAGTTTAGTACAAAATGAGCTAAAAAATTATTTAACTTAACCATATTAAATTCATTATAATATATTTTGTACTAAAAAGTATTTAATGAGTAAAGTAAAATGTACTAGAAAGAATTTAATGAATTCATAAATGATATTATTAAAAATGTGTTTAAAATATTTTTGTAGAAAATTAATTTTTAGCATATTTGTATAATCATATTTTAGTTTCTTATCTACATAAAAAAAAACAGAGAGTTTGACTTAAATTGTCATAAATTAAACATTTAGCTCCCTAAAAATTCAAAAACTATGTCTGTTTCATTTTAAAAAGTTCTGTATTAAAACTTTTTTAATTTGCCTTTTCAGGTTTCTGAAAACATTTTAAATGTGTCTAAACAACTTTTTTGTGGTATGAGTAACATACCCATTCAAGATATTGGTACCAAGTTCCAACTAAATGTTTATCCTGTTAACTACAATGGTTACAATGAATCACTAAAACTTACTTATAAATCATTAAATGGTAAGTAAATTTATTTTAACACTTAGTTAAATAATTTAATAAATATTATAGAAATGTGCATCCTAAGAGATTGTTTTAAATATGGACTTAATTAAAAAAACATTAATTTTACTGTACTGGGATGTAACTCATCAAATAGTTTTACTCTCTGATTTGTGAGTTTTATCTGTCATAAAACGAATGAAGAGCTGGAGATCATGCTCCAATAAATTCAAACTCAAATTGTTATAGAAATAACAGAGAAATTAGTTAAATCAATACAAAATCAACTTGTAGAAGTCATTAAATTTATTTGTGGCCTAAATCCATACTAAAAAGTTATTAAAGATAGTTTTGTATAGGAAATTTTTGTTTTGGAAGTTCCAAAGAAAGTTATATTTTGTTTTCTGACATGTTCATTCAATTTGCTTTCAGAATAGTCATAAATTGTTTTTTTAATTTACTCTCAAAGGTTTATTTTTTACAACATTTTTTTCTTTGATTTTTATTTTTTTAACTCTGTATAAAATTAATTAATTGTAAACTATTTTTAAGTTTTAATTTATTTGGGTTTATATTTTGCATATTATTTTTTATTTATATTTTTTCATATTGTTTATAGATTATATACTCAGCAGTAAAGAATTTACCATTATTCATGGTTCATTGGTTGGAACTCTCAAAGTTTTAAAGAAAGTATACACTGTGTCTTTCAATATAAAACCTACTAATTACTCTAGGGGTTTAAAAAGTGTTCTTCACATAACTTTGGGTAAAAATAACAATGTTTATGGTGACAGAAATCCTGGCGTTTGGTTTCATGAAGATGGTACTGGTAAACTTGTCATTTTTGCTGCAGTGAATGGAAGTACAACGTTCTACATTGAAACACCTCCTCTAAAGTTAGGTGAATGGTCTTATATTACAATATGTCAAAGTTATCTAGAAAGTAAATATTGGTTTTCTGTTTTTTTGAATGGAATCAATATAATTAGAACAGAAAATTCTGATACTAGAGACTTTAAAAATATGAAAGTGTATGCGTCAGATTGTTGGTATGATGCTCAAGATGGTTACATCACTGATCTACTAGTCATTAATGGACATGCTGGTAAGAAAACAAATGGTTATAATTATATAAGCATATATAAATTATATATACTTATGTATATATATATATATATATATATATATATATATATATATATATAATATATATATATATATATATATATATATATATATATATATATATATATATATATATATGTATATATATATATATATATATTAGGGCAGGCCACAGTCCCACATAAATTTTTTAAAAAATTAATTTTACTAGTAGCTACATAAAATATTGTTCCTTTTACTACAAAAATCATTTTTTGTTATGAAAGTGTTTATATAGCACATATCTAAGTACTGCCGCATTTCATTTTTAATGTGAATTTGAAATCTAAACGAAAAACACAAATCCAATTACATCTGTTGCATTATTTAAATTATTAGGTTAAATACATACCAATAATATTGTTTTTTTTGTAAACAAACTGAATATGCTCTATTTTTATATTGTGAAATATTTAAATCAGACTTGATATGCTTATGCAAAAAGTACTTAGAGTTTAGCAAATAATTTTTATCAATTTAACAGCCAAATTTTTTCTTTTTTTATCAATTTAACAGCCTAAGTATCTTTCTAATAAGATATTTATATTTTAATCTTTTTCTTGTTAAACAAAACAAAACAAAAATCTTCTGTTTTGATATTTATAGATGTTTTACAACACAATAACTTTATTTAGTGGTTTTCATGCAATAAATAGGCACATGTAAGAGTTGCGGTATTCGTTGAATTGTGTTAAAAGATATGTGTAATTTAGATTAAAACTCAGTATGTTTATCTTATGTTTATTTTCTTACAAATTGTAGGCTTATATGTATACATAATGTTTTTCAATAAGCATATAGTAACAGATTCAACACTAACATGCTAACTATTTATTATTATCAGCCAGGTTATTGTCTGATCGAAATATAGCAAATTTTATTAAAATTTAGCACGCCGCTGTCATTTATCTTATGTTTATGTTATTAACAATACAAAATAATTAAGTGGTTAATGCTATATGCTATATGCTCATCTTGTTTTCAATTCCAGTTTATATGATTCAAAGTAAATATTTGATAAAGAAAATGTCACTAATTAAACCAAAGAAAAATGACATTGAACCAAAAAAATTAAAAAAGTCGGTTAAAAAGAAATACTTGAAAGTATTGAAGTCAACAAACAAAATATGGTTGGTTGGATATCCTTTGGAAGATTTAAAAACAAGCTCTTTGCCCACTACCAAAAATGTTTATAAATATTTCAGGTTAGGGTTAATACTATATAAAGACTTAAGTTATAACTCTATGTTTTTGAAAGTTTTTTTAAAGGTTTAAATTATTTTCATCTTCCATTTCAAGGTATCACTTTCAAGGTATCAAGTTATTGATAGCTCTTATGAAGAGTTTACTAAAGTTAAGGAGGCAATGCACACTCAAAGCAACATTTCGAAATCTAGGTTAGCTGCATTTACTATTAAATCAGTCAAGCTCTTTTGGGATAAGGCTGACATTCCTTATAAACAAGACAAGTACAGTATTGAAAATATTTTAATGCTACATGACAAATGGAGGTTGCTTGCAAAATCTAAATATAGAATTTCTAATAAGAAGAGTTTACTTGAACAAAACCTTATTCAATCATTAGATAACATTTTTGATATTAGTTCTCCTAGTTGGAAAAATGACATTAGAAAAACCAGGTAAGCTAAGGATGCAGATATTGCCTGGTTTACTGCTTTTCAAAATGGAATAAAAACTGAAGAAATTGGCTACATTCTAGTGTTAGGAGAAAAAAAGAAAGAATCGAAAAGAAACAAGTGGCAACTAAATATGAAAAAAGAAGAAAAATAGATGATGAAAAAAACTGTTCAGTTAGTTGGTTATAGTAGTGACTCAGCTCAAAAGATTCCTATGTCACTAAATCTAGTCGTTCTATGAGTTCTTCATATCAAAACTCTCCTAAAAGTAATCCTGAGTTTAATATTTCTAAAAGGCAGCAAGGAGAAAAAAAAGATACCAGATCAGATAGTATCACACTGGTTTTGCCAAAAAACTTCATTTCTCACCCAATGATAACAGCAACTGCAGATAGAACTGAGCTATCAAATTCTCAGCTGATGATGAATACTTCTGCAATTCTTGTTTTAAAAAAGAAATATATATTTTTTAATTTTATACAGGTGGTGTTAAACCTGACGATGTTAGCCTTTCAATAAATACTATAAGAGGATCACAAAAGCTAAATAGACAAGTAATGGCAAGGAAAATAATAACAGAATTTCCAAATAAGATTAAATCAGATTATTTGACACTTCATTGGGACGGAAAATTTTTAAAACAAATCTCAGGGCAAAAGTTTGAGTATTTAACTGTTTTGGTCTGTGGCTTTCCTAACTGTGAGGAAAAATATTATCAATAAAACCTATACAGTCAGGCACAGGACTTGCTGTTTGCAAAGGAATTTTGAAAGACTTAGAGGAATGGGATCTCAAAGCCAACATTGTTGCCCAGGTTTTTGTTACAACTGCATGAAATACAGGAGTTAGGAATGGAGCTGCAACTCTTTTAGAGGATTGTCAATCAATGAAAACTCTTCTTTGGCTGGCTTGTCGCCATCACATTTTAGAATTGATCTTGGGAGCATTTTGGAGCTCCTTATTTAAAAAAGAAAAAAAGCTAATTATAATATAGATTTCAAAGATTTTCAACAAAAATGGATTTGCGCAGAGAAGGCTCCACTAAAAAAACTAAATAGGTTTCTAGATCTTGAAAATTCTTTTCATAAAACGAAAGCAGATGAAACTCGTGTGTTCTTAGAAAAACAAGTAAAATGTAAGCCGAGGTGATTACAAGGAAGCTGCAGAGTTAGCAATTTATCTTTTAAGCGGACCAGAACCTAAAGTATGGAAAACCTGTGGAGCAAATCATCATGCCAGATGGATGTCACACTTGTTGTATGCACCTAAGATGTTCATCTTTAAAGAAGATTTATTTGATTCTGATATAGCAAAGTTAAAAATCTTTTTGACTTTCAGCTCAGTTTTATATGTTAAAGCTTGGCTAGAGGCAACGAAAGGCTCTGATGCTCTAATTAACGATATTCATTTATACAATGATCTAGACGCTCTAGGGCAGATCTACAACTCAGAAAGCTCAAGAAGTTCTTAACAGGCACTCATGGTATCTAACTGAGGAGGTCTCAGTCTTCAGACTCTTTTCAAATAAGGTTTCTGCTAAAGAAAAGGCTAACATTGCGCTAAAGTTGGTAGATGTAGGTAAGCCACTTGCTATCAACTCTGGAAAACCTAATCTATTCACAAGAACTTAGAGATATTGCCTTATATTGGGAAAAGATCTTGGTTGCTCTTTCATAACTTAAACGATAAAGGTAAATGGCTCAAACTTCCTCCTTCAGAATGGGAGGAAGGTGGAAACTTTCTAAAGATGAAACATTTTATCAAAACAGTCAAGGTTACAAACGATGTTGCAAAGAGAGAAATCAAGTTATGTTTGGATTATCTTCAGGTACTCTCAAAGGTGAGGGAAAGGTATTTTTAAAAAGTAATTAAAGT
>NC_061160.1:49782720-49807720 GCF_022113875.1 Hydra vulgaris | reverse complement strand
TTTTTTAAACTATTAGCTAGAATATTGAAAATCACCATAAGTCTGATGAAATATATAGTTCAAGATCTAGTGGTCAGTAATCAGCTTTGATTCTATGTATTTTTACATCTTATTTGATCTCCCTTTGAACTGATTAAAAAACTTTAATTATTTCTATGTAGTGATGGCTGTCAGAAGATCCTAATGCCAGCAGCATGGTTAATGGCTCTAAATATGGTTTTACGATTAATTTAATACCACCTTTGCAACAGGCTCATAATCAGTGTGATGGGACATCTGCCAATAGTCTTGTTGACCTTAAAAGTTTAAATTAACGGATAAATTGTCAAAGAACAAAAAAAAAAATTTTAACAAATTTTGAATGGATATGAATTAGGCCTCACTGCTACTGTGTTTAAAAACTGCATATTTTTTAGTTTCTGAACAAATTTTAAATTTTTAATTTGTTAACAAATATAAAAATAATAAAAATGGGTTACTTTTTAGCGGTAGCAGGGTGATTAAGATGATCTCAAACTTGACTTGACCTGGATTCTTCCTAATCATACAAATTATAGCTTTTACTTTACAGATCTCTATATAGCTTTTCCATTTTAAATTGTTTGAGAAATATAGACCTAAATTTCTTTCTTATTTATGATTGCACATTTGTCTACATTGAAATCCAGTAGCCATTTTTTTGATCATTCAAATACATTCTTTTCCTGTTATCCTGTAATTGACTTTCATGTTGAAAAACACTTTTAGTTTTTACTTGTAGTTTTCTGTAGCTTATACATGCTTTGATCCTTTTTAACAGTTTTCCTGATCTTCTGTAAGCTGCTAGTTTGATTGGTAACCTTGTGTTTGACACTTTATCAATAGCTTTTGGAAAATCTAAATAAATATTGGGTTACCATTTGCTAAAGCTTTTGAGATAAAATCTAGTTTTTCTATCAAATTTATAGTGAAAGATTTTTCTCTGATTTTGTTCTCTAATTTTCAATTTTTTCCTCTAATTTTTATTTTATAATGATAAAGTAAAAGTTTTTACTGAGAACATATCTATGATCATTTCAAAATGTCACATTTATCAAATAACTTTTTTTTACTTCTTGATAATTCTTCAGCAATCTGTCCATTAACTTCAGTATTTTTTTTTAATTTTGCTAATTAAACATTATTAAGTTAATAATTAAGTTTACAATTTGGCCTTTCTATAAAACATTAACCAAATTTTGTTTCAAATCTTTTAATATAAATTTGCTTTAATGTTTCCTTAAAACTTTTTTTTTATATATTTATTTTGTCTGGTACTGTGATACTTCAAACCAATTAAGAAGCTCCATAAGTTTCCAAAACACATTTTCTGTCAACTCGACAAATATCTTACACAAACTAATTATCTTTAAATGTGTTGAAAAAAAATTCTTTATTGTTTACTGTTATTTGCTTTTTAATAATGTAATATCAATTTTAAAAAATTTATTAAAATTTTATTCATTTTTAGAACTTTTTTTATGTTACCATAATTTTATTTATAGATAGCAGCATGCAACCTATTGTTGTTCTTCCTTCAGGTATATATATATATATTTTGTTTTGTTATATTTATATCTAGACTGAGCAATGAAAGCTCACAGAAAAATATGAAACTTTTTTATTGAAATTTTTTTTATATAAAGTAGGATAAGTATTAAAAACAAAGAAAAACAAAGATGTTCAGAATTAACAAAGATTTATTTTAAGGAATAAAACCTTATACGCAAATTTAAGTGGACAGTAATTTTATCATTAAAGTATGCCTAAAACAAACAGAATACATAAGCAACATATATTAAAAAGTAACTATAAACCTTCATTAAATACAAAAGTTTAACTTACATCAAAACAAATATATATATATATATATATATATATATATATATATATATATATATATATATATATATATATATATATAAATATATATAAGCATAGATAAACCAATATTTAAAATAAACAAACATAAAGTGATAGAAGGTATAAGATATGGAAAAATATTGTTGCAAGTTTGTACAACACTAATATTTTAAATGAAATAATATGAAAAAATTCAATATCAAATAACATAACAAAATGAAAAATAGTTCAATTAAAATATTAAATATTATTAAACAAAAACAAAAATAAAAATAAGAATTTACCATATCACTTGTAGAAAATTAGATGAAATAAATAAATAGGGAATGTTTTGTAGTATCTTTGCTGCACTTTGCACAATATTCTTACTCAAAATGCCATATAATTTGGCAGCACTTTAGTAAGTCCTTTTAATTATTTTAACAAAATTCTGTCTTTATGTTCAGTGGTTATCTTTAGTCTGCCTGAACGATGCTTGTTTTCAAGAGTATCAAGGTCTCTATATGTCTTAACTAGTATGTTAATTGTTAATTTAGCCACATCATATAACTCAGAAAGTTACTTGTAAAGAATCTTCTTCTCCACAACACAATTCCTTTTGTTTTTCCATTTTTTTTTAAATTAAATTCAACTTAAAAATTATCTTCACTAAATATATTAGTATATGTATTTTTTTAAGTTTTTTAAATGAAATTTTGATTTTTTTTATGGTGCTGTTTATGAACTTATTATGTTATCAATAAAATTTCTTCTGTCTTTTACAAGTTTTCTTTTTTTTTGCTTTGTAATATAAGTTAGAGGAACAATTGCTAAAACTTTCATTCATTTTCAGTGAAAAGTCAAAAAGTTATGAAGAAAAATTCAAAAAATTTATCTATTTATAAACTTTTTCAAGCTACTGTATGTAGAGAATAGTTGAGAGAAATTCAGAATAGTCATTAATTTTTTTTTATTATTACTCACAAAAGTTTATTTTGCACAATATTTATTATTACAATTCTTTGATTTTTAAATCTTTATAAGATTATTAAATTTATTTTTATTTTGCATTTTGTTTTATTTGGTTTTTCTTTTGCATTTTGTTTTATTTGGTTTTTATTTTGCATTTTGTTTTATTTGGTTTTTATTTTGCATTTTGTTTTTGTATAGATTATATACTCAACAGTAAAGAGTTTGCCATTATTCATGATTCATTGTTTGGAACTCTCAAAGTTTTAAAGAAAGTATACACTGTGTCTTTCAATATAAAACCTACTAATTACTCTAGGGGTTTAAAAAGTGTTCTTCACATAACTTTGGGTAATAATAACATAGTTTATGGTGACAGAAATCCTGGTGTTTGGTTTCATGAAGATGGTTCTGGTAAACTTGTCATTTTTGCTGCAGTAAATGGAAGTACAACGTTCTACATTGAAACACCTCCTCTAAAGTTAGGTGAATGGTCTTATATTACAATATGTCAAAGTTATCTAGAAAGTAAATATTGGTTTTCTGTTTTTTTGAATGGAATCAATATAATTAGAACAGAAAATTCTGATGCTAGAGATTTTAAGAATATGAAAGTGTATGCGTCAGATTGTTGGTATGATGCTCAAGATGGTTACATCACTGACCTACTAGTCATTAATGGACATGCTGGTAATAAATTTTTTTTTTTATTAAAAGCTGTTTATATAATTGAATTTAATATAAATAAGTTATTAATTTTTTGTTTTATAAAGTATGTATACAAGTATACATGGATATATATATATATATATATATATATATATATATATATATATATATATATATATATATATATATATATATATATATATATATACAAGCCATTGGCTAGCCTATATAACAAAATTGCCACAAACAAATATCTTATAAAGCAACTCTGAACGTTTTGTAGATGGTCTCAATTTCTGCTTAGTGTGTGTGTGTGTGTCTGTGTGTGTGTGTGTGTGTGTGTATATGAAAACACACACACACACTCACAAACACATACACACACATCATTGGAACATTGTTGCTACTTTTTGTGGAAGAGAAGAGTTTTTACCAAGTATGTAAGCTAAAATATCGTCTACATATTCTTGCGTGTGAAAAAGACAAATTATTCCAGGAGCATTTTCTTTTATTACTCCTGACAAATATATTTCTTGTGTCTATTTGCTGTCGGAAGGTAGTCATTTATGCTTTGTACATAGGTTAAAGATCTAATATATGACCCATATTTTATTGTTGGTAAAAATAGAAAATTATTGTAAATCTAGGATGATATAAATTTTTCTAGTAGTAAAGTCACAATTAATACTTATCTGCAAAACAGATTAATGCTAGAAAATGTATCTGTTTGTAAATAATTGGTATCATTATTCATAATGTCATTTCCGAAAGTATTTTTTTTAACTAATTAAAGAAAATTAAGTATAAACAAAGCAAAAGAGCGTTTTTAACTTGTTTTTATTTTGTCACTATCATTTTTTAAATTTATTTTGTATGCTATCATTTCAAAAAAAGCAATGAATTAAAAACAAATTTCTGAAAAAATGTAACAAATTTATTTTGGTTATTGTTGTTTGGAAACAAAGTTCTTTATGCCATTTGTTATGCAGAAACTCATGCATTTACATTTGCTATGCAAAAATCACATGCAATGTATTTGTTAAAAAATGTAATATGAAAATGTAAACAATAAAAATTATAAATGTATTTATTTAAAAAAAGTAAGATTTTATTATTAAACTAAAGAACCGAAAAGTGCAAGGTTTTTACAAAAGTACAATATTTATAGTTAAATATATAATAGTTAAGAAACAATGTTTTTAAAATTTTAAATAATTTTTTTTATTTTTTATAAAAATTAAATCAATTATTCAGGCTGAAATTTAATTGTTTGAGCAATTTTTAGTTTCCAATTTTCAAATAATTTAATTGATCAGTAATTATTTGTAATTTTTGTGTAAATCTTTGGCACATTAATACATTTAATAAATGAAAATGTCACATTTAAAATGTGACATTTATTAAGAACAACAAGATTTTAAGGGTGTTTACCACCACGACTGCAAATTGTTTGGTGTTTGCCTTAATCAGCTGAAATTTTGGTAAAATTCATACCAAATTGCATGAAGTGTTATAGTTGATATTTACATCCAGATTTTGTTTTTGAAGTTTATTGGTGTAACTTGAAGAAGACAGAAATACTGTCCTGTTATGTAATATTCTCATTCTCAATCTTGCATACTATTCAGTTGAAACAGATGGTTTTGATTTGCATATACCAAATAACCCCTAGCTGTTTCAATGACATCTGCCAATGTTCTGCTATATCCCATATTATTAAAACTGAAAAGTACTGAAACTAGAATAATTCAAATACTTAGCATCAGGGCTTTGGAGCCGAGGTCCAAAAACTGGCTCCGGCTCCAGGCTCTGGCTCCATTAGATTATTTGGCTCCTGCTCCGGCTCCAGCTCCGGAGCGGCTCCAAAAAGAAAAAAAATTAAAATTTTTTTTAAAGATTTTATGACAGTAACTTAAGTACTATTAACATTTTGTTAATCAAAATCTTGATTCATCCTTAAAAATATCAGGTTTACACTTGCTTTTGAGATAGAGGTATACAAGTGACAACTCTGCATGCTTCATGTATTTTTTTAGGGTATTCTTCAATTCACTTAAAAACTGAATTCACTTTTAAATCTTCCATTTTTGTTATTAACCTAGATTTATCTCATATTTCAGGGCGTAGAAAGAATATACCAATAAATCATACCAATAGCTAGCTGCAAAGTGTGAATAACACAGCGCATCAGCTTAATGTCAGTAGACAATTGTTGACACAATTCTGGGTTGATAAAGGCTAGGTTTTCTTCCTGAGCTTCTTTACTTTCTTCTTCATTTGTATCCTGTTATAAAAATTCCACTTTTTTTTATCATGCAAAGCTCTATCTCAAAAAAATTTTCACTATCTTAATATTTGTTTAAAATTGTGATTGCTCTAATCATATTGGCTGCATTGTCTACACTTGCACATACTACTTGATCATTGCTGATACCAAATCTATATGGAGTATCTTCCACCGTTTTTTTTGATAGCAACAAGATTGCGCTGTCCTTGTGTATCTATCAGTGCCAAAATTTTTAATTTTTTTTTTGCATAATAATATTGAATATTTATTTCCAAATAGTTATTTTGGTGTCGAGTGGCTGCATCTATTTTAACATAAATAAATTTCTGTAACAATACCTCTTTTATTTCAGCTTTCTTTTTTTTCAACAAATTTATTTATCAAATTGCATACAGAATTGTGTCCGGTTCTGAATCCAAGAGTTTTACCTATTTGGCCTGTAACCAACTGAAATCCTTCAACTAGAAATTTTTTCAACAAAACTCTGTTTTATTTAAGTTTTTTATTTAAGTTTTAGCACTAACTTGATTTATTGTTCAACTACTAGTAATAACAAAAGAATCTAAAGTAATCTGTTTAGTTTTTTTAGTATTGAAATCTTGATGAAATAATTTTGAAAATTTTCTTTAGACTATAAGTCTCATTTCAAATTCAGCAATTTTATATTCTGATAGATGTTATTTTTCCAAATGCTGTTTCATGTTGTAAACTTTTGATTTTTTTATTTGAATGGCCCATGAAATCACTTTATCATTTAACTTTTCTGTAATTTTACATGTAACCTGTTTTGTACTTTTATCAATTGTAAAATACTTATCTAGTTTGAAGCTATTTTTATAAAAACTATGATAATAAAGTAAATGTGGCCATCTCGGGCCTAGAGGAGTGACCATATCAGCCTTGAGGAGGTGAATAACAAAAAAAAAAAAAAAAAAAAAAAAAAAAAAAAAAAAAAAAAAAAAAAAAGAAAAATGACAAATTTTAAAGAAAAACGAAATAATAAAAAAGATAGTATAAACAAAAATAGTATCAATAATATCAAAAAAAAAAAAAATCTTTTCCTAATTTTATTTGGAACTTACATGTTTATATCTATTTAAAAAATGTTTTAACTAATTAAAAACATTAAAAGTAATCATGTGATTTTTTCGCTAAAGATTGTTCATAAAGTACGTACATAAAGGATCATACAAGTTTGAATACAAAACTAATACCAAACTGAATCTGAAACTAAAACTAATACCAAACTGAATACTAAAACTATAAAATGCTCGAATGGGGGAGAGCATTAGTAAGTAGACACTAATTTTAAAAAAATATCATAAAATGTTGAGTAGGTAGGTTAAAATGGTAGGTACTTTTAGGTAAAAAAAGTACCTACTCTTTTAATTTCAAAAAAGTGTAAAGCAAAATACAGAATGTTGGAAGGGAGATAAAAAAAAAGTTTACGTACTTTATGGATGATCCCATAA
The DNA here is from genome assembly GCF_022113875.1 of Hydra vulgaris. Taxonomy (NCBI): domain Eukaryota; kingdom Metazoa; phylum Cnidaria; class Hydrozoa; order Anthoathecata; family Hydridae; genus Hydra; species Hydra vulgaris. The sequence goes on along the minus strand of NC_061160.1, from coordinate 49,800,463 downwards.
CCAATCATTGATATTGCTTAGAAGTATTGTTTTAAAGTCACTTATCATACTCTACAATATGAACCACATGAAATATTATACAAAATAATTGAATTAAAAATAAGTTCTCAAAAAAAAAAATTTTTTTTTTGAAACTTTGCAACCACCAAAGTTTTATAAACTCTATGAAAAAATGCATTGTTTAGAAATTATAATTATTTAATGAGGGTAATTGTTTAAATTCTTTAAAAAAATCTCATTATATAAAATTTCAATTTTATGGAAATTTGATATTTCAAATTATCAAAAGGGTGGAGCTGGCTCAAAGTTGGCTCCAAAGCCAGCTCCGGCAGGAAATACTTTAGTTCCAACTCCAACTCAGCTACATGTAAAATCACCAGCTCCAGATAGCTCCGGAGCTGCTCCAAAGCCCTGCTTAGCATAGTTGCTGCACCCCTACTTTGGTGGTTGCAAAGTTTCAAAAAAATTGAAATTTTGAAATTCTGTTCACAAGGATCATCTTACTTTGTTTAATGTTGAAGAATTAAATCAAATCTGTTATTGGTACCAGCTTTGGTACAGCATTTAGGTTGATTCTACTGGCACAATAACAAATCCAATGCTCAAGGTTTGATATATCATTTTTAGACCATATATCCTTGTACACATCCTGCTTAAGCATTGCACAAAAATCCTCTATGGCACAAGCAAATTTGCTGAAATTACTTTTTTTTTCTAAAAGTATTTTTTTTTAATTAAAAGAAATTATTAAGTATAAATAAAGCTAAAAGGCGTTTTTAACTTGTTTTTATTTTGTCACTATCATTTTTTGAATTTATTTTGTATATTATCATTTCAGAAAAAAAAAGCTTCTGGCTTTATGTTTGGTAACATCTCACTAAGTTAATTTGTTACCAAATTAGCTTAGCGAGATGTTACCAAACCTCAAGACATACTTGGTATCTCAATAATATTTATTGGAAAAAAGTTGCAAGCGCTTTTGTAAACAGTCTTTCAAATAGATCTCTTGGTTTATTGCTTGGCCAAAAGTAACAACGTAAATGTAGGTGACTACTAGTGTGGAGATGCTATTCATACGAGTAATTTTTTTTAATTTTGCATTGTCATAATACTTAACAATGTCTGGTTCTGGTCTTTTGAATAGTATGTATTATTACCAGTGTGCTATTCAACAAAGTTAAGTAATACTTATCCTCAATAACAATTTGATCACAGTATTTAGAATAAAGTCGACCACATTTTCAGTGACCACAAAGCCTCTGTTCAGAAGTTCTGCTTGATCTTTTTTTTTTTTATAACAAAGAATAGGCTTTTTAAATAGGCATTTTAAAAATAGATTTTAAGATTTGTCCGATGGTGCATTTGCTACAGCCAAGTTTTCTAGCAGCCGTTGAAAGTGACACACCTCTTCGATCATTAAACATTTTCCTTAATTTGATGCAGTTGTTTTGTATATTAGATGTAGGCTTTCTTCTTCTTTCAGCTTTCCAAATCAATGGTTTATTTTGATTGTTGTCGTTGATATATCTATATATTGTAGCTTTTGAGTAGCCTTCCATCTTGAAATGATTCCAAAGGATGTGTTTACCATCATGATTTTTTTGATAAAAATCATGCACAATTTTTTAGGGCTTGTTGATTAGGCATTTTAAATTAATATAAAAAAATAATCAAAAAATATATATACTACTTGATTGAGAGGAAAGACAGCTTTAATTTGATACCAAATACTAAATATTTTTTCAAACTTACTAATTAAAGATTGCTAATTAAAACTATTTTCAAATTTTATGTTATCTATCATTATCAGGTATTATCTATTCCCAGGTTTTGTTTTAAAGCGTTTTTTTGCGTAAATATTCTTGTGCTCGCAGGATGATAAATAAAAGTAAATTTACGTACACGTTACATACACCTAGACCGATTTCCATTAAGCAACTTTTTATCTTTTTTAACTTTTAAATTATTCTATAAGGGTAAGATAAAAGAAATAATTAAATTTATATATATAAAAAACTACATTAATTTTTGAATGACAGTTATGTAAAAAAGTTTTTTAGAAAAGATTGAACGACAATTATGTTAGATAGAAGTGCTATTTACTAATAAAAACACTCAATTAAAATTAAAAACTACGCAAACTTAATCTGTATCATGCTAATTTTTTTATTAAGATATTTAGTAACAGAAAAAAAAATTGTTTATAGTTAATAACAATTGTTTATAGTTAATGACAATTAATGTTTATAGTTAATGACAATTGTTTATAGTGAATAACAAATTGTTTATAGTTAATGACAATGGAACGTAAAAAAACCCAAAAAACCACAAAAGAAATATAAATAATAAAAACTTTTGTTTACCAACGAGCACAAGAATATTTATGCAACTTTTGACTGCAATGAAAAGAAAAACTTAAAACTTAAAAACTTAATACTTTAAGGGTTTATCCATTTTCTCCTTTGCGTGGCAGTTTCGCTGCCCAAAAGAGAAAATTGGTCTCCTACTTGTATTTTTTAAATATGTTTTGTGTTGCATAATTCATGAATGATCTCTAAGCTTGAAGCAAAGATCATTATAATTTAATGGTGATAAAAAATTTAATTTAAAACTAATTTAATCAAAATATATAATTTTATTCTAATAAAAAAAGTATATAATTTAATTTTGATTTAAAATATAATTTTTTTTTCAAGATCATGCTTTTGAGTCGATAAAACGTGTTTATTTAGGCGTAAGTTTTCCACGATTTGTTTTCATAATCTTTTTTTGCTTATTGCACTTGCATTATTATCTACATATACTCTCTTCTACTGCAATTTGCTTCATCTCATAAGCTTATTTACTATTCTTTACTTTTTTACTTTATAATTAATTATAATACATATATTATTTTATCTATATCCAATATTACAATTCTCCTTGTCTTAATTTATTCAAATATAGTTTTTTTCTTGTTTGTTTGTTATAATTTGCATATATACATATATTTATATATTATTATATATAACTTAATAAATTATTATGAAAAAAATATATTTATAAGCAAGAATTTATTCTTTAGTTTGCTTATATTTTTTGCTTAGGTTTTCAAATCTTTAAAAAAAAGTTTTTTCAAGTCTTTTTATTTCTAGTTGTTTTTAACTTACCATTAGTAGTTGCACCTGATATTTTAATCTGTTTATTCATGATTTTGAAAATTAGTTTTTCAGGTCTTTATATTATTTTCTTTCTCTTTTGCACTTTTGACAATTTAAAAACATACCTAATATATTACTTAACAATGCCATGATTATATATATTTTCAGACAATTTGTTTATTATTACTATTATAAATAAACTATTATGACATGGAAAAAATCATATTATTACGTCAAAAAAAAAAAAAAAAATAAATAAATATAAAAAAATAAATAATAAAAAAAAAAAAGTTTTAAAAAAAACTTAGTTGAAAATTCACAGATATAAACTAAGAGAATTTTTCGAGTTAAAAGCAATTCATATATTTCGAGTTAAAAGCAATTCATATATCTTAAAATTGCTTCCACTGGTAATTGCTAACAATGGTAACACAAAAATAGTTTAAAGATGCTTTGGAAAATGCTGATAAAATTGCCAAAGAAGTACTTAAATAAGCTTGTTACGTAATTAAATCACTTACTGCCAGAATTGACAAACTTACTAATAGAATTGATTTGCAGGATATTGAAATAAAGTCCCTGAAAGATAGCAAAAGTGAATAAACCTTAGTTATCTAAATTGGTTGGGCAATTACTCACTAGTAAAGTAAAATCAAATAGGTCAAGATGGAGGTGTTGCTATCTACATCAAGCATGATCTAGTCATGAATGAGGTATCTGATTGTCATCTAAGAGAGATCTTAAACAACAGTAACTGTGCAAATATGGTGTGAAATTAAAATCAGTAGCAAAATTGTTCTTATTCGTTGTGTCTATAGGCCACCTTTATTGCATATAAATAATATAAATCAATTTTTGGCTAAGCAAGCTGTTGATAGAAAAGCGTATAGTTGTATGTTACTAGCAGGTGATTTCAATTTTGCAGATATAAAATTGCGCGCTGATGATAAATTAAATTACAAAGTGGTCAAAATAGTTAGTGTTTTTCTTGAAACTTTTACTTATCATAACCTATAACAATTAAATTTCTCAACATTTAAAACATCAAATGGAAAAGCAAAAAATATTTTGGATTTAATTGCTATAGACTCATCAATTAGAGTAATCAACTTATTTAGCTCTCTGCTGTTAGGTGATTCTATGCTAAGTCATCGCATATTGAGTTAGGATTATGTCGTTCTTTCTAAAAGTGAGACTACTTTCTTAAACAAAAAATATGACATAAATTTGTGACTATATAAATTTCAGTCAAAAGATTATGGAAACTAACTGAAAGTAAATATTTGAAAATAAAAACAATAATGAGTGATTTAAACTTTTTTGCATCAAATATGAGTCCATACCACTCATTATACACCATGGTTAAATAAGAAAGTACTAGTTATGATAAAGCAAAAAAAAAACAACAACAATTAATCAGTTACTTATCTGCTACAAACTGGCGATCAGCGACACTGATTCGTGAATATAGGAAACTAAGTAGCTAAGTACAGTAAGCGTGTAAACATCGTGTTCGAGTATTTGATGCACAACTAGCATCTGATAAAAATAATCTGCTAAGGTGCAGCAGAATGTGTATCTGATGTAAAATGATGATGCTGCACCTTAGCAGGTGCTGCAGTGTTTATGTATCTGATGTAAAAGGTGAAACATTAACAGAGAGTTAAACTTCAAATCAGTCTTTGTTAATGATAGTAAAAGTAGTCAGTTACCTTTTGTTGAGAGAAGGCATAATTAAGAGGACTTAGGTGATATAATTATTAATTTTGAAGCAATGCTAACTTATTTGAAAGGTTTGAACCATGAATAAATCTATTGGTTCTGATAACATTAGTACAAAGGTACTTAAAGAATGCTCATCTCAAATGATTTACCCTCTTACTTTACAATAAAGCATTGTCTTGAAAAAACGACCTGCATCTCGCATAATCAACATGAATTTATGTCTTAAAAAGAATGCACGTCTAACTTATTGGAGAGTTTTGACAACATTACAAAAGCATTATGTCAAAGAAATTTTGTTGATATTGTATTTTTGAACTTTGCAAAAGCATTTGATAAAGTTTCTTACCGTAGACTACTTCATAAATTGAAAGCATATGGGGTTAATAGCAATGTTCTTAAATGGATTGAGACTATGGGATTAGTAGAAAACAGTGAGCTGTTTTAGGTGAACACTCGAGCAACTGGACTGATGATCTAAGCGGTCTGTACCTGGTCCAACATTTATTATCTATATGAACAACTTAACAAATAAGATAAAATCAGTTCATAAGATCTATGCTGGCGACACAAAACTTTTACAAGAAATAATACCTGAGTTTCATGATGCTGATTCTCTGATTTTTCAAAACAATTTAAACATTGTCACAGAATGGTCAAAGGAATGGCTAATGGAACAAAATGTTGCAAAATGTAAAGTTATGCACCTTTATTAAAGAAATAGTAATCATGAATATGTAATTAATGATGGAAATACATCACTTACTCTTCACACTGCATATGTTAGGCCATATCTGGAATTCACTGTTCCGGTATAGTGTCCTTACTTAAAAGGTGGTATCAAAGAAATTGAAAAAATTTAGCACAAAGCAACAAAAGTACCTCATGATTTGATTGAATTACCTTATGCTGAAAGGTGTTGGCGTCTCAATTTTACTACTATGGAAACTCGAAGGAGATATCGCAACTTAATCCAATAGTTTCAACTAGAAAACAGTTTTGAGGTTACTCCACTGCGCCTATCCCTAAATCAGTCAATTTATGTGCGCATGCACTTTGTCTATCCCTAAATCAGTCGATGTATGTACACTCATTGTGCCTATCCCTAAATCAGTTGATGTATGTACACTCACTGTGCTTATTCCTATATCAGTCGATGTATGTAAATAATAAAGATCAATGTAACTTACAATATACAACAATAATAATAACTTTCAGTAAAACTAGTTAAAAAACATTAGAGAAATTTACTAAGTAAAGGACTCGATCCCAGATAACCATGCAAGATGAACCTATGAGATACCACAATGCTAAACATACAATACGAATCTACGATTCTTTTTAAATTTCTACAAATAAAACCTTTAATCATCCAATAATACTTGCAGCCATGACTTAAAATAAACCAATCAAACTTTACTAATGTGACTTTAAGATAAAAAATTAAAGCAATGGTACTGTTGCACTAGACACAATGTTTTTTTAAAATAAAAAATTATTTTTAGTTAATTCATTTATACAAATGTCAGGAAAAACATTTTATATATATATATATATATATATATATATATATATATATATATATATATATATATATATATATATATATATATATATATATATATATATATATATATATGTATATATATATATATATATGTATACATACACATATATATACATGAGTTTTTAATTCTTTGAATCTTCAAATCATTAATTAAAGATGGTGGTGCTAAACCAGCATATATCTTCCATGTTTGGAAGATATATACTGATATTCTTGATCTAAGAATAACATATTCCATTTTTTTAGGATAGGTCTTGTGTGATTTTTGGTCCATACATAGACCAAAAATCCCTAGAGCTTTCTTTTGTAAACATTTAAGTTGCATAATTTTTTTTTTCGATTTACTGCTTTCCCAAATTTCAACACCAAACAATAAATTGCTTTTAATTAAACCATTGAATTAAAAACTTTAGGTTCAAGTGACAATAGTTTATTAAAATTTTTACCTATCTTTTTTGATGACTATATTACTTAGTAGTAAAACCTTGTTAGTAATAAATTTGTTTTATTTTAAAAAAATATAAGAAATTTATAGAAATAATAAAAAGTATAAAGTAAAAATAGATTTAAATGTTAAATAAATCTTATTTTAGAACAACTTGTTGGTAATAAAAAAATTCCATTAGAAAAAGGAAAGATTATTGCTGAAATACCAAAGCTTAATGAAGAATATTTAATTTCATTTGATTTTTATCCTAATGATTTTTTTCCTGATTGGCGTAGTGTTGTTCATTTCACTATTGGCTCTGATTATGAGAATTATGGTGATAGAACTCCTGGTATCTGGTTTGAATCAAAGTATTACAATAAAATTATTATTTCAGCGCCAGTTAATGGTAACCCTAATAAAGTTTTCACCATTCAAATCCCGGATCAATTTTCAAATCAGTGGTCAAATATTAAAGTTGCTCAAGTTTTGTTAAACAGTTTTTATTTATTTACAATCATTATGAATGGTGTTGTTGTCTTTAAAACAGAAAACTATCAATATCAAAGTTTTGAAAATATAAAGGTATATGCATCAGATCCTTGGTATGAAGCTCAAGGTGGTTTTATAAAAAACTTTTTTGTTATCAACGGCATATCAAGTAAGTTTTAAAAGTATTAATAGGTAATAAATATTTTTATTAAAATTTAAATGATAAAATAAATTGATTGTTACCAAATATTAGTGTGTTAAAGAGCGTAAAATTTGATAGAGAGCACTTTATATATTGTAGTGGCAGAGTACATTCTTCACAGTAAAAAAAATACCTGTTATATTTCCAAAAACTTAACTCTAGATTTCTTGTTATATAGCGGGTAATTACTATTATGTACAATGTATAATTCATATGAAAAAAGCATAGCAGTAAATACCGTAATTACCAATTATAAACATGAAATCTGGTGTTATGTTTGCGTTATGTAACTGTTATATTTAAAAGCCTGATATAAAGTAGTTACTTGTTATGTTTACTAACTTTAATAACTTTTGAAGTTAAAAAGGATTATATATATATATATATATATATATATATATATATATATATATATATATATATATATGTGTGTGTATATATTAAAATTTTTATTTAAGATTTTATTCTTTAAAAGAAAAAACAAAAAAAAAAGAATATTAAAATATTCAAGAAATATTCAAAAAAGTTTAATATACGTTCTATTTGAAAAATTCTAGCCAAAGATTCTGATATCACTGAGTCTAATATGTTTGTTGTTTTCTTGTTATTTATTTGAAATGTTGGTTGATTTATAATTTGAATTGATTATACTTTGAGTATTTAAAGTCACCACAAATATGTAAATCTGAATTTTTTTTTTTAATAACTTATAGGAGTAATTGACTGAAGTTACAGCGTGCTTGTTATTTCCCTCACTACAACCTATAGATTGACCCACAATAAATTTATTCTGAAACTGTACAAACCAAACACCATATTTACTCAATATTGCCATTATTTAAATAACTATTAATCAAATTAAAAGAACTAATGCTTTCATGACTATAAATACATACTACATGTCCCCTATTAATCAATCTGTTTTGTCTGGAAAATAAATAACTTGGAATATTTGATGTTAATGTCTGGAAAAGAAATAACTTGGAATATTTGATGTTAATGATTCACTTCGTCATATCATTATATATGTGGTTGCTTAACTTCAATATTAATTAATAATTTATCAAGCTTGTTGCTTAGCAATGTTGCATTAGTATACCAGCAAAACAGATGGTTTAATTTTTTAACTAATTTTTTGTTAGTTTGTTTGATGCAGATTTTGCAAATTCTAATTCCTTGAATACCATATTAAAAAGGCTTGTTGATAGTTCCTTCTATAGCAAGTTTTCTGTTGCATTTGTTTTTTTCAATAACTACTTCTTTTTTTTGTTTCTTTTCGACTTCAGTTTGATCCAGATTAATGTATTCATTTTGAAAATTATTCAATTTCTTCAGCTTTATAGAAGCTTTCTAAACTTCTACTTTGTTTGCATCGTTGGTTAATTATACTAAAACAGCATTGCTTAGTGTTTGAAATTATTAGTGCATTGCTTCTGTGTTTGAAATTATATTTTTTAATGATTATTTCTCTAAATCAGATTATTAACCAATTTGGAGTTTGCACACTTTATGGATTTTAGTATCAATGATCTTTTTCTTTTGTGACATTCCAAAGACAATACTATTACATTCTCACTTTCCAATACTATTATTTAAGGTAACAATAAAATGTTACCTTAAATAATAGTATTAAATGTGGTAAATTGCTTTGAATAAAAGGCGAAAACTATCCATTGAAAAATAAAACAAACAAACAAGGAATAATAGAGAAATTAAATAAAACCTAAAAACATTTACATTATATTACTATAAAATTTGTATTAAACTATAATATCATATTATAATCTAATATTATTAATAGTCATATTATAGATATAAACTTTTAAAATGCATATGTAGTTATAAATTTTATTAATGCAATAAAAACTCAGTCAATCAATATATTTCACACAAAAAAGTACTGTTTACAATATAGTAATAGTAAAAAAATTTATAATACTATTTTTGTAAAGAAAAACAAAGCAGAGGCTGTAAAAAGAATTAGAAAAAAAAAAAGTTTTTAAACATTAAATATGTACATTAGGGTGTCCCAAAAAAAAACATTTTTGAAAATAATCTGCTCTCACCCCCTAAATGTGTTCTACAAAAACACTAGGTTTAAATTCTTTTTGAATAAAAAATATTTTAAGGGGTCCCTCAAGACCCTCTAATATTTAATGGGTCCCTAATATTTTTGAAAAAAAAAGTTTTTCAAAAATATGTCAACCTGGTACTCAAATGAAGCGAAATTATATAAATATTTCAAAAATTATATTCATTTTTAACTTGTTTATCAAAAAACATTAGAGATGCATTTTTTTCATTTTTTCTTAATAAACGCAATTTTTTATGTCATAAAACCAAAAATAACAATTTTGTTTTGAAATGAATATTATTTTTAAAATTTTTATGGACCAATTAAATATTTTTTTAGGGACCAATTAAATATTCGAGGGTCTTGAGGGACCCCTTAAAATATTTTTTATTCAAAAAAAATTTAAACCTTATGTTTTTGCATTAGATAGAACACATTTAGGGGGTGAGAGCAGATTATTTTCAAAAAATGTTGTTTTTTGGGACACCCTAATGTACATAAACGTATAGTGTTGCCATATTATTCATTTTTATCAACTTTATGTGTGTAAACAATATTAATAAAGATGAATAACATTATGATAACATTATTTAATAATATTAAATGGAAACCAATATATTATATTAGCAACAAGTCATAGTAACCAAAAATATAATAAAAATATATTGTAACATATATTGTAAACAAATACTAATGAACTGTGTTAATATAAAAGTTGTTTGAACACTTATTGCTTATAGAAAAATATCTTTTAGAATTTGTAAAAATCCCACTTTTTATAAAATATTTTTATGTCATATTAATACGTATTTAAACTAACATAACGTGTAACATAACAGTAAAAAACAACGCCTTTCTTAGAGAAAAGAAAATATGAATAACTTCGGGGAACATAACCATGAAAACATATTTTTTACTAACATAACGGTAAACTTAACGCTAAATTTTACACAAACTGTTATGTAAGCGTTATGTTAGCGTTATATTTTTTACTGTGTTTCTAATGCAAAAGTTTCAGGTTGGATCCCCACCGTATTTTGAGACAGTACCATAATCAACTTGTTTTTCTAGGCAGTGATTTTGTTTGTCAAGATTTACATTTCAGAGTCAACAAGTTGTGAAAGGGTTGTAACCACTATCAATACAAAATGAAACTTTTCAACTTGGTGGTCTCTTCTTTGACTAAAGTAAAATCTTTGACTATGAGTAAAAAAGAAATATGGTAACCTACTAGCCTTGAAAAAATAAGTAGCGTAAGAAAAAAAAGTTTAAGAAGTCAAGTTCCAAATTGAATCCCACCACATTTATGGTTGTACCATAGTCAACTTGTTTTTTTAACTATTAAAATTGCATAAAAAAACGGATTCTAAATTCATAATTTCATTTACATTTTTTACTTTTTAACTGTTACATACTTTTTTTGCTATTACATACTTTTTAGCTATTACATACTTTTTAACTACTACATACTTTTTAATTGTTAAATACTTTTGAACTGTTAAATACTTTTGAACTGTTACATACTTTTTAACTGTTATATACTTTTTAACTGTTATAAACTTTTGAACTGTTACATACTTTTGAACTGTTACATACTTTTTAACTGTTACATACTTTTTAACTGTTACACACTTTTTAAATGTTACATACTTTTGAACTGTTACATACTTTTGAACTGTTACATACTTTTCAACTATTAAATACTTTTGAACTGTTACATACTTTTAAACTATTACATATTTTTGAACTGTTACATGTTACAACTTAAGATCTGTTCTTCAATTCTAGTAATAAACATATATTAATGAGGTTATTATAAATTTTTCAGGTTTAAGGTTTTATATCTCGAAGTTATTTTAAGTATTAATTTTGTCTATACACATTATACATGGGTACATAAGCAAATTTACCCATGGGGAAGGGGGTTATATAAATTTATGAGGTGCAACATGGTAGGGGGTTCAAATCTGGAGATTTTTGCATACATAATATATGGATAGCCCCTTAAAGAGACTTAAATTTTGTTTTTATTTTTAATAAAATCATAAAGAGACTTTATTGTTTTTTTTTTTGTAGTTTTTTTTTTTTTTTAAATATCTTGTTTTAATACAATATATATAATATAAAATGATGTACAAGCTATTTAAGTTTGTTGAATCAAAACATACATAATGTTTTTACTATAATTGTCTTTAAATGAAAGAATTCATTAATAGAAATAGTTTGTGGATATAGTTTGGTATCAAAAACTTAGAAATAATTATTTGTTACTTCTGTTTTTAATAATTAACCTCCATTTAATCTGATGTATTATTTATCTTTAATCTGATGTATTATTATTTTACGGTATTCAAAGGGTAGTTAATAAAACTTTTTAAACTAAAGTTTTGTTGGATAAATATTAAATATTAAATATGAGCTTAACTTTGTTCATAAAATCATCATCTTTATCATTTTTGTGTTGATTTATCTTGAATAGTTTTGTTTCTCTTTAGATAGTAGCATGCAACCTATTATTCTTCTACCTTCAGGTATATTTAATATTAATTTATTTATGATTTTTGTTTTATTATTATTATTTTTTTTTAATAAAGCTTGTTTTCTCACAATTACTAAAAGATGAAAAAAATTTATCTCCTAAACTTATTCATGCTCTAAACTCCCTTATGCTTAATCAAATTGCCATAAAAAAAGCAGACAAAGGAAGGGGTATTTGTATTTAGACAAAATCTACTATGAAAAAAGATTATTCAACTTTTTTATTCTCAGAAGATCCAACAAAAAGTATAGCAAGAGATGTATGACCCCATGTATGGCCCCACCCTATGCTTATTTATTTGTGGGTAGAATTGATGAGATAATAGTTAACCAATTTTTAAAGTAGATTTTTTTATATAAATTTTTTATAGATAATATATTTTATATTTTATTAATTTTTTTATTTTTTATTAATTCTACTAGTTCTATAAACTTCATAAACACAATAATTATGACCAACAAAAGACCCAACAAAAAGCTATATAGACAGTTAGAAAAAACAATACACAAAAAGCCAACTGATACAACAGCACTATTATATAACTCATTTCATCCCCTCATTAAAAAGGCAACTTAGTATATAGCCAAGCATAAAGATACAATAAAATTATATCAAACAATTACAACCTAATAAAAGAGCTGAAGCAACTAGCACAAATCTTAGTTATATAAGGTTATTCAATCAATTAAAAAAGGTTTTTAAAAAGCACTGCCATATGCACAGCATGAGCTTGTTTACAATAAATATAAAGAAGAAAAAGAAAAAAAGAGAACTTAACAAGTTGTTACAAAACTTGGAAAAGTTGGAAAACTTATAAACCAAGTCATACAAAAATACTGAAATATTGTTGAACAAGATATTGATCTTAAAAATATATGGCCAACTTAAATGCAGTAGTGGTGTAGTGGTAGAGCGCTCGCCTCATAAGCAAGAAGTTCTGAATTTGACCCCCACCATTTCAATGGCAGTACCACACTCAACCTGTTTCTCTGCGCAGCTGCCTTGTTTGTCAAGGTTCGCGTTTTAAAGTTATAGAGTTAAAAGATGTTTGTTACCACAAATAAAAGTAGAGTCCTTGGCTGTAGTTGCCTTCATGGCCTTGGGGAGGTGAATTAATAAAAATATAAAAAAAGAAACAAAAATTTCACCCATTGCAAGCTACAAAAATATTAAATCTATTTAAAAATTTCTTATTCAAATGCACATAAAAAAATATAAATTCACAATCTCTTGGTGTGAATTTTTACTTAATGTTATTGGTTTACCTTATATAAATTTTAGTTTTATTAATAGTAAAGTTAGATGGAATAAGTTTTTTTTGTGCATTTGTTATGGTCACAAAAGTAGGTTAATTCTGACCGTCAAGAAAGTCTTATTCTAAAAAAATATTTTTCTCGCTGTCTTAATTAATTTTGTATCACGCTTTTGTAATTTTACTCAATTTTTTATGAATTACCCATTTGCTAAAGATTATCTGATCTTCTTGCAGTCTTTAATTTTTTTTTTAATAATTATTTGCTTTTTTCATATTGTTACAGTCTTTCACAGAAAGATGTGCAATCACACGTCTTTATATGACCAGGCAAATTACATTTTGCTTTGACAATTTGACCGCAGCTTTTTCAAAAAACATTGTAAAAACGCTATAAATGAAAAATATTCTGATTTATATCTTAAGTGAAATGAATTACATCAAAACCTTCAACAAATGGGTTTATATTAGCGAAACACTTTTAAATAAAGTAGCAATTTACTGATAATGTTTTTTTAATTGACAATTGTATATATTTTTTTAATTTATAATATATAAATTGTTTAAGTGTGCATTTTTTATAAAAAATGTTATTTAAAAATAAAATATTGTTTTGTTTTTATAAACATGACATTCTACGACAACGAAAGTCTCCTAAATGTATTTTAATATAAGAATAATTAAAGTTAATACATTTGAAAAGATAAACAAAATTTCGTTGAAAAAAATAGACAAATGTTTTAGAAAGCCATTACAATTATATAAGTTTGATCTTAAATACTTTTATATTATTGAATGCTTTTTAATAAAGTAACAAAACACTTCTAATGAATTTTTATAATAAGTATTAACAAACTTTTGTCTTTTTTTTACTTATATAATTATTTATTCTTTATTATAAATGTTAATCTTTCGAAACATGAAAAAAACAAAGATTAAATGTTAAAACAAAGAATGAAATGCTTTTTAACTCCTAAATTAAACAGACTAAGCATTTTAGTTTGATGAGTTTTGTTTTAGTTGGGTTATATATATATATATATACATATATATATATATATATATATATATATATATATATATATATATATATATATATATATATATATATATATATATATATAATATGTAAGTTGGTTTTAATAACAAGGCAGCATATAACCATTTTTAAATATATTTTGATATAAAAATATATTAACAATATTTCGCTGACCTATTGTGAAAACGTTACAAAATAACATAAAACAAACCGTTTAAAAAGAAAAAATTAAAAAGCGTCAAATATAAATGTAATATAATGATGGTGTCAGTTAAATTTTTTGTCAAAATGCATCCCCAAGTTCTTGTTTTTATCCCCGTCATCTCAATTTAGAACACCTTCCCCAATACCTATCTCATATCAAACTCTGGCTTGTTAATATCCAGAGATTATCTAATTGTTTGTATCCTGTATTCTTGAACGACTGCCAAGGTCTTAGGCTTTAGCCAATCAAAGTTACTAGGACATGTTCTAGAATGTTCCGAATGGATTTGAGTTCGGAGGTAGTTTTGTTTTGTTGCATAATATGTTATTTAAATTGGGAGCTGAAGTAAATATAACTCTGATGTTTTGTTTTTTAAATTCTCTTTGAAGTTTTGGGCCAATAATAGGTATTTAAGGTAGTTTATAAACTTTTGATCTAATTGATTAGATGTAATATTTTTTAAAATGCCGTCTAAATAGTTTTTGGTTATTTTAATAAGATTATTTTTGTTATAGCCGTTTTCAAAAAAATATTTATCTATGAGAGTATATTTATGAGAGTTAATTTAGTCCAAGTTTTTAAATCTTCAAGATCATTGTTCAATATGTTAATAATAACAGGAATTGCTTCATCGATTCGTACGCATGAATATAAATTAATTACATCAAAAGAAACCTGATTTTTATAAGGGCCTATCTTCCATTCTTTAGCATCATTGACAAAGTTTTTTGAATGAATTACTTGAGTTATATTTTTGCTTAAAGTTGGTTGGATAATTTTAACCAGATACTCAGATATTCCATAAGGTGGTGTGTTTATAGTGGAAACAACAGGACGCATTGGGTAGTTTTTTTCCGGTTTGTGTGCTTTAACCATATATATATATATATATATATATATATATATATATATATATATATATATATATATATATATATATATATATATATATATATATATATATATATATATATATATATATATATATATATATTGATGAAACCAAAACGAAAATCATTTCATGAAGTGCAGAACACCAAAGAGCTTGCAAAAATCAAAAATGGTTGAGTTCGGGAACCACAAAACATTCTAGTACATGCCGTGGTAACTTTAATTGGCTAAGCCCTAAACCTTATATTTGACGCTTTTTAATGTCTTCTTTTTAAACGGATTGTTTTATGTTATTTTTTAATGTTTTATTATTACCTGATGATGCTGACCACAATAGGTCAGTGAAATATTGTTAATATATTTTTACATCAAAATATATTCAAAAATAGTTATATGCTGCCTTTTTATTAAAACCAACTTACATATTATATATATATATATATATATATATATATATATATATATATATATATATATATATATATATATATATATATATATATATATATATATATATATATATATATATATATATATATATATATATATATATATTTGCTTTAGTTAATTTTTTTTTATTTTCTCTTTCGTTAAGATTTTTTTTTCTTTTTCAAAGTTTTTTTATAGATAAGTTTAAGTAAGTTTTTGTAGCGCATTTTTAAATTTTAATAATATGTCAAAGGCCATGGTCAAATCGTCAAAACAAATTACTTTTTGTATGGTCATATAGAGACGTGCAATCTCACGTCTTCCTGTGAAAGACTGTGTTAGTACTGTTAAAAAGTTTTTTTTTGTTATTCTTTAAATTCTACCTCATCTTATGTAATTTCACACTTATATTTTTTGTCTTTTTATCAAAGATCAAAAGAGATTACTTCTAACCTTTTAGTAAATGTTTATTTTTGAAGCTAATTTTGATTAAACACAATGTTTTCTGATTATCTAGGACCTGATTATGTAAAAAATACCTTCTTAATTTTAAATTGTTTGCGAGAGAATTTTATTAGTATTTTTGTTTGTGTTATATGAGTGATTTTGTTTAATTTTGGTGTTTCTGTTAAAATTTTTATTTATTGTTTTTTCATGTTTTGTACCACTAGTATAGAAAGTTGTTTGTTTCTGTTATAAATATTTTTGTGTGTGTGTTTGCATATTTTCTACCAGAATGTTGCATATTTTCTACCAGTATGTTTATATATATAATAAAAGGGTTTGAATCAACGCAATTAATCAAAAAAAAAATTATTTTGGTTTTCCCCCACTCTCCCCTTCCTCCTCATCCTTCACGCCATTTTGTGGTAATGAGGGGAGAGGGGGTTATCTTTTGTAGATTTTTTCTTAATTGCTATTTTTTAAACATATTATTTGTCATATTTAAATATTTTCTTTCAATTTTTTATTTTGGTGGAGTTTAAAATAGCTTAAGTTACTGTTATAATTTTTACCTTGAGGTAAAATCTAAAGTTTAAATTGCAGTTGTAGTGTAATGTATTTAATACTATTAAGATATTACTTTTAGTAATATCTTAATAGTATTATCTTAATAATTAATATCTTACTTTTAGTATATACTTAAAAATAGTAGAGGTAAAAAAGTAAAAGTAAAAATGCAAATAAATTATTATTTTAAATTAAATATTACAATATTTAAACCACTTTAATTAGTCATAGAAATTGTTATTGTAAAAAGCCATAAAACAATAAAACAAACAGCAAAGATACTCAACAATATAAAAAGCTTATGTTGATGTAAAATAACTTTGTGACGCTTTATTGCTGTTTTATACAGTTTATAACCTTAATAATATAAAACATGTTTAAAATAAAATGAAGTAAATAAAATTGTTCTAATTAATAAATTAAAACATTATTGTCATAAAACTTTAAATGACATATTTGCGCAAAAACATGCCATATGAGTCTGTAATCTATAGACTAAGGACGGGCGAGTATTCGTTAAAATTCGGATTACAAAGTTTACTGAAAGGCGAATTTGACTTCAGCTTTGACTTCAGTGCCGAAATTTGGCCTTCAGTTAAATTCGGTAATAATTACAAAATTTCATTTAACTTTTAGTTAAATTTGATAGCTATAAACTTTTTTCAATTTATAAAGAATAATAATTATAAAATACCTTATATGTTTTATGTATATCAACCTGTTTCTATGTGCAACAGCCTTGTGTGTCAAGGT
>NC_061160.1:49755220-49780220 GCF_022113875.1 Hydra vulgaris | reverse complement strand
TATATATATATATATATATATATATATATATACATATATATATATATATGTATATATCCTATATATATATAGGATATATATATATATATATATATATGTATATATATATATATACATATGTGTATATATATGTATATTTATGTATATATATGTATATTTATATATATATGTATATATATATATATATATATATATATATATATATATATATATATATATATATATATATATATATGTATATATATATATATATATATATATATATATATATATATATATATATATATATATATATATATATATATATATATATATATATATATACATTCACACACACTTATATATTAAATTGTTTATACACTTACTATATCAATTCATCTAAAAAATATTGTTGCTTTACAAGTTTGGGTATGGTTGGATTTTGGCTATTTGTATTGAGTCTTTTTTACTGCAGTATAAAATAGCTGTAAGTTGCTGGGTAAAATATTTTTGCTGATAACATTTATCTGACCTGATAAACTAGTTATAAGTGCTGATCCTCATAGCAACACCAGTAATATAAGAGGCGACTCTGAGGAGATGTTTACTACTTAACCACTACACATATTACATTTACACTAGTGAACGGCAATGTATTGTTTGACATCATTAAATATGTAGATGAATCGTGTTCGATGTATCGAACATGATGCATCAAACAATTTATCATTACACAATGCATTTTAAGACTGTTAAACAATGCATCAAAAGAATAATAAAATATAAAGCAGCTAGATTTTAAGATAAAATTTTATTTAGTTATTGTTATTTGCTTTTGTTATTGTTACATTAATCATCATTTCAATTAATCATTATATTGTTATATTAATCATCTACTATAATCGCAAAAAAATTTTACAAAAATTAAAACAATTTTTTTTTTCCAGGAAGTTAGTCAAACTAAAAAATTGTTCACGTCATTTGTTTTATTCATCTGTCTTAAGTTTTGCTTAATATAAACAAGTTTTTCAACTTTAGACACAAACAGATCTGTTTTCCTATCGCCACAGATATTTCCAGCTGTGGAAAACACTTGTTCAGAGCTGGAGAAAGCTGCTGGAATCGCTAATGTTCTTCTGGCAAAGTGGGTAAGTTGTGGATACTTGAAAGATTGGTTTTTCCAGTAACAAAGTATATCCCAATTAACGACAATTGGTGTTGTTGTCAAATAGCTTTCTATCTCCGCCTTAATCTCCGCTATCAAAGAGGTGCTTCCTTCCGAGATATAAACACTTTTCCAAAAATTTGGATTTTCAAACTTTTGCAAAACCTTCTTACGTATCCAACTGTTATTTTTTCTTGAGGCTGTGTGTGTGTGTCTGCGTCATTGTATCTTCTGTTTTATCAATGAGGCCTTGCACATGTTGAACACAGCTTCATTCAAAAATATTTTGTTTATGTTGTACCTTTGCCCAATACCATGTAATTTTGATCCTTTTTAATGTGGACCTAACATGTTTGCATATGTGTATTCTAAAACTGTAGCTCCACATTCGGGAAATCCATCATGCATTTACAACAAGTAATGATCAATGACTTCTTTCATCATGGGATTGGTGAATCATACGATATTGAATGCATCTTCCAGATCAAAGAGTTTTGGAATGATATGGACTACTTAAACTTTGTTCTCTGAACTTGCAAAATTGGATAGTTCTTTAAACTTTTTAAATAGTTCAATTATTGTTTAATCTCCTCTTCATCTAGTATTTTGATGACTAGCTTTTGTGAAACATATTTTTTTGCTACATTTTTGATGGCAGACAGTAGCTTATTAATTGATTGTAATTGACGAAGCTCACTTCTCCATCTGGTTGAGCAACTTTGAACTAATTTTAATTGTAATACCTGAAATTTTTGATGCTTCAACAAGTAGTAAATACTTTGACTTGTGAGAATGATTGAAGAAGCCACCCAGTCCTGTCAACTTATCACTTAAATCTCTCCACAGCACACATTTTGAGGCAGCACTTTGTACTATCAAATTTATCTTATGATCAACACACTAAAATATATCATTTATAACACTATCTTTTCTGGCTTTCTTCATATTTGCTCCACTGTTGCATATTATTTTTGTGTGCACATTTGGTCCTAAGCTTAGGTCTTTTGTGAATCCTTCCAATCTTTTTGTGATTTCTTTCAATGAATGCTTACCAGCAAAGTGTTGTAAGGTGACCGAAAAACACTTCATTCAAAAATCCAAATCAATGTAGTGCGCAGTCATAGCAATGTATGCTGTGTTAGTGGTCTTGTTGGTTGTTGTCATTGATCATGGTGAAATAATCCAAAATTAAAGAAACTTTGGGCATTTAGAAGTGAAAAGAAAAATAGTTTAGCTATATTGCACATGATTTATCGTACATCATGTGTGATATCAAAAAACACATGACAGTTATTATTTTCTACATTCTAGAAAATAATTATTGATATGTGTTTTTTAAATGACGTAAAAATTTAAAATGAGCAATACTTATATATTTCTTATTAATAAGTGTCTTAATAGTGTGTCATATTTATAAGGCGTTTAAGTTAACAATTTATGATTAACAATACTTTAAACAATCAATTTAATTTAACCATTTACGATTAATAACGCATTAGGCAATCTATTAATTTTAAGATTATCAATACAATAGACAATCTATTTACTATTTCAGAAAAAGTGTAAAGATTGTCTAATGTGTTATTAATCGGGAAAAGTTTTCCCTTGTGAAAAATAACGGCGTTGTAAGAAACATAATCGTAAATCGAAAATTAACTAATTTAAGTAACTATACAACATTTTATAATTTTTCTTTATATAACACAGTAATCGTTCCAGTACATTTTTGTTTGATGCATTGTGTTCGATGCATTGAACTACTATTTGCTTTTGATATATTGATCACGATGAATTGTTCAATGCATCGAATATGATGCATCAACATGTCATTAAACGATACATCGCCGCTTCCTAATTTACACTAGCATTAATGTTTGTTATTTTCTATTCTTAGGCCTTACTTTGTTATATGCATATTTTTTATTTTGCAGTCAATACTTTAGTTTGTAACTTTTTGTTTAGTGATATATTTATTGTATATCATATTAGGTGTTTATAAAAAAATATATAAATATTTTTCTAAATATTGATTGTTGCAGTTTCTGTTTTAATTTTGTTGTCATATTTGTATATTTTTTAATAATCACTGTTAATCTTTATTTTTGTTTTGACAACTTTAAAATATGTTTTGATCAAAAAACAAAACTCTTCTCTAATCTGATGTATAACATTTTCCCCTCAGGCATTCACTGCTCGTATGTGATCACTCAGCAAATTTATATGCCAAATGCCAATTTTAAGCAACAAATTTAAATATTAAATAGTTTTTGGGTATTAAAATATAAATTATTTTCTTTTTACATTATAAATCTATTTTATAAATACTTGAATAGTTTTGTTTCTCTTTAGATAGTAGCATGCAACCTATTATTCTTCTACCTTCAGGTATATTCAATATTAATTTATTTATGATTTTGTTTTATTATTATTTTTTTTTAAATAAAAAAAATGTTTTTTAAACAATGATTTTGGGCAGAAGCGAGAGTAACTTTTACAGAAGCATGAGTTACATTTTATATAGATTAATTTAAAAATTTTAAAAACATCCACCTTTTTGCTATTGATCCAATGGATCCGCCACTGAATTGAAACCAAATTAAGAAGTTTTTTTTTTAGTATATATCTAATGAATAATAGTTTTATTGTTTTTATTATTGCTTTAATATATTACTGTAAAACTATATAAAACTATTATTATTTTTTATTTTATATTGTTTTTAAATTTCAAATTTTAAAAAAATAATGATTTTGATTGGTTTATAAGCAGAAGTTACTTATAAGTAACTTATTAGATTGCATAAAAATTAATTATAAAATTTTGAAAGCAACCGAATTTTTTTATGAAAAAGCAGTTATAAATAGTTGTTTGTTGATTATTTTTTAAAGTATAGTTTTTAGTAAATAATATCTGTTTTCTGTAATATTATTTCTGTAAAGTTACTAAATTTTGTTGTTATACTAAATGTTGCATTAAAAAATGTGATATTACAAACTCCAAAACATTTTTCCTTTTTTTATTTAACTTTTAACAATTTTAAGTCACTTTAAGTGGTGTCTGATCTAATATATGTAATATTGTAGTATATAATATTTTGATTAACATATTTTCTGTCTCAGTAATAACATGAACTAGTAATGACAGAAACTGATTTTATGTTGGGGAAAGTGTGGCTTATTAACCATGGTAAAGATAACTTACCTACAAAAAAGAAAACACTATTAAAAAGAAAAAGTAAACACTATTAAAAAGAAAAAGAAAACACAATTAAAAAACCCCTTTGTTTTTCTTTTACCTACTAGTATTTTACTTTTTTGTTTTACTTCATTTTTAATTAAAATTATTATTTAAAATTTGCTTATGAATACTAACTACTGCCATACAAGATAATTTTTAGTTTTACAGAAGTTTGTGCAACATAAACGGTTTTCAATACTAGTTTTTTTTAACAGCATAAGCCAGAATTTTTTTACTGGATACACTTTGAGACACTTTACAACATAATCAAATAGAAACATCATCAGGTTAAGAATATAAAAAACTGTTTAAAAAAAATCAAATCTTACTTTTTTAAAAACTCAAATCTTACTTTTGCCAAAATAAAATTGATAGAAAAATTAATGAGGTTGATAAAACCTGAAAACTTACATATGTAATTTGGTAGAGTCAATTTAATTTATACCACATTTGTACCAAATAAAATTTGGATTCGAATTGAAATATAGTATAAATCAAAGTTATGAAAATTGTAATTGTATTGAAAAACAAGAAAGGATAAAAATTTTGAGTGTAAATGTTTGTGGTATAATTTTGAAGTTTAAATTTTAAATGGAGAGGAGAAAATTATTACAAACAGGAGTTTTTCTTATTTATGTTCGAAAATTTCAATTCAAAAATGGATTTCACTAGAATTAGAGATGAGAAAAGAAATAAAAAAATGTTTTGGTTTAATTGCATATTTTTGATACTATTCCAGATTGCCATTTCTTTTTTAAGATAGTCGGTAATGCTACCCTGTTTTTTACAATTACAAAAAATATAAAAAATAAATATATAGTCTTATAATTTGTTCAAATTTTTTTTAATTTCCTATTTTTATTCAGTCTCTTTGGCTCAATATGTATTTTATTTTTATTTAGATTATATTCTTAAAAGTAAAGAATTTACCATTATTCATGATTCATTGGTTGGAACCCTCAAGGTTTTAAAGAAAGTATACACTGTATCTTTCAATATAAAACCAACTAATTACACTAGGGGTTTAAAAAGTGTTCTTCACATAACTTTGGATAATAATAACAATGTTTATGGTGACAGAAATCCTGGCATTTGGTTTCATGAAGATGGTTCTGGTAAACTTGTCATTTTTGCTGCAGTGAATGGAAATACAACGTTCTTCATTGAAACACCTCCTCTAAGGTTAGGTGAATGGTCTTATATTACAATATGTCAAAGTTATCTAGAAAGTAAATATTGGTTTTCTGTTTTTTTAAATGGAATCAATATAATTAGAACAGAAAATTCTGATGCTAGAGATTTTAAAAATATGAAAGTGTATGTATCAGATAGTTGGTATGATGCTCAAGATGGTTACATCACTGATCTACTAGTCATTAATGGACATGCTGGTAAGAATAACAAATATTTTTTTTAGTTATTAACAATAATAGAAATTTAAGTTTCATCGTTTTTAACAGGCCAGAATGTTATTATCCAATTACAACAGTTTAAATTACTAGTTTTAATTTAAAATTTCAATCCCTTATGGACAGTAAAATTTAGGGTTATATATCAGAGCTTTTCTTCTAAGTATTTAGTCTTCAGGGTTAAAAACCTTTACCTACTCTATAAAATAATAAAAATGTATAAATATTTTTGTTTTTTTATATATTTTACTCCCAACAATTTTGTAAGAAACCACTATTATATTGGCAGTTATTAGAAAACAATGAATAAAGTTGAAGAGCAAGGAAATCGATAAATATTTTGAAAAGTTAAAGGTTGTATGAGTCAGGAAAACATGAAGATAGGAGAGAGTTCCGAAACATTAAAGTGCAGGGTGCAAAAAAAAACTAGATGAATAAAAGTTTTTGGAGTATGAAAGGACAGATACAATAATAGGATACAGTAATAGGATGCTACTTTGCGGAATGACAAGTAAATTGAGAATAAATTTTGGTTGATGGAACTGGAAATGATAGCTTTATTGAGTAGCAACTATGTTAGTATTTGTAGAAAAGAGTAAGAGATGCAACCTTATGGTGACGAGAAAGAGGTTTAAGATTGGCAGATAAAGCAGGTTTAACAATGGGACTTAATCTATCGTTATAGAGCCTTTTTGGAGTTTGTCTAAAAGAGTAAGAGCATCATTAAAATAATTTGGCCAACAGTATTCCTTACAGGGACAAATAAAAGATTTGTAGAAGTAGAGAATGAAATCAGAAGTAAGATAACGGTGAACACAATAAAGAGCAACCTTTTGCAAAATCTATGCAAAATGTTGTATATATGGTTTCCATTAGAGGCCTGTTGTGAATGATAACCTGAGATGATGTATAGATGATGACTCAGTAAGAGAGTTGTCATTCAATAATATAGGAGTAAATGATGTAAATAACTTAGTTTTGTTGGAGTTTAAATTCACTGAAAACCCTAAACTGTTACAAAAGAGAGATCAGATTCAAAATTGGCTACCTTAATGCATCTCTTATGTAACCTCCTGGATCCAGGCAGGAATAGAAGCTTTTATTTTCCTCTTGTTGATTCCAAATCGGTTCTCATTCTACTCTTTGATTTTCATTTTCTTGTGCTGCTGTTATATCTAATTATAATCTTTATTTTCATGTTTTTTAAAAAAACAACTCTCTTAACAACAAACCCTAATTTATTATTGCAAGAGATCTATATGAAATAGTGCTGTCTGATGCTAAGCTCCATGAATCCCAGTAAACTGTTTGCAAAGAAATTTTCTTCTGATTCATCTCTTAAATTTAATGGATACACTCTTCCTTTCAATCTAGTTATACAGGTTAATCTATTGTTAGATATTCATATCACTCCAGCTTTTATTGCTAAAGTCATATTTCAATTAAACTCTTGTGGCTTGTGGTCCATACAACATTTCTGTCATAGTCTTACAAATGTGTTTTCCAGAACTCTCTTCAATTCTAAACTATATATTAAGTGCTCTTCTTGCATGCTGGAAAATGACATCTTTGGTTCCAATTTTTAAAAACCTTGGAGGACATTCTGATCATCTACACCCTACCACTATCATACTATCAATCTTTTTTCTTTTATTAGCAAAGTCTTTGATTTTTTGGTCAACAAATTTTTATCACTAGGATTTTTAATCTCTATGACTGACAATCACTCGGACTTTTAATCTCTATGACTGACTTGCTAACTGATGTGACTAAAATATTTTATTGTGCATTAGATGGAGGCTTTAAGGCTAGGACTATTGCTCTTGACATATCTAAAAAATTTGATAAAGTTAAAGTTAAAGGCATGTTAGTCTTCTCAAAAAGCTTGCTTAATTTGGTGTATCTGCCGCACCAAATGATTGCTTTTTAAATGCTTTATTAAAGTCATGCTTGCAGGCCAACACTCTTCTTCATTTCCAGTAACTTCTGGTATATCTTAATGTTCTATCCTTGGTCCTGTTTTATTTCTTATCTCCAATATTGATCTTCTTGACAATCTTACATCTAAAGTGGCTCTATTTGCTGACTCAATTTTTTAACAAATTGGGGCTTGCAATGGCTTGTTAATTTTAACTCCAACAAATCTCATTTGTTTTCTACAAATAGTAATTGCAATACTGTCAATATTTCTATATTGATGAAAGGTAACCCTCTCTCTCAGTCCTCTTCTTTTTGTTTTCTTGAATTATCATTTACTACTGACCTCTCATGGTAACTTTATATACAATTGATTACTAAGTTAGCTTCAGCTAAGGTTGCTTCTTTTTATACTGCTTGCCATTTTCTTACTCTTTACCTTGCCATATTCTTTACCTTTACAAATCTCTTATTCGTCCCTGTATGGAATACTGTTGTCATATCAGTTCTTCTAATAATGCTCTTTCTCTTCTAAACAAGTTCCAAAATTGCATTGTAAAATCTAGTTGGACCTGCTCTATCTGCCATCTCAAAAAGAGCTATCATCTCTAGTTCCATTAAGTAAAACTTATTCTCGCTTGCCTCATCATTTAGCAAAATCTTATAATTTTACTGTATCTGTTTTTGCATGCTCTAAAAATTTATTTATCTATTTTTTCTGCACTTCATCCCTTTGGAGCTCTCTCCCATCTTCATGTTTCCCTGACTAATACAACCTAAATCTTTTCAAGTTTTCTGTCAACCAATTCCTTGTTTTATAACTCTATTGTTTTTTTTTTAATAACTCCCAACTTAATAGTGGTTGCTTGCAGCTTTGTTAGTAGAGAATACGAATTAAAAAACAAAAAACAACTTGTTCTAAGCAACTGAAAAAAGAAGACATTTTGTTGAGACTAGTATAAAGTTAAGTTGTCAGCAAATAGAGCTGTTTTAAATGTAAGATTACCAAGAAGATCATTAATGTAAATAAGAAACAATAAAGAAACAAGAAGAAAAACTTGAGTTAACCCAGAAGTTATTGAAATTGAAGAAGTGCGTTGGCCTTCTAAGATAATTGTAATAGTGAGGTTAGAATGAAATGATTCAATGTTCTCAAAAATTAGTAGAAATGTTTTTTTTTTTTTTTTTTTTTTTAAATACGTTTTATATTTGTTAGTGTTAACAATCATATCATTGGGTTGTATGAAACCCAAAGAAAAGTCAATTGATTAAAAACAAACAGAATGCAACAAATTCATGTTTATGGTTGTTATATGAAAAGCGAATTTCATTTTACTGTACTATATTTAAGCCAATACAGAAACTCATGCAATTTCTTATGCTATACAACTATGCAAAAATAACTAGTTATATATTTATAAAAGAATTAAAAAGTGCAAAATGTCTAAGATACATATTGAATGCACGGAAGCTTATTTAATGAAGTGATATATTAAATTATTCTTCAAATTAAACTATTTTTTAAAAAAAGTTATTTAACAGAGTAAATTATTTAATTTTATACACTAATGCATATTTTTAGATGTAAACATAAAAGTTAAGTATTAGTAGTTTTACAATTTTCAATAAATTTTTTTATTCTTATGGCATTCAATAACACAGGCTGAGCTTTAAATGTTTGAGCAATTTAAATGATTTTTAATTGATTTTTAATTGATTTTTAATTACCACATTTGTAAATTGTTTGATATTTGCCTCGATCAGCTGAAAACTTTGTTAAAATATCTCTAAATTGCAAGCGTTATAGTTAATATTTGCTTCAAGAAATTGGTTTTGAAGTGTATTGGAGTAATATGCTGTTTCGACTATGGTACACAAAGAAGCCATGTGAGACAAAATGTTATCATGTTGTCTGATACTCTATAATTTAATAATATAATAATAATATAATTTTTGGAAGTTCCATGAACCATTGATTCTCATCCTCATTTTTGTATACTGTTCAGTTGAAACAGGTGGCATTGATTTTCATATACTAAATAACTCCTAGCTGTTGTGATGATATCTGCTATATACTCAATTAGCAAAACTGTTAAGTACTGAAACCAGTATAAATCAAATGCTTAGCACAGTTGCTGCACTTCTATTGTGTGTTGTGTTCACTTGGTCCAATAAATTAAAATTTTGAAATTCTATTCTACTCAAGGGTTTTCTTATTTAATATTAAAGAACTTCAGTAAAAATTAGTAGCCAATCGGAAAATATTTAGGGGTCAATAAAAGTTTTAACCTTTTAAGTATTCTGCCATGAAATTAAAAAAATGTTGTTTGATATTTTCATATTTATGATTTTAATGTTTTATAAGTTTTGAAATTTTGAATTAGAAATGCAATACCGATCTTCAATTAATTGAGAACACATAAGATGAAGGAAGATCATTTTATTTCAAATTTCACTAACAAGCATCTGTTTTCCATTTTTCTGAATCTCTCAGTTAGAATCTTCACTTTGCTTCAAATCATGTTGATATCATGTTGATTTAATTTTACAACTGTCTTTTACAGCAAATTTTCTTTGGCATGGTAAAAATAGAGACAACAGATGATATCATTGTTCATCTAGTAAATGAAAAGATAGATAAGTTCTTAGATAAATCTTACTATATTCGATAATCAAATATGGGCGTAACTAAGCTGGTATAAACTGTTTTAATGTTTATAACAATGGAACTTCAGCTCTCATTAAAAAGAACTATAAATGCTAAAGTTGATTTAACTTGAGTAAAGTTAACTGTGCAACTGGTTAGATGACAGATGAAATTGAAAACACTGTCAAGAAAAACATCATTTTAGTTTAAAAACAAGTTGTTGTTAGACCTCAATATTTTACTGATAAATCTATTTAATAATACTGAACTTAAGTTATGATTGAGATACTTAAGTTATTAATGTGTTCATGTAATTAGTTCTTATAAGCTGCGAATGGTATAAAAAAAATGTTGCCTGAAACTTGATAAAGAAAAAATTTAATAAGACAGTCCTTCTACTCTAGAAGGTGCTGCTGTGGAGGCAAAAAAAAAACTTTTAAACTTTCTTTAGACAATTAAAAGTTTTTTTTTGCTACTTTTATTTTTTTACTATAAATATATGCTGCAGCTGTTTTTCAAAACGCCTTAATATGCTTATTATGTGTTTTTAGAAAAACCCAATTAAAAAAAAATTATTAGGAGAAATTTTTTGTAAAACGTTTTTTAAAATAAAAAATTTTTATAAATTTTTTTAAAAAAATGTAAATATTTTTAAAACTCTTTAAAAATATGTATTCAATAATGTTTGTAGACATCTAAACTAGCTTATTTTGTCAAAATTGATTTTTTTTAACCTAAAGGTGTTTTGAAAAACGGCTGCAGTATGGATGGTAAAATTTTAAGTATAGAATACTTGCAAATAAAGAGGTGTTTGCAAATAAAGAGATTATTCGTTTTTTAAAATAAAACTAATTTTTTTAAAACTTTGTTGTATAGGCAGGTTTGGCGCCTAACCATCCCTATATAAACAATATATATAAAGAAGTATGTGGTTTGTTTATGTATTTTGTTTATAAAATGTAAACAATGCACTTATATAACGTTTTATTTAGGATCATATGAAATATAAGTAAACATTTCAAATAATTACAAGTCTTTTTTGCTCAAGCTATTTTGTTTTGAATTTTGTAGGTATGTTATTATTTAAAAAAAAATTGACAAGATTGAAAAAACACCAAACATATTGACATCGAAGTGGAAAATTTGAAATTTCAGTTTTAGATTTGCCCTCTCTTAATAATTTCTGATTGCTAAAATTATATCATCTGCTTCTTCGACCTTTAAAAGTGATAGATGCAGCTTTTTTGTAAATTGTTGAAGCCACAATTTTTTTGCATATGTCATGTCACTTTGTGGGAAAAAACTAGAATAACAAACTAGAAATAAGATTTTATTTAAATTTTTTGGAAAAAACTCCTGCTATTAAAAATATATGGAATATATTTTTATGGGATATATTCTAATAAAGATAAAAATTATTTATTTATTACTTTTGTAATAAATACAATTTCTTATCTGTTAAATGATATATCTGATATACTTTTATGCAATTGTATGCAACATAATTAAAATTAATCAAAAAATGTAAGATAAATGCAAAAGAAAACTCGATGCATAAAGGTTTATTTTTCCACAAACTGGCGTCAATGCGCAAAAGTTTTTTGACTAAACTTTTATATTTGCATTTAATATTATTCTTTAGTTTTTAAGAAATTCTTATGATTATGATTAAAAATCCTTATTAAGGATAAACTTTTTTTTATGACTATGTTTTAGTGGTCTAAGTTCTTCTTAGTTCCATTTGTAAAGCATTACGTACAAGCCTCTATAAGTATAAACGTCTTAAGCATATGTTGAGTTTGCAGGCATTATATGGAATAATTGCAAATAATATATCTATGAAATTTTATTTTAAGTTTTAGAAATCTTTTTTGCTATATTATTATTTTTTGCAATAAATATATCAGCAAGATGGAAAAAATTTCGAAGTTTATAATGCTGAGGTCTTAACCTACCTCCACCCCCCCATCCAAAAAAAAACAAAATAAAACTGACAGCGCACTTAACCACTGAGCTATCAATGAAATACATTTAGCAGAAAAATAAACCTAATTATGAGTCAATTATAAGCTCTATGTATGTGGAAAAGGTGCACATGTTAATTTTTGTTTCCCTTAAGGTTTTTTTTCTGAAGAAAATTATTTTACTGAAAAATATTTAAGTAAATAGGAAATTGGTATAGAAATAATCGGTGTTTTATAGATATGTAAAGAAATGGTAGGTTTGGAAAATACCCGTATTTTATGCATCCGGAAAGCAGGATATATAAGGAAAATGTATAGAAAAGTTCGGTTTGAAATAGACTTACAAAGACCCATATTTTTACGGGTCCAATCTTAGCTAGTTTTTATTATTACACCAATCAGTATAACAAATAATTTTCTATTAATTGTTTATTCAACTAATTAATAGTAGTGCTAATGCTTGTGAAGAGTTTTTGGTATGTTGTTCATAACAGAAGGTTAACTGATTGTCTTTTTTATTTTGTTCTTTTTTCTCTGTGAGTAAGCTTGTAAACTCTTTATATTTTAAATGACTTTTTAATTATTTGAATCTTCAAATCATTAATTAAACATGGTGGTGCTAAACCAGCATATATCTTCCATGTTTGGAAGATATATGCTGATATTCTTGATCTAAGAATAACATATTCCATTTTTTTAGGATAGGTCTTGTGTGATTTTTGGTCCATACATAGACCAAAAACCCCTAGAGCTTTCTTTTGTAGACATTTGAGTTGCATAATTTTTTTTTTTTTTTTGATTTACTGTTTCCCAAATTTTAATATCAAACATTAAATTGTTTTTAATTAAAGCATTGTATTAAAAACTTTAGGTTCAAGTAACAATAGTTTATTAAAATTTTGAAGATACCTTTACCTATCTTTTTTGATGACTATAATACTTAGTAGTAAAACCTTGTTAGTTATAAAATTGTTTTATTTTAAAAAAATATAAGAAATTTATAGTAATAATAAAAAGTATAAAGTAAAAATAGATTTAAATGTTAATTAAATCATATTTTAGAACAACTTGTTGGTAACAAAAAAATTCCATTAGAAAAAGGAAAGATTATTGCTGAAATACCAAAGCTTAATGAAGAATATTTAATTTCATTTGATTTTTATCCTAATGATTTTTTTCCTGATTGGCGTAGTGTTGTTCATTTCACTATTGGCTCTGATTATGAGAATTATGGGGATAGAACTCCTGGTATCTGGTTTGAACCCGGATCTAACAATAAAAAAATTCATATTTCAGCGCCAGTTAATGGTAACCCTAATGATATATTTAGTACTCCAATATTGAATTTGATTCAAAAAAATCAGTGGTCAAATATTAAAGTTGCTCAAATTTTGTTAAACAAGTTTTATACATTTACAATCATTATAAATGGAACTGTTGTCTATGAAAAAGTAAACAACAAATATCAAAGTTTTGATAATGTAAAGGTATATGCATCAGATCCTTGGTATGAAGCTCAAGGTGGTTTTATAAAAAACTTTTTTGTAATCAATGGCATATCAAGTAAGTTTTAAAAAGTATTATTAGGTAATGATTTTTTTTTTTTTCATTAATGATTAAAAAAAATTGATTATTAGTAAATATTACTTTTTTAAAGTGTATATTACTTTATATAGAGCATATTATATATTATGTGTCAGTGTTCTAATACAGTTTTAGAAGTGGCAGTTTTGTAGATATAATTATTTTAAGTATTACACCTACAAATTTACAATTTATTATTTACAAATCAATATTAAAGTTGCATCATAATAAACTGATGCTAAATTCATAATTTTATTTACTTTTTAACTGTTACATACTTTTCAACTGTTACATACTTTTCAACTGTTACATACTTTTCAATTATTACATGCTTTTCAACTATTACATACTTTTTAACTGTTACATACTTTTTAACTATATTATAATGTTCTTTTACATTTTCAAAAAAATCAAAACTATGCATTTAGCATCAGTTTTTTAAATTTTTAAATAGTTCTTAAGTTAATAAAAAATGACTTGATTATTATTGTCGGACAAATTTTTGCCTATTTTTATTTAATATTTTACCTAAAAATCTGCTATCCTGGGTCCATTCTGTTTTTTACTACTTTTCTGTTATGTAATTGTAGTTGTTTTGTTGTGGCAGGTAAACCATCCATATAACCAGTCTCCTATACTGTGTAAGATTCTCTAATACAACTGCTATAATTGATCATTGCTAAATCTATTTTAGCTTTTTTAAATATTTTTTGTTTAAATGGCTTCTTTTGTAAGATTGCTCAAAGTGTGCATTGATGGGTTTGTTAAGAAGTTAGGTATTTGCTTGCATCTTGTTATTTCTGTTGAGTATCTAATTTCATTATCATTCGTTCTTCTGCCAGCCAAATAAATTAGTTTATTAGTTTTTTATTTAAAATTTGAAATAGTTGTATTAGATATTTTTCTTCTTGTTTCAAGAATTATTGTGTTTAGTATTTTTAACCTTTCTTCATATGAAGAAAGATTAAAAATACTAAATATAGCAATTCTTTTTATGTTCAGTATTTTTAATTTTTGCATATACAATTATTAATAAGTTACGATAATCGATGGTTAGCTTTAAACTATAATTACACTTTACACTTCCCCTTGCTTTTTTGTAACATTGGCATCTTGTTTGTTTTATATTCAGGCAGCACAACGCATAATTCTTCATCATCTTCTGGATCCTCATTTAAAACATTGTCATCTTCTACTTGTCCAAGATCTTCATTCGAATTGTTGTCAACTCTTACTTGTTTTAGGTCTTGTACATGTCGACACATTTTGCCCACCTCTACCGTTTGCTCTGAGATTAACCCTGTAATTATTCCAATCTTTTTTTGAGAGCCACATTGGTTATCAGGGGGTTAAACCCATACTTTATGGCCAAGTTTAATTTATTGTTTATCTTCTTATAAAGATCTTTTGCGGTCTTTTTGTTTTCAGTTTCTCTTACTCTATTTATGTATTGGTATAACTTATTTACAGGTGTAGTAGATGACTTACAACTATCTTTTGGACTAACGTTATAACAATAAACTGCTTCCAGTATACTGCACAGAACTCTCTTTGTTATTCTTTTGACAGTTCAATGACATCATTCTGCAATTCCATTTCCAGAAGGTAAATAATTGAATCGAAGTTTAATGCTCCATTATTTACAAACTGCAAAAGAAATGTACTTCGAAATGCAGTATTATTGTCTGTCAGTATTTCATATGTTCGAGAAATATTGCGTTTAATTCTTAAATAACACATGCCCTGGCTTGATCTTTAAGATATTGCCATATTGCATACCATGTAAGTCCACAGTTGATTAGTGCTGCCCCTCATAATGAGTTATATTCATGCTAAGTCATTGCCACTTTCTTTTTACTTCTATTTACCCTTTTGGCCATTTTATTGGACTTGGATCAATTGATTGACAGGCTATTTCTCAACCACTTGTTTTACTTCTTCCTTGCTTACTGATGGGTCAAACAAAGTACAAAACTTCTTCCTTGCTTACTGATTTAAAAACAAAGTACAATGTTTTCTTCATGCCATAATATCTTGTAGATCTATGAACATGCTCAATTCCTTTGGAAGGTAGCGAAGTTTTAATCATGCCACTTGCTGCCATTTCAGAGAGTTTATCACCTGTTTTTAACCAAGTATTAGGCCCTTTAGTAAGAGCATCAGCCAAGTTAAACTTCGAAGTGACAAGTTTAATATTTACTTTGAGTTGGTATTCTTCCACTATATTTGCAATATTCTGGAGTATTTATATTTGCAATATTTTTATCAGCATTTTATTTGAAGCTTTTGCCCTCACTCTAGATTTTCCAGTGAGTGCGTCAGTAACGCAATGGAATACTGCTTTCAAATCAGTGTAGAAATGCAACATTTCTATTTTCCAGTTAAGGCTCATATGTAGTCCTTTAATTACTGCATCAAG
Organism: Hydra vulgaris; assembly: GCF_022113875.1. Taxonomy (NCBI): domain Eukaryota; kingdom Metazoa; phylum Cnidaria; class Hydrozoa; order Anthoathecata; family Hydridae; genus Hydra; species Hydra vulgaris. Next base: position 49,763,901 of record NC_061160.1, on the reverse strand, counting down.
TTCGGACATGTTTATATGTGTTGTGTCATCTTTACTTAACCAACAAGCGCCTTTGATTATATTGCTATCAACCTTGACAATCATTCCTAGTTCTATTGAACTAGCATTTACCCAAATACGTGATGAACAGGTATTATGTTTTTATTCACAAAAATATCATCAATGTATGATGACGTTCCTTTCCAGATTGTTTTTTCTTGTGATAACATTTTGTCCAATACCACCAGTCATTATGATTGGCACAACATTTGTCATGCCAGTCATTATGACTGGCACAATGTTTAGTCCGAATCCCAAACCTGTTAAACAAATTTTTTTGGCATATCACTTCTTAGTCCAAGTAAACATGATTTGTTTCTTCCCATAAAACAAACATCATGAGTTGCAGATATTAATACTCCACTAAAAAGCCACTATTTGATACATACCCACCAATAAACAATAACCAAGTGGTTTGAAGTCAACTACAAATACTTCCGCAAAAACTTCATACCCATTTAGTGTGACAATTCGAGTTTGGCTAACACCTTCGCACTGTTGTTGTTGTCCATTTACAGTTACCTCACTAACTACTTTCTTGGTAATTTTTGGCACACTTTTTTTATAAATGATGCAGCAGGTACATCTAGAGTCGATCAACACATCTCCAAGAATGCTGTTAATGTCCAAGCAAATAGAATGTAACGTCATTACTGAGTGTTTAAGGAGATAACTGGTGCAAACATCTTCCCCTTTGGTACATTTTTGGATACATTCTTGATATGTGTCCTTTCTTTTGACACAAGTAACACAAAACATCGCTTGTCACCCGTCTTCAACCTGACTTGTTTTGATAACTATTTCTTTGTAGATAACTATCTTATGCAAAATGATTGGGGAGTTTAAACTCATAGCAAAATAATTGTGTTTGATCTTTCATAAAATTTTCATTAGTTCCATTGTTCTGTTCTTCAATCATAAGTGCTCTTTCTCGCGCAAGTATTTGTATAGTAGTAAGATCATCCATGCAAGAATGGTTTAGCCTCTTGCATGGATGATCTGCCTCTCCATGATTTAGCTTTCGTCTAATAATCTGTTTGCAAGCTGTAAATGCATCAAGGGTAAATGCTTTTAGCAATGCCTCTTTTATTCTCTTAAAATTTTCTTTATCAGTTTCTGCTAACTGTTGATATTCTGCAAATGTACCATTTGTGAGACAGAGAGGAACAACATTTGCCAAATTGGTTAAACCAGTTAGTTTGCATACCAGTGCAACTTTTTCCAGCTATTCTGCAACTGATTGTTGATCGTTTCCACTAAATTAAATTTAAACTAATTTTAGTTAGATCAAGATTATCTTTTTGTAAACAGTTTTTTAAATATTCGAATATAATGGCTGAAGTATCAACCAGTAAATTAGCAAAATCTAACAATTTTACAGTCAAACCATGCACTGAAAAATATCTAATTATAATTCGAAATTTTTTTATTTCTTTGTGGTTGGAAGCGTTTATAGCAATAAAAAAATAGCCATCTCTTAATTCCTCCTAAGTTTGTTAGCATATTCATTACTTCGGAATGAATGTACTAACAAAAAATTGCCCTATTTGAGCTGTTGTTTTCTTGGATTTTGAATTTTTATTATGAAGTTTAGTACTACAATGTCTAGAAATCACAGGGGCGTCTGTACTTCCAATATCGATATCTGATGAACAATATAAACACAGTGCAAAAAAATCTTTTCACTTTTTAATACCATCAAAATCTTTAGAATATTCTCCTCAATAAAAGTTCTTCCTCTTTGTAGCCATTATACAATTTAACAGTAATTTAATTAACCTTGAAGATTAAAACATTCAAGTTAAATAAAAGTTATTGAATTAAGTACATAAATGCTAAACAAACAATCATAGGTATACATCATTTCATATAATATACATAGATATAGATGTATAATTATCTATATCTATTTATATTATATTTATTATAATATATACCTATATTTATGTATAAATAATATATATATATATATATATATATATATATATATATATATATATATATATATATATATATATATATATATATATATATATATATATATATATAATAAATTAGTAAAAACACATCTAATTTTCTTCAACAAGTTGTTTTGCTATTAGTAGGCTATCAGGAAGAATGTCTAAATATCAAAAAGTTCAAGTTATAGAAAAAATATTTCACAGGAAGTTGGGAATTGGTTTAATTAATTATGTAATAACTCTAGTTATTTTGCAACCAGGAAGTTGCATCAACTACATTAAAATTAAAAAATTAACCATGAAAAGAATTCTTTAGAATTAGGATAAATTTAGTCTGGTCATTTGTTTTTATAATTTTTTAAAAAGTGCTTTTTTTCATGCTGCATGTTGAAGTTAAATTATAGGAAAACATTGAAAAATAGAGAAAAAAGTCAAAGGAAAATCTTTCACTACAAATTTGATAGAAAAATTAGATTTTATTTCAAAAACTTTAGCAAATGTTAACCCAATTGATGATGCTTATTCAGATTGTAAAGTGTAATTATAGTTAATGATTATTTGAAAGCTAACCATCACAAATTATTATAGGCAGGCACAGTTTCTAGAGTAGACCAGTTTAAAATTAATATTTTTTATGTTCAAAAGATTGTTTTTGGTTAGCATAAGGTTTTTTCTATTTGCCCTCGTTTAAGCCAATATATTGTTTATTAGGGTTGTTTTGCAAAGACACAATGCATTGTTTCCATCAAAAAATATCATTTACAAATGCATTACAATCCATTTGTAAATAATATTTTTTGATAAGCATTTGCCATTCATAGGGCAGTTGCAAACAAAAAATGAAAGTATTTATTCAATATCGATGCTGGTTAAACAGTATTTTTTTGCCTCACTCTACATTATAAAGTTAAAGTTTGCCCGGCTTCAATTATTTCTGCCAATGTCGTATCCGGTAATTTATATATTTATATTCTAAACATTTAAGAAGCTTTATAAGTTTTCTAAAAAAAATATATTTGTCAGCTCCACAAAGATCTTACACAAACTGATTATCTTTGAATGTGTTGAAAAAGAATCTTTTATTTTTTTATTATTTACTGTTATTTGCTTTAATATTTACTTTGATAAAGATTTATTTTATTAAAACTATTTTTGTGTTGCCATAATTTTTTTTATAGATAGCAATATGCAACCTATTGTTGTTCTTCCATCAGGTATTCTTAATAGTGATTTATTCAGCGATTTAATAATTATTAAATGTTTCAATAATTTTCTATCACATAGCATTTGTTATGAAAGAAAACATAAAAGGTCTTGTTTAACATTTAAATAAAGGGTCATCCATAAATGTCACACAACTTTCGACCGTTTTTGACCTCCCTCCCTCCCCCTCCCCCCCTCCTTCATCATAAAATTGTAACACTTTCCTAGCAAGTTTTATAACACTTTAGTAGCAAGAGTTGTCACAAAACCACTAACCCCTTTCTACCCTAAGAGCGTGATGTAATTTATGGGCGACCCCTAATAATAATACATGTAATTATATATATATATATATATATATATATATATATATATATATATATATATATGTATATATATATATATATATATATATATATATATATATATATATATATATATATATATATATATATATATATATATATATATACATATATATATATATATATATATATATGTGTGTGTGTGCGTGTGTGTGGGTGTGTGTGTGTCTTTGTGCTTATTTAAAAATGGCTTTTTCCTGATGTCTTTAAAATATGAGTTCTGCAGCAAGCATTCCACAATTTTTGAAATCATTGAGGTTATTAGAAAAGCTGTCAACAATAAGTTTTCACTTGAGGTGTGTTTGTTGGTCTACAGAAAGCACTGTTGATTATTCTATCTTCCTAAGTTAACCAGAACACTACAGTATTAAAGGAATTTTTTCCAATGTTTAACCTCATAGTTTATAGTAACACATCTTCTTTAGTTAATTGCACTTCAGGTGTACCTCAAGGCTCTGTATGAGGGCCATTGATTTTTCTTGTTTTGAATTAAGATCTTACTCTATCGCTAAAATATGCAACTTCCTACCATTTTGTTGATTATACTAACTTGCTTTTTATCAACAAATCATTAATCATGATCTATCTAATCTAGTTTAATGGCTTTTATCTAACTACCTAAATATTTATCAGGGCGCAATAAACTGTTTTTTTTTATAAATGTTGACATTTATACCGTTATTTATTGGCAAACATCTAATTTAAGAGGTGTATGTCAAATAAGGGAGTTGGATTTTCAAATAATTTTTTTATTCAAATAATCTTTTATTAAATTATAAGGAGGTTTTAGTTTTAATTAACTTTCTATTGTAGTTAATAAGTTATTAGATATATCAAAGATAATGCTTATAATTCAATCAATTTTTTATTTTTTCAATACAAAGTGTGCACAAGTTAATTAATGGTTGTTTTCCACAAGATGAAAAATATGCGAAGTGATTTTTTTGTTATGACAAAACAGCGTTTTAATTTCCATATATTATTTTTTGTGCTATTATTTTAGTTTTTAAAAGCCAAATAGCAGCTATAAGTTTACACTGTATGCTTTTGAAAAAAAATATAAAAATATAAAAAATAATATTTGATATAATATTTTTTTAAAATGTTTAAGAAAACAAATGCTAACTTCTCATAGGAACACTTTTGTGGAAAAACTGTTACTGCAAAGAGTAACAGATGGTTTAACTCTGAAAGAAGATAAACATTCTTGTGAAGTGAAACTTTCGGAAGTGACAGCATTAGTAAATTCATCTTTATTTGATAAATTAGGTAATGCTTGCCAATTTTTAGGGTAAATTCTAAGAAAATCAATAAGAACACCAAGTTGAGCATTTTGTTTATTGTTGTTTTTGTTTATTGTTGTTGTTGCTATTTAAAAAAAACAACCTTTAGTTTTTATTTACTGTTGACTTCACGTCATATGCTATTTAAATATGATTTCATAACAATCTGCAAAAAGTCGAAATGAATGAAATTTTTGGCTGCAGCAAATGATTGATCAGCAGATATGTTTTATCTGCGCATGCAATTATCGACAAAAAAACTCATCAAATATTTTGTCTTGTAAAAAATGCAATAACTTAATGATTGTAAACTGTTATCAATTAATATGAAATGTGAATTTTGTAACTAAAATAAAAAGGAATTAAAAATAAAAATAAAAGTTGTTGGCATTTTTTTTATTAAACCTTTAAAAATGATAATATTGTATTAAGTATTTAATAAGTTAATATATTAAGTTATTAAATGCTAATTATGATATTATTTTTATAATATTTATTTAATAATAAAAATATTATTACTATAATAATAATCTAAACTATAATAAGCTAAATAATTCCTTATATAATATATTCTATTAGATTATATATATTTCAGTAAAACTTAAAAATTTATTTCAAAACTTTTAAAAGTGTTTTTAGTATGCAAACAAACAATTCTTCACTTTAATGATAAAAAGAAAATTAAAAAAAAAGGGATGCTTTTGAAAAAAACAATGTTAAAGTAAAATAAATGCATTCATTTAAGTAAAATTTTGCATGTGCATTGTTAGCTCATGTAAAAACCATGCTAAAACATAATTACTTTTCTTTTTAGCGTACTTAGTTATTTAACTTGAAAATAATGCAATTGAAAGTTGATTACTTTTGAGTTGTTTGAGCTTGGTTTTTATTAATGTTGTTGAAAAAACGTTTAAAATATTAGTAACTAATTGTTATGAGTTTAAAATGTTAGTAACTATTTTTTATTATAAATACGTGTTTTTTATAATTAAAAAAAATTGCTGAAGTGATGCGTTTGTTTTAAAGTGTTTTAAGCGAATCCCAACGTTTGCTTAAGTAAAAGTAAAGAAATGTGACAATCGTTTTTCTGTCTTTTTTTAAACAAATGTTGGCACATTCATTGATTTGTTGCGCCCTGCTAATCTTATTTAATTCAAGGTAATCTAAAATGAATAAGCCCCAAAATTTTAGGTGAAATGGTCAAAAAATAACTTTGCTTACCTCCTTAAAGTATCTTGTAATCAAAATTGATTCAAATTTATCTTTTTTTTCATTCTCTTTATGACTTAGCAATAAAACTATGTAGATCTAATGGGATATAAGTAAAAATTGATCAATATATTAATCTTGAAATCCTAATCATCTTTCTATTGAAAATGATCAAAGATCTTTTTCAGCTATTAAATTGTCAATTTGTCTTTTATCATAAACAAAAGTACCTACTCAGCACATTTTTTTAGTTAGAGAAAGCTTTTGCTATCGTCTTTGATCTGCTATTAACTATAATCTTCATGTACCAAATCATTCTTCTGTAAAATTTGAAATAAAATACATAAAAAATCAAAGTGTAAATTAACAGAACAAATTCACTTCTATTATTAAGATTGAAGTTCAAAAACTACTTTTTTGATTATTCCACTCATATTTTCAAATTCACATTTTTGTGCTCTCACACTCACACTTTCAGAATCTTTTGTGAAGTCTAAAACGCAATCTTAACAGTGTTTTGTTTTTTTGTAACAGTAAATTAATGTACTTTTTATACCTACAATACAATTCTTTTTTATAACTTTTAAAATACTTATGCATAAAAATACTTTTTAAAATTGCAAATTTTTTTTAGAATTAAAAACAATAGTTATATCAAATTTTCATATTTTCGAATGGGTGGCATAAATGCGCAAAGTGTTTTTTTTTAAATTCATGCTATTTATAAATTCAATTACATGTTATACAGCTCATGTGATATACACTCAATAATGGACTGTGCTCTTTTTGAAAAACTCTGTAGATTTCCATATTTATAAGTATTAATTTGTCATGATTATAATAGAATAGTGGAATTGCATTCACTGAAACTATGATTTTAAATTTTAACTTTGTTTGTGGTTTATTATCTTTATATTACCTTTATAACTAACTGTTGCTCCGATATCTTTAAGAAAAAGTGAAGTTTATTTTCTATTGGGAGTCCTGTAGCTTCAGTTTTTGGTCAACAAATGTTTCAAATTGCATCATTTTCAAATATGACTTGGTTTTATGTGTCATCTTTTTTTTGTGAGGAACAAAATCTTTTTATATCTTAGTCTGGCTGTTTTATCTGAACAAAATATAACTTATAACATTTGTTGTTGATGGCTTAATTCTACCACATTTCACATACCATTAGAATATGTAGTCAATATCCATAGTTCAGCAAATTTATTGTTAATTATTGTTACATTTAGTAAGACAGAAGACAATTGTATTAATTACAGTTCTTGTCATTTGATATAGATCATATAGAATATCTTGAATGCCGTTAATCAAATTCGATTTAGAATTCCTGGAATAGATTAAAATTTTGTCAATAAATAAAATACTTTTATGGTTTAAGTTATTATCCACATTATTTCATTTAGATTTAGTTGTGAGTTTTATCTTTTACATTTTTGTTATCATTCTTTTAATAGTTTTACGTGAGTTGTACTCTTACATTTTTATTATTGTTTTCTTATTCTTTTAAATTATACAGGCTAACAAGGGTGACATCTGTTTTTCATTTTCCAATGTCCTTATTTTTATCAGCAATTATATTAACATCTTAAAACAGCCTTTTTATTTAATCTTCTCTTTCTTTTTTCTTCTTTCACTTTTTTATTTTGTAAGTAAATAATTAGGTTTAGGTGAGCATTTTGTATTGAAATATTCAATATTGGTTGTTGTTTTTTTGTGGAATTACTATGCTATATAATATAAATACTCTTAAAATACTTAAGAATAAAATTTAAAGAGATCAGTATTTTTTCACTGTTATCACAGTATGATCAGTATTTTTTCACTGTTATCACAGTGTGATCAGTATTTTTTTACTGTGAAAGTGTGTAAAGTGTGATCAGTATTTTTTCACTGTTATCACAAATCAGTTCAAATTACCTGAATGACTTTGTATGTTTATATGTGCCTCAGTGTTTTTGAGCATATTTTTTAAAAAAAAGACTGAAGAAAAATAAGAAACATAACAGATATCTGTATTCTACCACGCACAAACTCTTAGTTGATTTATAAATAAATCTGAATGATTTTGTATGTTTATATGTGCCTCAGTGTTTTTGAGCATATTTTTAAAAAAAAAGACTGAAGAAAAATAAGAAACATAACAGATATCTGTATTCTACCACGCACAAACTCTTAGTTGATTTATAAATAAATCTCGAGGTTTTGCAGCACATAATTAGTGGCGTAACACTCAAATCTAGATCTGCAGTACATAGTTTAGTTAGATCCATCTCGCAGTGTCACAAAACTTGCCAACATCAAGTGTTTCAAAAACTTATTTGAAATAAAAAAACTCAACAATTTTAACAAATATAAAAACAGATAATAATGATAAATGTAAACAGTTGTACCAAATAATTGTAAGTAGCATAAGATGAATGCTAGTTTTCGCATTTTATTGTATTCTAAGAAATATAAAGTAATTGACACTAAACTTGATGATTTTCATATTTTTAATTTTCAAATTTTTCTCAATACTTTTCTTTAATACTTTTGCATTTATAATTTATATTGTTAAAATAATTTCAAATTTGTTAACACTATTAAAAGTAAAATCCAATTTATTATTATTA
>NC_061160.1:49715220-49750220 GCF_022113875.1 Hydra vulgaris | reverse complement strand
GATTCAGCTTTTTTATTACCATTCCTAAAAATTAGATTGAAAAGTTCTGTGGTGCATTGTATTATGAAGAAAGACAATTGACTGTGACAATCAAATGTTGAAGCAATTTTTTTAAGATATTTCTACACGGGAATTAAAAAAAGCCAATCCTATTAAATGTTCAGAAAAAAATCGCTTGCCCTTGTTTCTAAAAACAGATAAAATGTCCCACTTCAGTTTCACCACTGGTTTTAAATGCAGTGAAAATGTGAAAATGGTTGAAAGCATGACTACAAAGACACGGTACCTGCATGCTGTCCATATAAGATTATGGTCAAGATTCTGCACCATTATTATGCAGGCACAACCCATGTTCAACCCAGTTTCAGATGAAATAGTGTTGAAAACTATTTTCCAAACATGTTCATTCAATTTCTAATCTTTAAGAGCCTTCATTTGCATGAGCCTGTTGCTCACCAATACCTCAACCAATCTTTGGAATGCTCAGCAGTTTTTTTGTCCCACTACCAATCACAAGGGCAATAATTCTATCCACTTTTGGTTGACCAGCAGTTATATTTTTTATATCATGAATCTTTTATGAGTGACCAGAAGCCTGAGCCACTGTTCTAATACATCCTGTTTTATACCACAAATAGTGCACAGCGATCAAAAATATTAACGCAATTAAGAGATGATCTTTTATCTTTTTTTTGTTAAACCACTTGTGCTAGAAGTAGAAGGAATCTGATATTCATCATCATCAGAGGAACTAAAGTTACTTGCACTTACCAATTTCAACTGCTGATGAAGAAGAAACAAGTTCAGTTTTTTCCTTCAATTGGGTTTTACTGCTTTGGCGTTTCATTTCTATTTTAGTTTCTTGGACTCGTTTCTGTGCTTCCCACAGTGGGCCAGAATTGTTTCTCTTCATATTTTTGGAAAAAAGTCATAACTTTTTATCCTTTCATCCAATTTTAATTTACAGTCACATTTTCATACAGGATCACACAATTTCCAAAGTTATAAAGATACAAAAGACACATTTATAAACTAATATCATCTATGATTGACTTTAATAAGTTAATAACTCCAGCTGGTATGTTTTGGTATGACTTCCTGCTGTCTCAGAGATGCAATAAATGGATCAGGTGTACACAGTAGTCGATTTAACAAATATTGGTTAGTTTTCACATGAGATAATTTTCTTGAAAAATGTCCACAATAGTTTAAAAGTCTTTATTGCATACTTCTTGAGCTTCTTCAGAATACATACCAATGGGTAATGGTAAAGTTTTAATAATTTCAGAACCATGGATCAACAATTTGTGCAGAGATTGTGGCATATAGTACTATAGATAATGATGAACATAAAGTTGAGCTGTTTTTAAACAGAAAGTCTCAAATTTATCAGAGTCAATGTCTGAACAATATGCAATTGTTGCTAATATATCGACCTTGATGAAATACCAGATTTTGGAAAATCAGCAAATTCAAATTCATTTCATCTTTAAATCTATTATAAATTTGTTGCTTCAGATCCTTTACTTTAGATATATCTTCTGTTCTTGCCTGCCACTTTTTCAAAGTCATTTTATATCCAATATGTAGTAAACATTCAAAAAAATAAGGCATATAAGGATGATAAACCAAATGAATAACTGCCTATCATACCCTTTTTCAAAACCTGTTTGTCATTCATTGCTTTGAGACTTGCCCCACATATAGTAAAGCATTGATTAGAATTTGTAACATCTTAAATAGCAGTGTAAAATTTTCTATTAATCATAGTAATTTGTATTATATGATGTATTTTGATTTTTTTTTATTGTTTATATCAACATCAGTATTTTTTAGCAAGTTTGAAATCTCAAACCTAATGAGATCCGCTTCTGATTTAGAAACTGTTGTGGTTTTTTTTAAAATGCAAAGTTCTACAGTATATTGTTGATGATGGTCATGCATTTTGCCAAGCTGGATACCATTTTCCATTTGAAAAGCCACACAAATCCAATGGTTTAAATTACTTAAATTCCTTTTTACTGTTCCTTGTGATATTTGTTTATATATGGACTGTCCTGTGGCACCATTAAAGTCTATTTTGTATCTCAGTGAAAGTGTATCTGTAGTGCCCCCAGTGCTAAGGACATCATACTGTGCCTTGCATACTCTGTTTGCTTGATTCACCAAAGCTTGCAACTTCATTTCAGCTGAAAAGTCTGAGATAGATATTTCATAACTCTCTTTTTAACTGCCTGATTTCCAATAATTTGATAGGAAGCTTTATGCATAATGAATGCATAGATATCAAAATGTTTTATTTTCAGCCTACAAATACAAAAAATATATTATTTAATTTAAATAACAACAGTAACAATAATATAATCATGTAAGAAAGATGATGTTTAATAAGGTTAGTGAAGCCATTTATTTATTGGCTCCATTATAAGACAAAATTAATTAGGTATGCTAATATGTTTTTGCCGCGATACAACTTATAGGCTATAACAGGCCATACACAATCTATTAATAGACACAGCTGAGGTATATATATATATATATATATATATATATATATATATATATATATATATATATATATATATATATATATACATATATATATATATACATATAAGTATACATATATATATATATATATATATATATATATATATATATATATATATATATATATATATATATATATACATATATATATGTATATACATATATATGTATATATATATATATATATATATATATATATATATATATATATATATATATATATATATATATATATATATATATATATATATATGTTGTTTTTCAAATCCCTTAAGTTCCATTTACGCTATTCAAAAATGAATATGATCAAGCACTAAAAAATAGTGGATACAAAAACTGCTTTCTTAAATATTAGATTAAACAAAAAACACCCCCAAAAATTGTAAACACAATATCATATGATTCAACCCCCCATTTAACGAAATTGTCTCTGCAAATTTTGCTAAAATGTTTTTAAAATCATTAGAAAAAAACCTCCCTAAAACCCACAAGCTTAACAAAATCTTTAACAAAAACGCTCTAAAAGTAAGCTACAGCAGCACCAAAAATATCAAAAAGCACAACAACAAACAATTATTTTCTGAAGAATTAAATATAATGACCCAAAATGCAATTGTCCAAATAAATTTCCCCTGAATGGAAAATACATGTATATATAATTTTGTTCAAATTCACTCACAACATGGCAGCAAGCAATCACTATTTAGTTAAAAGTTACTAGGTAAAAAAGAATAGAATTAAAGACCATAGAACCAGTTGACAGAAGACCCAAAAAGTTGTATGTTGTATAAGTCAGGAAAACATGAAGATGGCAATAAGTTCAAAATGGTTAAAGTGGATGGAAAAAACTAAACGAATAATTGTTTTAAGAGCATGCAATGACAGATACAGTAAACGAATGAAACTTAAATCTGAATGACAAGTCTAACAAGAATCAGTTTTATTCAATGAAAATAGAGATAATTAGGCAGCAACTGTGATTTCTAGAAAAGAGAAAAAGATGTAACTTTAAAACAATAGGTTAGTGGCTCAAACTTAGCAGATAGAGCAGGTCCAACTATGTTTATAATATGTTATTGAACCTTGTCTAGAAGAGAAAGAGCATCATTACAAGAACCAGTCCAAATATGACAACAGTATTATATACAGGGATAAGTTAGAGATTTGTAGAGCTAGAAATTGGTGCCAATTTAGAAATATATTGTGTATATGGTTCCATGAAAGCTCAGTAATCAACAATAATCCAAGAAGATGTCAAGAAGAGGACTCAGTAAAAGGGTTGCCATTCATTAATATAAGAATGTTTACCATATTACGATAAATGTTTGCAGTAATTAACTGAATTTTGTTGGTATTAAAATTGCCAAGCTATTGTAGGCCCTAATCTGTAACAGAAGTGAGATCAGATTTAAGGTCAACTGCCTGTTCTAATAAAAAGATATATAGACCTTTCTAATAAAAAAAAGCAACCTTTCCCCACCTCATAGATCATTATAATAATAAAAAAACTGGATCGGACAATATTTGGAGGAGTCTAAATATTCTTTAGAGTTTTTGAAAATTGGAACAGATGTCATTTTTCAGCAAACAAGAAAATAAGACTCAGTCAAGCACTTATTAAAATATTTATAGAGAATTGAAGAGAGTAAGGCTGTGACAAAAATGTTGTCTGGACCACAACTTGTAAGTTTAATCAAGATATGACTATAGCAGCGGGAGCTGGAGTGACTTGAATATATAACAATGGGTTATCTGTTTAATTTGAATGGAAGGAAGAAAATGGCCATAAGATTTAAGAGTTAAATTAGAAGAAAAGTTCATAGCAAATAGCTCTGCTTTATCCATGGGTGAGGTAATAAGATCAGTTCCATGAATAATAAATGGAATGTTAGACTTATCCTTGTTAACAACGCTGTTGAAGATTTTCTAAAAGTCTCTAGGGTCTAACTTCTGACAAAAGATGCATGGTTTAGTGAACTTAGAATAATGGAGCTTAGCATCAGACAGCACCTTTTTACATCAATTTCATGTATTAAGAAATAGCTGTTTGTTCTCAAGAGAGTTAATCTTGTAAAAAAAATGAAAAAAATAATTACGTTTAGATATAACAGCCGCACACAAAGTTAAAAACCATGTTGTAGAATGAGGCTTGACTTAGAACCAACAAGAAGAAATAAAATCTTCTATTCCTGCCTGATTCCAGAAGGCGCATAGATAAGTTGAGAGAGAAGAAAATCACAAAAAAGTCTTAGTCAGAGAACATTTCTAGAATTTACTCAACAAGAGTTACAAAATATAATACAATTCAAAACAAATAAACTTTATAAAATACAATACAAGAGTCATAATATACAAATATACAATGTACAAATACATCATTTTCTAATGGATTTTTAGGAGATGAATGGAAAACCAGACATAACAATCACAAATCAGCATTCTGTAACGTTAAATAAAAAAGTCTACTGCCCTAACAAATTAGGTCTGGAATTTGAAAAAAATTTTAATTTGACCCCTATATTCACACAGTCTGTTTTGAAGTCTGTATAAAGTGCCCACTATGTATAAATTAAAAATTTGCAGTTATATCTTATCCAAAACCTTAGGAACTACTAAGTAAAAAAACCAAAATTTTAATAAAGTGCTGCCATCAAAAAAATTCTAATTGAAAAATTACAAAGCTCGCTACAAACTTAACTAACAAGAAACGATAACTATGTTACTCTGCTTTATATATCTTTAGGGTAAAAAATCAATCAATCACATATCGTCAGCCAAAACCCAAGGTCGTATGTCCATTTTTTGTGTTTTCCAAGTAAACCAAGTTTTAAAAATTATTTGTTAAGGCTTTATGCGAGAATGTTCGACCAATTTTTAAAATATTTTTAAAAGTTGTATCATTTATGAGACTAGATTTATTAGACTCATACTCTATTGATTGTTGAATAGTTATTGATAATAAACAGAAAAAAATACAACATGTGGATATAAAAACACTTAGTTCTTGGCTGACGATATACAGCTATTATAATATATTTCATAATACTATTTGTATTTTTTTATAACATTATAATTGATATATAAATAATGCGCATTATCACATAAACAAATTTTTTATACGAACATTAAAACTATTATATATATAACTAATTATAACTATTTTACAACTAACTAAAAACAAATTAATATTAACATTGAGCTAACTACTAAATAGTTTCTGTCATGTAATGATCTAAAATACAAATATAAACTTTTACTAACAATTTGTAGCAAAATTAAATTTGTACTACTTGCCTGATGATTGTGGTAACACATGAAACTCAGAATGTATATATATGAGGGTTTGGCATGGGACAGCAATCTTTTCTTTTATTATTCTTCATTTGTTTTTTCTATTTTTGAAAAATTTTTTAAATCTCTATCATTTTTACATTAGGACACAAAAGTTATATATTTTGAAATTTGGTTCTTTTATATGGATTGAGCATTATATATATATATATATATATATATATATATATATATATATATATATATATATATATATATATATATATATATATATATATATATATATATACATATATATATATATATATATATATATATATATATATATATATATATATATATATATATATATATATATATATATATATATATATATATATATATATATATACATATATATATGTATGTATGTATGTATATATATATATATATGTGTATATATATATATATAAATATATATATATATATATATATATATATATATATATATTACCACACATGTATATGTTCTGGATAAAGTTTTTTTCTTTTTTATTTAAGATGACTACTTATACTTGCGCCACTCTTTTAAAGTTAAACATTTTTACATTTTTTGAGTTTTTATGGGCATTTTTAAACAATCAGCACAAATAGAAATTTACAAATCATTAACTATATAAAAACGTCATTACAAGTAATGAAAGGTCTTTTATCTATACCGATTGTGTTCATTTTTATTACTATTATTTTTGTTAACTTATGGTATTTTCAAAAAGCACAAATTCGTTATGAAACTTGAAAAACGTGGTTTTTAAACACAATAGTATTGAGGCCCAATACACAGCAATTTGAAATTTGTTAGATACTTTTGATCTCATACAGTTCAACCACTTCAAGCCCTGGCTATTTGAAAGGGGTTTGTTCAAGATTAGCTAAGTTTCCTGGCTGACTATTATTTTTGTTAACCTCCTACCATCATGTCAGAGAGCTTTATATAGCCGCAGCCGTAAATAAAACTGTTAAGCTGGAAAATAAACTATTTATATCATGAAACCATAAAAGGTAAAAAAATAGTAAGGTAATGATAAATTTGCTTCACTTTAATCTTTTAATAAAAATAAAATGATTATGTTTCTAATTTTATAATTATTTACATTTAGACCTTTGAGAAGTCAGAGATTATTATGTACTAGTAGAAAAAAATCAGACCATTAGGTGAAAATTAACAAATATGGAGCTGTTTTACTCGCCTTGAATTTCAAAGAATTCAAGTTTCATTTCTCTCAAATCAGGCAGGTTTTTATTCTGAATAATAAAATACTCAAAGATATCAATATAATGGCTGACTCAATTTCTCCCCCAGGGAATTGCGGTTTTTGACCTTTGACTTTTTTGATTTTGCAATTCTTAAAGTAAAACTTAATTTCATAAGTTTTGATATTTTAGTCTTATTATTTAAGAATAGTTTGTATCATAAAGTAAAAAATTGTTTAAAAACAATGGTTTACAAAATGGTTTAAAATCGGATGTAAATTGCAAAGAAAATAACTCTAGACCAATTTTTTTTTCTAATGTCAAAAATAATTGTAATAAGTATTTAGCAATGTTGTTTTAAATCTTTTTTTATCTTCATTGCATTATTTTTAATTTACACTTTTAAGATTAACAAGACTATTGGCAGATGTATATTGAATCTGCTGCAGACGTAAAATTCAAATCATAGTAAAACCTTAGAGATGTTTGGTGCTAGTGTTAGCACCAAACACCTCTAAACAAGAAACAAAGGGAGGTCTGAAAAGGTATAAAAATGAATAGAATCACAGCTGAATTCTTTCTGGTCTTTATTAACAAAAAGCAGTTTTTGTTAATAAAGACCAGCCACTAGGTCTTGAGTTGTTTATTTGACCACACTACTGGGTAATTTTTTGATATTTTAAGTCATAGTTTGAAAAAATGTCTACGGATGAGACTCCCTCCGACTTTTTGGGTACAATGAATTACATAACTTTTTAAATTTTTCAAATTTGCTAGCAACCCATCAGAATTCACAGCAAAATTGTAAATCTATTAGGCATAGCTTAAGAAACTTATTTTTCAAAGCAAGAAATATATTTCTTGTTTTTAAAAATAAATTGCAGGGTAGGCTATTTATTTCTTAAAACAAGAAACATATTTCTTGTTTTAAGAAAAATATTTTGCAATAAAAAATGCAATTTTACTGTACAGTAAAATTTATTCAAGATGATGTAGAGCGTGTGATGAGTTTGAAAAAATTTCAGAAGCTACTTCAAATAAAGAGTTCTTGTAAAAAACCATTAAAAAAAGAAGAGTGGATTTAAGGAGCTAGCTACAACGACTGATGATTTGTATTAAAATTTATATGTATATAAATATTTATTGCACATTTGCAGTGTTTAGGCGCTGAATTCTAAAAGAAATTTGCTTCATAAACAAGAGATCTGTGGCAGTGATGGATCCAGCATTTTTTGGTGTGTGAGATAGCTAACATGGAGCAAAATCCAAACATTTGTATATTTTATAGTTATGTCAAATAATGATGCTTTTTAAAAGGTTGCAATGATTGGAGGCTGGGAACAAAAAAACCTAAAATTTTATCCTCCCTGCCCCAAACGTGAAAGCAACAAGTTGATGAAATAATTTTTTTTCTATTATTAACTAAATTTATATTTATCGATAAGTTTTAAGTATTGTTTTACAATCTCTAAGCGTTCAAAAATTATGGCTATATAAATTTTTAACTTTATATAGTTACTATTTATGAATTCTGAGAGATATTATTATGAAACTTGAAGTTTATCAATGAATATAAACAAAGTTAAGAAGTTCAAAAGTATTATTTTACAAACTTGTTGTTCTATTTTGCAATATTTTGCAAAGCATCATTATTTGACATAAGTATAAACATAAAAATGTTTTGAGTTTGCGCTATATGTCTGTTAGCTATCTCAAACACCAAAAAGTGCTGGATCCTTCACTGATCTGTAGTTCAATCCCTACTCTAAGCTTATTTTTGACATAAAGGAAGCGTAAAGTTCCAAGTTCTGCGGTGCTCTGTGATGCGACCATTAGGTATTCTTGGAGCACCTAAATTAACCACAGAAAAAATTTATATATATTTTAAATCACATATGTTTTGATCTAGTTTTGTTTACAACAAAAGATCCAAAGTCCTTTATCCAATCTTTCAAAGAAACCATTTTGGATTTGGATTTGTTTGATCCAAGGCTCCAGTAACAGTATTTTGAAAAAAAAATAATATTTGATAAAAAAATGAGGCAAAAAACATAAAGTTTGTTGTATGACTGGAAAAAAACTTAAAGATCAACAAAAATCACTTTACAGTAACCAAAGTGTTAATTTATCTGTTGTAATCAGTGTAAGATAGGCACAACATATTTTTAAATTAATAAGCACAGTGTTTTTTGGTACAGGAGCACATAAAGAAAACATCGTTGAACAAATTAACTGGATTTTACATCAGAATCTATTCATGCCAATGCTTAGAAATTGCCCTAAATTTAGTCAAAAATCATAAAAAGTGTAACTTTGAACAATCAGTGCAAATACTTCTATTAAGTAAAAATAAAAAAGTAAAGTAATTTTTATATAAATATGACCTCTATGCCACTCATTAGCCACTCCGCATAAAAATTGGTCGTCAAAAAAAAAAAAAAGGGATTGGCTTATATATATATATATATATATATATATATATATATATATATATATATATATATATATATATATATATATATATATATATATATATATATATATATATATATATATATATATATGTATTTATAAATATTTATCAATATTTAAATATTTATATATATATATATAAATATATATATATATATATATATATATATGTATATATACATATATATATATATTGCCAAGAAATTACTACATTCGAATAGTTCTAAAACTAATAACACAATACCAGAAGCAAAATGCGATATAATAAGTCAATATTTCATACGCAAACTCGAAATTATAAAGAACACTATCCAGGAAAGGCTTGCAAAAACTCCAATATCTAAATTTATCTCAGAGTTATCTCCCCCTGTAGATATTTTAACCACATTTGGTACAGTCACACCTAAAGATGTGTCAAAAATAATCAAAACTCTCAAATCTAAGACATCGCCACTTGATATTATTCCAACAAACATCCTTAAATCTTGTTCAGAAATATTCAGTCCAATTATAGCTCACCTTGCTGACCTCTCATTCAAATCCGGAATTTTTCCAACCTCATATAAAGTTGCTCAAATAACGCCAATTCCCAAAAAATCAGGACTAGCAGAATTTGACCTAACAAATCTACGCCCCATATCAAATCTCAATACAATTTCGAAAATTCTTGAAAAGCTTGCTTTATCTCGTCTTCGTCCACATGTAACATCATCTGTCAACTTCAATCCTCTACAATCTGGTTTTAGATCTTATCACTCAACCGAAACAGCACTCTTAAAGATATGCAATGACATCCTGCTAAACATTGATGATGGTTTGACCACTATTCTCCTATCTCTGGACATATCTTCAGCATTTGATACAATTGATCACAGCCTGCTGATTATCCGTATTAAGAATGATTTTGGTGTCACAGATATTGCATTAAAATGGCTAACATCATACTTGCACTCTCGAAAATCTTTTGTTTCTATTGGATCATCAAATTCTAGACTAATAGCAAGTTCAACAGGAGTACCACAGGGTAGTGTATTAGGCCCATTTCTATTTTCCATTTTTGTTTCACCTATATATCGTATTATAGCTAAATTTGGTACAAATCATCATCAATATGCTGATGATACCCAACTTTATACTTTCCTCAGCCCTGGCAAAGATAGCATCAGCAAAATCACTGAGTGTGCTAATGCAGTTACAACATGGTTTCTAGAAAATGGACTTCTGCTTAATCCAAATAAAACAGAAGCTATCTTATTTGGATCTAGAAAACAAACTAGCAAATATAAAAATGATTTGAATATTGCGTTTTTTGGAACCACAATAACTACAATAAATTCAGTAAAAATCCTTGGAGTCATCCTAGATTCAAAGCTCTCTATGGACAACCACATAAACAATATTATTAAATCCTGCAATTACCACATTCGTGCACTTCGCCACATTCGTCCATGTCTGACCAAAGAAGCTGCAAACATAATTGCTTGTGGCATCGTTAACTCTCAGCTTGACTATTGTAACAGCATTTTATCTGGCACTTATCAAAAAAATATTAAAAAACTCCAACGAATTCAAAATAACTTATCTCGTATTGTTTTCCATTCTCCTTTCCATTTAAAATCAGAAATATTGCTGAAATCTCTTCATTGGTTACCAATACATCAAAGAATAATCTATAAAATATCAGTTATCACATATAAAATTTTATTATCAAAATCTCCTGCATATTTATTTGAACTCCTAGAAGTTCGAACTTCAAAACAAAATACAAGATCATTAGACAGTTGCCAACTTACACGTCGTCAACAAAAAACCTCCTTAGGCTCAAAATCTTTTTGTATGGCTGCACCTCGAATTTCGAATGGTTTATCTTTGAACACGTGAAACTCAACTTCTATAGAAACATTCAAAAAAAGACTAAAATATGAACTTTTTATGAACTCTTTTTCAGACTCATAGTTTACTTGTTTAGTGCTTCTGAATTACTTCATCACTATTGTGATTGTTGTAAATAATGGCACTTTAATCTCTAATTATTATTATTATTATTATTATTATTATTATTATATATATATATATATATATATATTATATATATATATATATATATATATATATATATGTATATATATATATATATATATATATATATATATATATATATATATATATATATATATATATATATATATATATATATATGTATATGTATATATATATATATATATATATATATATGGGAAAAGTCCTGGAAAAAAACTTCTTTTAGCAATAAATCCTGGAAATCCTTGAATTTTTTTGTGTAATATTTTAATATTTCATTATAATGTTTTTACCTTATACAGAAATATTATTAATATTGCGTAGATTTTTACTGAATTTATATTTAAATATGTTTTCCTGAATTTTGGAATGCTTTTAGCAAATTAATTGGCTGTGTTCTATCAGTAGTTTTCCTAATTTAAAAAAAAAAAAAACTATAAATCTGGTTACCAAAGCAGAAATAATATGGAGCTTGAATGTAGTAATGTCACATTTTTCTTTAAGATCGTGTTTAAATTTAAATGAAATATTCAAATTTTCTGATTATTCTCTGATAGCACAATAGCATCAAAGTTTGCATTTCGTTTACCAAAGATGGAAGTAGAGAAATCAAATAACCATCTAGAAGTAGATCATTTTGACATAGAAACAGCACTGAAATGTTAAGTCTCTTCTTTGCTAACCAGAAGAGAAATTAGAATTTAAGATAGAATGTAGCAGAGTTTTAAGAAAAATATTTTGCAAAAAAAATGATAAAAAATTAAAGGTTTTTGCTGAGATGCTTTAAGATGCTGATAAATATATATGGAACTAGTTAATGGCAAGTTGTGTTTCTGCATATGAAAAGGAACCAATCTAGTTTTAAATAGTTGGAAAACCTGCCTGACACAACAAACTCAGTTTCAAGCTAAAAGTTAATTTAAATATAAAATTTGTTATACTAATGAAATGTTTTTTATATTTTATTATATCTTTTAAACTTAATCATATTTTCAAAATTATTTTTACAATAATGAAGTGGAATCTAATGTTATTCTTCTTTCAGGTAGTAAATACTTTTTAATTTACCCAACTAATTTTGTTATATTAATTGTTATTGTTGTTATAATTATAATTGTTAAACTAGTTATTTAAACATGTTTCTCTTTGTTGGGTAGTAATCTTCTAGAGTTACATTTTCTTTTGTTGACCCCAAATAAAAAAATATTAAAATATCTTAAGGATTCCAGTTTTTGTATTTTAATGTCTTTTAAACTTAATCATATTTTTCAAAATTGTTTTTTAAGATAATGAAGTGGAATCTATTGTTATTCTTCCTTCAGGTATTAATTGCTTTTAAATTTACCCAATTAATTTTGTTATGTTAAATGTTATTTTTTGTTATAATTATAATTGTTAAACTAATTATTTAAACATATTTCCCTTTTGTTGGGTAGTAATCTTCTATAGTTACATTTTCCTTTGTTGAACCCTTGATATCTTAAAAATTCTAGTTCAGCACAAGAGTGCCTCAATTTGCTTACTGCAGACAGGCAAAAAGTTTTTCCCAGTTAGTGTTTCAGGTTAACATTGTTAAAATACTTGAACTTTTTGAACTCTCTGGGTGCATTATTAAAATTCTTGCAAAGGTTTGATGTGAAAAACAAGGTTCATTTAATAGTAAAGATTTTATTCTAAACGCACCTATAAGTATGAAAACAATCAATATACTAATATTAAAAGTTATTATTCTTTTTTCCATATAAAAAAATAAACTTATTTAACATTAACTAAATTAATTGACTTATTGCAAAACTAACTATTGAATATTATATTGTCATCAAGCAAGAGTATGTATACAAAATTTGAAGAAAATCTATCATTGGAAAGTGACTCTAAAATTGATTGCAAGATTTGATCTTCACAGACAAACAAACAAACAGAAACGAGTTAATAAAAGCATTGGAAATAAGGCTGTTTCAATGTTAAACAGGAAAATTTAAATAATAAAAAAAAGCAATTCAAACTTCTTTGAAGAAATCTATCTTGTCAATTAAGTAGTTATTTATGTAAACATTTTTTGAACATTTATGTCTTATTAATTAAAAATTTGTTTATGTCTTGTTTCACTGCATCTGTATTTACCTATTCATAAAATTGCTTATTGTTAAAATCTGCTTTGAAAGTTTAATGAATGACTTTTAAAAAAACTGAATATAATCTATTTTACAAGCAAATTATAATATTTAAACACGTTTTTAATCAAATGTATGGTGCATGAAACAATTAATCTAAGACTTACTCTGATTAGAGCATAGGAACGACTCTAAAAAGTATCATCTGCCCAAGTGCAGTGAAAAATATCTTCAATATCTCTATAAACAACATAAACTAGCATTTTTTAAACACCTTTTTAAAAGACATTAACAAACATACTTTTTATTTTTACTATTTTATAATTAAATCTACTTTTTTATAATAAAATAAAAAACTACTAAAGTAAAAGTAGGTCCTATGAAATAACTTTAATAGCACTAATTATAATCACTGTTTTTTTTTTAATGCGTTAGTTTTAATGCGAATTTTTAATGCAATGTATTTTTTATGCAAATGTGACTTTTTATTGCATGTAAAAATAAACTATAAACCTTCAACAGAAAAATTAAAAAAATTTATATTAATATATTTATGTATATTTATTTCATAAAAACTCATTATAGTAATTATTCAGAAGTTTATCACTGTGTCACAAAATGACTTTTAGTTCAAACCTCTTTTCCCAAGAAAAATCTTTGGGGTATGATAGTATAACTATGTAGAAGTACATTAGAGTTGGTTTTAAATTTTTTCATCATTGTCAGTGAAAAAAAAATTTAATTTTTTTGTCTATTGACAAGATGAATAATCAAATAAATTTAAACATTTTTTACATAAAAATTGTATATTTTTGTCACATAAGTCACTAACAAAGATAAGCAACTTGTTTATTTAAGAGTTCCTAAGCCCTTTGTTAATTTTAAAATTCTGGGAAAAGGTCTTGCAACAAGAGAATCACCATGTGATTACATGATTTGTTATGCAGGACTATTTAAAACTTTATTTTTAAATTTATCATAATCTAAATAAAATCTCAAGTCAATAGTAAAAATTTTATTGATTCAATCAGCTTATTTATTTTATATCAAAACTATTGACTTTTTCATTTTTCGCTTTTTTCTGCTTTGTAAAATGAGCCCGTTAAAAACATAGGGCGTTCAGAAAATCAT
The DNA here is from genome assembly GCF_022113875.1 of Hydra vulgaris. Classification (NCBI taxonomy): domain Eukaryota; kingdom Metazoa; phylum Cnidaria; class Hydrozoa; order Anthoathecata; family Hydridae; genus Hydra; species Hydra vulgaris. The sequence continues at coordinate 49,735,389 of NC_061160.1, read as the reverse complement.
CTTCAAAAGATCATCTAATTTTGTTGGCTTCACAGTTTTCAAGTAATGGTAGGAATTTTGCAAATATATACAACGATTTCCTCCTTCTTCAAAAATTTCTATTTCAATACATATAATTTTTGATGAATTATTCGAAACATTCAATTTTCCCTTGTTGTTACATTTCTTATTTTTCAAAATTGCAAAATTGCAAAATTGCTTTTTTTTCAATGACAAGTTTACAGCGTTGTCCACAGAATCACTATCGGAAAAAACGCTGGTGAAAGGGAGAGGACTATACCCTTTCTGATTGAGCCGATCTTTCAGTCGAGTAATGGTATTTACAATGGCTAATTTGCTATGGTGCTCAAAAGATAGAGCTAGATCCAAATTCTTGTAACGTTGATGTCCCTTGTGCAAAAAATGTTGCTGGAAAAAGAGTACGTTGCTCATTGAATTGTTGCACCAACATAACTTTACAGCTAAATCGATTTCTCAAAGGTTATCTATCATGAAAATGTTGTATCGGCACACAGCAGAGTTGCATGATTTTGGCACAATGTTTCCACAGCCAGTTTTACTGGCGCAAAACATAAGTTAACAGCTAATATTGCATCGGACTCATTATTAGTTACCTCAACTTTGGACTCAAGGGCAAAAAGTGACTCGTGAATGCATTTTTTCAATTATACAAAACGTTCGAGTACTGTGTGCAAGCTAACCCAGCTAGTTTTGGATCCAAGTATTAGTGGAATATCTTTATCAAATTTTTCTAACATGCGTTTTTGAATTTTGATCATTTTTTGTCGGAGAACGGCGAAATAAAAATTTCACAACGGTGCGCACCTTTTTGATTAACGGCTGCAAATCATCAGTCAGTTCAATAGAGTCATTCTCTTCACTCATTACAATTTGAAACCCGCTGGAAAAGTCTTCATCATTATTGGTTATGTTTGTGTCATCAGTATTTCCTCGTCACTTTCTCTGTTATTGCATATTACTTTCAAGTTTTTTTTGCAGAAATTGACGATTTTTTTGTACAAAATATCTTGAATACCTAGTTGAATCCCATGCCTAATGCATAACTGTTGATCACAGTTACTTAAACGCCCCACTTTCTACATTACTGAAACTTTTCATATTTACGTTAGTGCAAAATTCAAACATGCGTTCTACATTAAAGCGAGTGACGTAATGATAATATTTTAAATTGGTGCTTCATTATTTAATGAAAACACGAAAGTAAATGGAATACTTAAAACTTCCAGTCACGATCAAACAATGCTTCCGGTAAGAAAAAGATAGCTAGATGACAAAAGACGTGTTTAAATCGTCTAAAACAAGTATTCTACGTATTTTATACGTCTTAAACGCTAGCTGTTTGCTGGCTAGTTGCTAGCTCATTTCCTACCGCACCTAGTGGGAAATGAGCTGGCAACTAGATATTAAGTATAAAGTACGTAGAATACTTGTTTTAGACAATTTAAACACGTCTTTTCTCATCTAGCTATCTTTTTCCTACCGGAAGCGTTGTTGAAAGTTTTAAGTATTTCATTTACTTTAGTGTTTCACGTAAAGAGGGCGATAGTACCTGCTATATCATAAGCCCTCTACATATATTTTTAATACCGGTATTGAGCCAAAATTTTAAATACCGGTATTTCGGTACTTAAAAATGTCCGGTAATACCGGTATTCCGGTACCGGTACTACAGGTATTGGAAGCACTAATTGAAATCAACTCTAATTGACCTTTTGTCAGATAACAATGTCATCATAGTTACGTATTGCATTTCGGGATTGCCTGGGAGCAAAGAAACTTATTAAATATTAATTCTATGCAAAAATCTAGCAATTATTACTTTATCCTAGATTATTATTCTTATTTATTTATTTGAATATGGTTTTTACTTCAGTTGTCAAAGTAGAAAGTAAATGATTTAAAAAGTTATTTATTACCAAGAGGTGTCCCGCTTGGTTAAGGGAGTGCATGTAAAGCACTTTTGATAGAAAAAGTAATTATGGCAGAAGCTTTAAACCTACAATTGTAACCTACTACTGATAACCATATCAATGAAGTAAATAACATTAGATGAAGGAAGTTAGTTGTTAATATTCTTCATCTTCCATTTCATGAGGAAAAAGTAACTGGAAAGTGGAAATCAATTTTTTTTTAATACGACATACTATGCTACTAATAAAACTGCAATGAAAGCATTTAGAAAAGAAAAAACACTTTTTACCTGTAATAACATTGTCACCTTTAATAACATTGTTGATAGTACTTGTTATTGTTGCATTAGAGCTACTGTTGTTCCGCGGACAAGAATATATGAAAATCCATATTTATTTTGGGGTATGTTTTCCATATTTATTTTGGGTATGTTCAGAGTATGGTTTTATTGAATGTTAGTAATATAGTAGGCTTAACAATATGTACAATATCAGTTGTAATATAGCTGGTCTTTAATTATTTTTTTTATTGTAAACATCTTTGCTTCCAACAAGGCTGCAAGCAACCACTAATTAGAGTTAGAGTTTTCTGTAAAGAGAAAAGATCAAGATTGTAGAGCAAGATAGCGATTGAAAGATGACTTAAAAGATTGCAAATTATATAAATCAGGAAAGCAAGATGAAGAAAGCAAATTCCAAAGAACTGATGTTTGAGGAAAAAAACTAGAGGAATAAGAGTTTTTAGAGCACTTAGGAACAGTCACAGAAAAGAGATGAGACTTAATTGAATGACAAGTAACACGAGAATGAATTTTAGTAGATGGCACAAAAGATGCTAGCTCTTTAGAGCATTACCCATTATAGAATTTGTAGAAAAGAAAAAGAGAAGCAACATTATGACGATGTGACAAAGGTTGAAGGTTGGCTGCAAGAGCAGCTACAACTATGTTTACAATGCATTTTTGCACTTTGTCTAAAAGAGAAAGGGAATCATTAGAAGATCTGCCCCAGATACGGCAACAGTATTCCATACAAGGTGGATTTAAGATTTATAGAGGTAGAATGTGGAGAGACTGAGCTCTGATTAGGATCAGAAACAAGACATAAGTCGAGTAGAGAAGGTAAATGATTTGGTTTGTCTGGATAGCGAGTTGAATTGTTGACTATTTGAGTTAGGGATTGAGAAAGGCAAAAGTTGTGGGTTTTAATGCCTGCAGAGTCACTGACGCTAGAGTCAAGCCATTCAGTGTGATGAGCATTAAAGTTACTGACAATATCTATATTAGCTGATGGATAAAGAGAGATGGCTTGTTCAGTATGATATAGAACAATAAGAAAGGCGATAGAGTACATAAAAGAGTAGTCTGTGGATTTAAACCTAGTTTTCCGACAAATGGGTGAGTTCTTATGAATGTAAATGCTTAGACCAAACATGTGATTATTAGAATCTTTACGAATTAAAGGAAGTAAAACCATTAACACTAAGATCGCAAGATGAGACAGCTGAACTCAAATTAATCTCACAAAGAGCAAGTAGGTCTGGTGAACTTTGCAAGAGATATATGTATATATATCTCTTGCAAAATATGTATGTATGTATATATATATATATATATATATATATATATATATATATATATATATATATATATATATATATATATATATATATATATATATATATATACATATATATACATATATATGCATAGATATATCTATACATATATATATGTATAGATATACATATATATATATATATATACATATACATATATATATGTATATATTTACATATATATATATATATATGTATATATACATATATATATATATATATGTATATATATATATATATATATATATATATATATATATATATATATATATATATATATATATATATATATATATATATATATATATATATATATATATATATATATTTATATTCATATATGTATACCAACTTTTTCGATACATAATATTCAAATGCTTATTTCCATTTTAGTTTTAGAAAAAGTAAAGTTCAACATTACCAAAATTAAAAACTACATATCAGGCAAAATTATCTCTTTATAGCAGTCCTCGGGGAAACTTTTATATCTTGTAAAATACTTTGAGTTTCATCTTATTGTTGCTCACATTTTATTCAGTTCATCTTTTTGAATAAAACGAAAAACAATTTTCGGTCAAAATTTGCTAGAAAAAATCATTTATCTTAGATTTTCAAAAAGGTAAAAATGTAGAGAAAAAGCTAATAATTATAAATTAACGTACTTTTAATGTAAAAAATATATACCTATATATATATATATGTATATATATATATATATATATATATATATATATATATATATATATATATATATATATATATATATATATGTATATATATATATATATATATATAATATATATATATATATATATATATATATATATATATATATATATATATATATATATATATATATATATATATATATATATATATATATATATATATATATATATATGTATGTATATATAAATATATATATGTATATATATATACTCTTGCATGTCTCTTGCATGGCATCAAAAAAAGTTTCCCATAAACTGTAGTTTTAAAGAGCGCATTAATAAACCAGACCAGAAAAAATTTTAAAAATTAAATTTTTTTTTTTAATTGATAGACTGCCTGGCCAAACCAAACCCTCAGTCGATGTAGCAGCACTCTCTTGCGAGTCAGGCTATTTGTCAGTCGTTGTAGCAGCACTCCCTTGCGAGTCAGGCTATTTGTCAGTCGATGTAGCAGCATTTACTTGCGAGTCAGGCTATTTGTCAGTCGATGTAGCAGCACTCCGTTGCAAGTCAGGCTATTTGTCAGTCGATGTAGCAGCACTCTGTTGCGAGTCAGGCTATAAGATAGTCGATGTAGCAACATTTACGCATGTTTTAAAAATGTTTATTATTAAATCAATAACAAAAACACCACTTATTAAAAAAAACTTTCTAGTCGTTATAATTGCGGTTTTTTAAAAATTTTTTAAAATTGTATATATAATTAAAATTGTAGTCGTAAGAGACTTTTTTTACATTAAAACGCTCTTTCGACTACACTATATGGGTATATATATATATATATATATATATATATATATATATATATATATATATATATATATATATATATATATATATATATATTTATATATATATATATATATATATATATATATATATATATATATATTAGGGTGGAGCTTATAAAATAAAAAAATAAAAAATTTGTATTTTTTAAAGTCTTACCCCCCAAATCTGTTCAATATAACATAGAAACACTGCATAAAAAGTTTGCCTAAGAAATAATTGTTTTTAGGGGTAGCTCAAGTGCCTCCAATATTACAAAAGTTATACGAGTAACGAGTTTAATCTACATATTTTAAACAACACAATTAACATTTTTAAACACATTAAATATGAGTTCTAAGCTTAGTTTTTACAGTTTAGGGTATCAGCCTGACAATGTCTAGAGCAAACTCAGGAATTATTGTCTTAAATTCATGGTTTTGGCAGCCCAGACAGAGTTTGTTTCCTGCTATCAGGGTACATTCTGCGATGGTCTTCTACGACTTGCAGCAGGAATTGCAGCTGCGTTTCATCGCGTGTTAAAAATCCACTGTATTCTTGAATGAGGGCCAATCCACGTTCAGCGTGGTCATATACAACTTTTAAAGACTCGACTGTTTCTGCAGCCAACTTGTAGTCATCTCTGTCTTCCCACAAGTCCGGATCAACTGTTAGAAATCTATATGGCATTTCCATCATTTGGAGCAGATTCATTGACTTTGCTGTGACAAAATCTTCTAAGTTCTTGTTCCCGAATGAATCAAGATCAACAGTGATGCGCTTTGAATGATCCTGATCTTGGTCTTCTTCATTTTGCATTGCACTCACCATCAGTCTCTGGGTTGATGAACTGACCCGACTGTCGAAGAAAGCCAAGCTAACAAGTTCCTGTGACAAATACCACAAGTGATTGGAAAACTTGCGTGATGTTGACTTCAAGATCGCTGAATGGATTGATGAATATTCAATCAGTGACTTCAGCAGCAGCAGATCATTATAAGGAGCACCTGATGCTTGAGGTGCAGATATCCAGGCTTTCAGGTAGACTTGTACTGTGAATACACACATGTCACATAATCCTCTCACTTCAGCAGGAGTCAATTTAAATTGAGCCTTAAACATCCAGATCTTGAGACTGTATATGACTTTGGACATCCAGCGGGCATGGTGCATTGCTCCAGGTGACATAAATCGCACACCTCTGGCAGGAGCAGCACCAAGAAAAATAATCACAAGTTCCAAGAGTTCTTTATAATCATCCCTCAACTGACTCTGTTCAAGATGCTTGTTGGCATAATCGATAGTGTCTTGCTTTATGTCAGCCATGAGACGTTCAAAATCATCAGTTGCAATCCCTGGCTCATAATTAGCTGTGTCTATGAAACCCCAGTATTGCTAGAAACGTTTGAATAGTGGAACTTCTGGACAAGATGTTGCTCCCATACACACTTGGAACACTGCACCAGTTATCAGTTCCATAATGTGATGCCTACAAGCCAGTGATAAGAGCTCTTTCTCAAGTTTCTGTTCTAGGAGGACACAGGCACCAGCAAGCCGACCAGCATTTGAGCTGGTCGTGTCAAAACACATTGCACGGATGCTGTCGGCTATGCCCCAGTTTTCAATGGCTCCAAAGACGGCAGCAGCCTGTGCCTCGCCTGTTCCAGAAGGAAGCTTGGCAACTGTGAGTAGCTGAGAGACTCCTTTTCCTAAAACCAATACGGGCAGGCCATCAACTTTCTCTTTTCCAAGTAGATCAGGAATCAGTTTGCCGTCCCAGTGAACAACAGGAACAACAGGAACGTTATCCCGAAACTCGGCTTTTATATTTGCAGATCTCTGAACTCTGTGTTCCAATCTGTGTCGGCGAATTGAGTCTCTGTTAAGAGCAAATTCATTGATATTCTATCCTAAGCTTTGGCAGTTTCTGCTATAACAAAAACAGCCTTGCGGTCTGACATTTTTGTTTGATCTAGAGCTGCAGCGAGTTCCGGAGTAACAACAGTTTTTCGTCCCCTATTTCTTTTAGGTGTCTGAAAAGTGGTGCCTCCATCAGCTCCCTCATCTGCATTGTCACTAGTTTCAGTCTCTTCAACATGCTCTGCTGTACTGTTTTCAGATTCAGAACTAGACGATTTCAGTTCAGCTGTAGAAACGGCTAGCTGGTTCATTTGCTCCATTCGCTGTTGCCTGACAAACATTTGCTCCCTTCTTTTGGAAGCCCTTTTTTCCTTAGCAGCAAGTGTTTCATCTACTCCAGCCATTGACCCCCTTCTTCCCTTTTCTCGCTGGGCTACTAAGAAATCCTTGTCTTCTTGTAAAACTGATGTATTGGTCAGGGCATCGGCGTGAGCGACATCAAAGAGATCGTCAAGTCTTAAAACAAAAGCCGACTTTCTCCCAAGTTGAGTTGTTGTTTTTCGCGCTTTGTTTTTCTTAAGAAGACGCCATTCTTCAAATGTCTGTTCAAGCTTTGTTTGGCGGTTCTGATGATCTCTCATCGGGATTCTTTTTGCCAAAACTTTGTTATTTCCGTGATGGTAACAGCCGATGATTGTCTTATAGTCTCCTTTAATTCAAGATAGTGGTACAAGAAAAATCCAAGTGCCATACGTAATGATAACAGCTTGCTGCCTGTTAATTCAGTAATAGTTTTGCCAAGTAAATACAACTCAGTTTGAGATCTGGTTATTTTTGCCCGAGATGACATTTTCAATAATTCAGAATTGAATATTTATCTGAAATAAATATAAAAAATGCATTGGAAAAATTTGACCATTTGAAGTCAGAAATTTTAACATGTATTGTATGGTTTATTTAATTATTTTTAAAAATATATTGTATATTACATATAATTTATGTTCATTTATTTATCTCATCATCATCATCACATTCATCAGCATTATCAGTTTTACGTCCATATTATAATATAGATTTAATTAATTATTAATATATTTACTATTTACAATTTTACACTCACAAGACACAAAGAGTTAAGGTATTTTAATATATCAATCTTTTAGTTTACCAATTGATGAGAATCAGGTAATGGAGAGAAGAAAGTCAACACCAAAATTATAGAAATCTTCTTTAAATTTGAAAATCAAGAAAATTTATTTAAACAATATTTCAACTTAAATTGCCATTTATATTTTAATAACTAAAACAATGCCTCTATTTAGTAAACAAAATAAGCATACAGCTTTAACAGTGTTGCTTAGTCAGCAACTCAGCATTGCAGTAAACAAGGCTGTCTAGCTAGTGATCCTGTCTGTCTAGGATTATGTTTTGATTTATGTAAAAATTACACAGTCAGCAAAAAATTGAATCTGGGTTATTTCCATTTGCCATGATTGCATTGGTTGGTCAATGATCAAATATGATAGTATAGACCATAATTGTGGAGTATATGATGATTTAGGACAGTGCAATTTAGTTTTGTAGTTAAAATTAAGTTCTTAATTGTATATATGTATAAATATATATATATATACATATATACATATATACGTATATGTATATATATATATATATATATATATATATTTATGTATATATATATATATATATATATATATATATATATATATATATATACATATATACATATATATATATATATATATATATATATATATATATATGTATATATATATATATATATATATATATATATATATGTATATAAGTATATATATATATATATATATACATATATACATATATATGTATATGTATATATATATATATATATATATATATATATATATATATATATATATATATATATGTATATATATATATATATATATATATATATATATATGTACATATATATATATATATATATATATATATATATATATATATATATATATATATATATATATGTATATATGTATATATATATATATATATATATATATATATATATATATATATATATATATATATATATATATATATATATATATATATATATATATATATATGTATATATATATATATATATATATATATATATATATATATATATATATATATATATATATATATATATATATATATATATATTTATATATATACATATTAGTTATTTCAAGCACAAAATATTTTTTTATAGGATATTTAGAATATATTAAGAGAAAAATAATTTAAAAACAATGAAAAATATATATTAAATTTTTTGGAAGAAACTAATCGTATATAAAATAAGAAAAATGTTGAAAATCGCAAAAAAATAAAGAATTATTTTACAGCGAATTATAAGAATGTAGAAATACTTTGTTTTACACTGTTATTTTATTTTTTATCAACTATTTTCTTTTTCTTCATTATTTTATTATATTTTGAATTTATTTCAAGGATGTTGATGTATCTTTGTTGGTCTATTCGACCACTAACATGTATAGACCTGGGCTATCATATGTGATGCAGCCCCAAATACCAACTGCACCACCTTCACCTTGTAGTGTAGGTACAATACAGTGGCTATTATACTTTTTATTGTGGTGCCTACGGACAAGTACTTTGTTTTTACGATTTAGGATGGTGTAGTTAAATACATCACTAAAAATAATTTTTGTTAATTCATAATTACTCATTTTTAAAATTGCTTTGCAAAATTTAATTCATTTTAAACAGTCTGTTGGTTTAAATAATGTTTTTCAGGCAGCAACATAGCACTACAGCTTACGGTCTATTAGTCTTCTATTAACAGTTTGCCTTGATATTTGATTTTTAAGTGCCAGGATTATTTCTTGTGCAATCTGTTTTGCTTAGTATTTAGGATTTTTTCTGACAACTCTATAAATAGAATTATCATCAGTGATATTTGTCTTTCTTTGTCGCCCAAAACAATTTCTGTCAGCAGTACTACCAGTTTCATTAAACTTTGCAATAGTTCTCTTTACACATGATGGTGAAACACACTTTAAAGTTCGAGATATTTCAATGTTAGAGTGACTAAATAAATATTAAGGCCAATAATATGTTGTTTGATTTCTTGACTTTCTTCCCATGGGAAATTTCAAATTTTCTATTATTATTATAATCTAGAATTAAGCAAAAAAGATGAATTAATTTAAAACAAACTTTTAAAATGCTGCATACTACTTTAAATATATTTTTGTAGAATTTCATTAAAAAGGAAAGTTTCATTTATTATGATGCAACTTTTACTGCTGAAAATTTATAAAAGCTCTCCTTAAAAGCTTTAAGAAGAGCTAGCAAGCTAAACTTATGAGCAGCTTTTTTTTAAAGCTTAAAATACCGCTTAATGTATGTACTTAAAAATGTTTAACTTATACAGTTCACAACCAACAATTTACTTAATTCAAAGTTAAATTTTATAACCAAAACACTAAGTAATTAAATAATGATAAAAAACCTAAAAATGCATATGCAAAACCTAAAATATGGTGATTTAAGACCCCTGTCAGCATAAAAAGACTTCTTTGTTTAGTATCATTATTTAAAGTTAAATTTATTTTAATGTTTTACCTTAGTATACATTGTTATGGTTTGATCAAAAAAAGTTTTTATGTTTAAACCATATACTAGATTTTATGTTTACCGTATAAATCATAAGTTAAACATAAAATGTAGTGTCTGGTTCAATAGGCAAAAATATTGACCAGAGTACTTTAACTACAGGCTCCTCAAATTAAATGTTAAACTGAACATTTAAAATTTTTTTTTTTTTTTTAATTAAATTTTAGTTTTAAACAAATTTTTTATCACTTGTGAAAGGTTAAATAAATAAAAAACTTAAATTTTTTTAATTTTTACTATCTTCTGTCTCACTGTGCAGTAATATAAAATTGTTCTTGATGTCAAAATTTTTTTTCATTTAGATTACATTATTCAAAATAAAGAAGTTGGATTAATTCAAGGTACACTTCTTGCTACTATGAATGTTTTAATGAAGAATTATACTGTGTCTTTTAATATAAAACCAACAATTTACACTAATGGCTTAAAAAGTGTGCTTAGTTTAATTTCAGATGAAAATTTAGATAGGAGATTTTTAAGTATTTTCTTTCACAATGGTAGTTCTGGAAAGCTTGTTATTTTTGCAACAATTAATAATTCAACTTACCAGATTGAAACAGCTCCTCTAATTTTGAATCAATGGTATTCTATTAAAATATGTCAAACCCTTGAGGGCATTATTTATTGGTTTTCTGTTGAATTAAATGGATTCAATATTTATAAAGAAAAAAATTTTAATGCAGAAGAATTGAAAAATATAAAAGTTTATGCATCTGATCCTTTATATGAGTCTCAAAGTGGTTTTATTTCAGACATTTTAATTTTAAACAAATATGCTGGTTAGTAAAAGTATTTTTTTTATAACAAAATATTATATTGTATATTGAAAGTATATTGAAATTTATGTAAATTTATATTACTATACTAGTATGTTAAAATTTACATTATAAGAATAATAATAGTAATGATCTACGTTGAGAGTATTTCACTTGCAAATAATAATAATTTAACCAATATTAGTAATGATATTTATTACAATAACAATATTAACAATAATAATAATAATGATGAAAATGATGGTGACAATGAAGATGATGAAAATCATGGTGATGATGGTTACAATGATAATGATGATGATATAATAAATTTATTAAAAATAGATTATTAAACAGATTAGTTAAGGTTAGTAACTATCCATTTGTATAAAAACCTTTTAATATTGCAATCGAAAAAAAAAAAAAATTACTTGATAAACTAAACTTTAACAACATAAAATATTGTTCTGCCATGTCTTTAAGAACATGTTCAGCCATGTCTTTAAGAATAATTTTTGTCTTTAAGGTATAAATAAACAAACTTAATGTCTTTATAAAATTTAGTTTTATAATATCAAATACATTTCAATAAAAGCACAACATATCTAAGAATGATTATTTTCTCAAGAAAGCTAACAAACTTAACATCTAACAACTTCATATAATTCATTTTCATAATACCAAATGGATTGTAAATGAAAATTTTTTTGATGGGAGTAAATTAAGGGATTTATGTAACATAGCATCTATGGTGTTTTAAAACAAATCTTTTTTAAGAGTAATCATTAATATTTGTTCCTTATGATTTGTATTATTCAAATCATAAGGAGCAAATATTAATACAAAACATCTTAAAACAGCAGGCTTAGCAACACCTCAAAATTGCATGTTTAAGTGTATAGTCTTGAATTTAGAAATAATGTTTACAAAATAACTGAGGAAACTTATATAAGTTTCCTCAGTTATTTTGTAAACATTATTTTAGATGTTAAGTTTGTTAGCTTTCTTGAGAAAATAATCAAATTGAAAATAAGCAAATTGTTATATAACAAGTTCCTCTAAAGGGACTATTATAGAAAGCACAAACAATAAAAAAAAGCAACCACAACAAAAAATAACAAAATTCCATGTGCGTTGTTATTTTTTTTTTATCAACATCTTCATTTACAACAAGGCTGCAAGCAACTACTATTAGAGTTGAAAGTTACTGGAAGAGAAAAAATGAAATTTATTAAAATTAGCAAAATGATAATTGAAAAACAATTAAAAAAAATTGCAAATTATATGAATCAGGAAAACAAGATAAATGATGTCTTTTAACATGGAGTCTATCTATTTTCTATTATAAAGCTGTTAGACAATGGTATTTATTTGGAGGCAAAGTATTGAATAATGCCTGCATTTTCAGACATTTTGTAGAAATTAATTAATTTTTTTTTCAACATCTTCACTTTAAACAAGGCTGCAAGCAACCACTATTAGAGTTAGAAGTTAATGGAAGAGAAAAGAGCAAGATAACAATTGACAGAGGACTTATATGATTGCAAATTATATGAATCAGGAAAGCAAGATGAAGGAAGCGAATTCCAAAGAAATGATGTTCAAGGAAAATATTTAACTGAATAAGAGTAATTAGGAATAGTCACAGTAAAAGGATGAGAATTGAATGACAAGTAACTCAAGAATAAATGAATTTTAGTAGATGACACACAAGGTGCTAGCTCTTTAGAGCAGTGTCCATTATAGTATTTATAGAAAAGAGAAAAAAAACAAAATTAAGATGATGTGATAATGGTTTGAGATTGGCTCCAAAGATGGATTTGAGATTTATAGAGATAAGAACAGAATTCAGAGTGGTGAGCATAGAAAGTGGTGAGCACAATAAAGAGATACAACCTTAGCAGATGCTAAGTTTAATTTTGCAATTAGTTGAATATATAATTTCCAAGAAAGATCGTAAGTAAGAGTTAATCCTAGAAGATAAAGTGTCGATGACTCATTGAGTACATTACCCTTCATAAAAATAGGAAGATCAAGATTATTACGATAAGGATTGGCTGAAAAAAATTGAGTTTTATCTGAGTTAAAGTTCACCAGCCACTGTGAGCCCTATGCTGTTGCAGAAGTGAGATCCTTTTTAAGCTGAAATGCCCCCTCCAAGCAATCAGAGAGTGTTGGCTTTTTATCAAGACAAGAACAAATGGTAATGTCATCAGCGAACAATGCTGCCTTAGATGCAAGAATTTCTGGAAGATTGTTAATGTAAATTAAAAAAAGTATAGGCCCAAGGATAGAACCTTGAGAAATGTCAAGAACAATAGTCTTAACTGCTCCACTTTTATCTAATGTACAATAAAACCTATCGGTTATTACTTTTAGCTTCACCCTCTCCACAATAATTTAATGCACAATAAAACCATTTATTATAAAATAATTTAAACAGTTAACAAATCAGCAATAGAAAGAGAAAATTGAAATCCATATTGATGATCAGAAAGTAAGTTATTTGATTCAAGATGAGAGATTAAGTGTTTGGATAATTATATCACTCTACAGAATTTTTAAAATTAGGGGTAACAGATGTTGCATTTCAGTAGGCTGGAAAACAAGACTCTGATAAGCACTTTTTAAATAGTTTTGAAAGTATAGACAACAGCTCTGGAGAACACTTCTGCAAGACTATAACAATTATGTTGTCCGAACCACAAGCTTCCTGCTTAGACTCTGTAGAAGAGTCTAAGCAGGAAAAGACACAGAAGCTGGAGTGATATGAGCATTAGGCAATAGAATAACCTGTTTGTTGGCTTTATCAGGTAGAATGCGTCTAGTGGAATCAAAAGATAATATTGATTAGAAGTTTTTAGAAAATAATTAAGCAGTTTGTCATTAGGCGAGATAACAAAATCTGCACCATTAAAGGTAGAGTAACAGATTTACCTTTCATATACTTATAGATACTGTTAAAGGTTCTCCAGAAGTCATGAGCCTAATTTTTGAGATAAAATACAATATTTTGGACAATCGGGCTTTAGCATTAGACAAAATCTTTTTACAATCTTTTCTAGCAGTAATAAACAGATATATGTTTTCTCTGAAATGGTTTTGCTGATAGGTATGAAAGTAAAGGTTACAATTGAAATTGCAGCAGCACAATGAAAGGAAAACGATGAAGAAGAGTGAAATTTGACTGGGAATCGTTGAGAGGGAATAATGGTTTCGATACCAGCCAAAAAGAAACACAATTCTCAAGAGGGAATAAAGGATTTTTCAGTCGCTATATTATTTTTTGTTTTCTCACTTTATATTATTTATTTATAGATAATTAATTTTATTTATTTTTAGTCCTTGTTTGATACCTAGTTATTTTATTTATTACATATATTTTTAATATTATATTCTTATAAACTTATTTATTATTGACTTATTTTTATTAATTACTGTTTAAGTATTTTTGTTAATGTTATTATTGGTTGCAGTAAACAATAATTAATTATTATTAGTATATACTAATATAGTATATTATTATAGATGATCAGTTTTTTTATAATCAGTATTTTTTGTTGTCATAGTTACTTTTAATATTAGTTTGTGTTTGACAAAGTTTAATTTATTTTTGTGGTTTAATTTTATAACTGGTAGCTTTTAGTAACCTTTAGTGTTAATCACTTTTTTCTATCATTCTTATTTTTTTATATTATTATGAAATTTATTTTCGATTACTCACATACAACATTATCTAAGTTTTAAATTATTAAATTTAGTTTTTTACTTTGCATTTTTTTTTTTAAACTTTATTTCACACTTTAGTCACTTTAACTAGTTATTACTCGATGTACATATATTATGGCATTATAACAAAAATATAACTGATAATCAAAGAGCCATCAAATGTGATCTTTGTAACTCATGGGTCCATGCAAAGTGTAACCATATTGATGCACACTCTTATAATCTTCTTTTGAATGGCTCGTTAGATTTGTATTGTTGTAGCTGTTTATCTAAGAGTATAATATTAGGGTTTAATATTGAGGGTTTAATATTGAGCATTATCCTGCTAAGGATAAAAAAGGTAGAGCACTTTTATACTTATGCTCAAATTTAAACTACGCAGTTCACGTGAATCAAATATAATAATTGGCTGCATTTATCGTCATCCTTCAATGAATCAACATGAATTTACTCCTTCCCACTTAACTCTTCTACTTTTATTATGATTTTTATATGGATTTATTAAGTCACAGTTAATCTAACCCTGTTTCAACATATCTTGTTTCTCTAACATTGTACTCACTAAGCCCTTCTATAATTTTACCATCACGCATAACGGCTACATCAAACATCTATCATCAGTAAGTGACTCAAAAATTGACTGCAAGATTTGACCCTTGCATACAAACAAACAAACAGACAGACAGAGACGGCAAATTAATAAAAGCATCTACCTAACTTCTAAAGTATCAAAACTACTTCATTATATTCAAATTTTAAAATGTCAATTTTTCTGGAACCACCAACACAATAACCTACCTTTCATCAAATTTTTTCCAAAAGTGCCATCGCTTGTTTTCACCTTTGTTCCAATAGTTATTTCTGTCTGTCTCTAAACACCACTTTCATAATTACAGGCATAAATCTATAAAATACCAAAACATTAAAACTTTGAACAGCCTTCCTAATGAACTAAAAGCTCTTAATTCATTCTCAACTTTTAAAACCAGTTTATTCTACTTTTTATTAAAAAAATACAGGTAATGTTTATAATTTCTATAACTAATTTTTGTTGTCTTGAGTATTGTTTTTTTAATTTCTATAATATATTTTGTTGTCATTACTATTGCTCATTGTTTACTTTATATTAGTAAATTTATTATTTGTAAACATCCTTGAATGTATAATCTTAATTCAGAAATGATTGATTAATTGATTGACAATATCAGCTTTTGATTTAGAGAAATAAAAAGTACTTTATTCTCAAGGGAAGTGATGTGACAACACCAGAAAAAAAAAAAAAGAAAACAGAAAATTAACCTCATAGGGATAACTCAGGGGCAGAAAAATTATATATGATGTGCTGGACTAGGTAGAGTTATATGCCGCAGAGCAAGTGTTGATTTTCAATATTTTAAAAATGAAGTATGCAATGTACCAAAACTAGCTGCATTTTTGCTCATGGAAAAAACTTTTTATTTTTATTAAATATGTTGCAAAGCAGAGGAAATGTCATGTCAATTGAATCAAATGTGATTTTTTACTATTTTTTGTCAAAAAATATAAGCACTAGATAATTGTTTAAAGTTGTTGTACCACATTGTGGGTAAATGCTCATATCGGTCTAAGTCGAACTTTTAGGTTTTTCAAATGTTTTTTATTTTACATTGATCAAGAGTCAACTTTTTAACTTAATATGTAAAACTGTTCTGTAAAATATGTAAATCTGTTAGTTAAAATATGTAAAACAGTTTTGTAAAATATGTAAAACTGTTTTTGTAAAATATATAAAACTCTTATGTATAAGTAAAACTGTTCTATAAAAAAAAAATTTATTAACAAAATTATTTTTTTTAAACTTTATTTCTATAAAAAAATTTTTTAGTTATCATAATGAATATTATAATTCTCAACTATATTTAAGTAATTATATTTTAGAGTACATCATTGGTAATGCACCTACTCCATTAGTGAGAAGAAAGATTATTGCTGTAATACCAATACTTTATTTGGAGTATATTATTTCTTTTGACATTAATCTTTCTAAGTTTGGTTCACGTTTGTACAATCTTATTTGCTTCAAAAGTAATGATGGTTTTAATATCTTATTTTATATTGATGATAATGAAAGTCTTCAAATCATCGCTCCAGCAATCGAACAATCTTTTAAAACAGATTTCAATGGATTAAGTCTGTGGTCAAATATTGTAATATGTCAGATTTACAAAAATTATAAATATTTATTTACAATTAGAATAAATGGATTAGATGTTTTTAATAAAGATATCTATGAACCTAAACGTTTCAATAATATTGAAGTATATGCTTCTTATTCATGGCATAATATTCAAAAAGGCCTAATAAAAAGCTTCTTTGTTGTTAATGACATTTCAAGTTAGTTGTTTTAATACTCTTATTTATATATATGTGTGTGTGTGTGTGTGTGTGTGTGTGTGTGTGTGTGTGTGTGTGTGTGTGTGTGTTGTGTGTGATTATGGTAAAAAATGTCTCTCAACAAATCATTGTGTTTAAAGTTGACAAAATCAAGTAAAAATGTAAAATCCTTTAAAATAAATGAGGAAACTAGTTTGATAAATTATATTTATTTTAGAAATTTTATAAATTATATTTATTTCAGAATTTTTTATTTTTATTTTTTTAATGTTTTTTTTAACTGTGTTTTTGCTTTTGTTTTGTTCATTCCTAAATAAATCAGTTTTTCCATTGATTTGTTTAAGAATTTGTACAGCAGAGTGTACATACATTGAATGATGTAATTAGGTAGAACATGCAAAGAGCTTACATATATCAACTGACATAAATAAGTAAAATGTGCAAGGAGTGCCACTACATTGAGTTTTTTGTTTAGGCAGGCTATCTATTAACTAAATAATTTTTTAAGAAAATTTTCCAGTTTTTGGAAAACCGCATGTTCATCATGCAGCACAAGACAATCATGAAAAAAATGATTGTTGATAGCCCGGACAACCAAAATGTTTTTTTATTTACAAAAGAATGTTTGTTGAAAGTTTTATTTGCATTTTGAATCATGTTTTTTCCTCAATTCAAAATGAGTTTTAAAATTACATTTTCCTTCAAATCAAAATGCTAATGTGTCATTTATTTAAATGTATTAATATTTATGCTGAAAGATATAGTTATCATTATTTAGAAAATATAATCGGTTAGCTTTCTTCTTATAATATAAACAAAATCAAATAAAGACTTAATGTCATCTAAAAAAATTCTTCATCAAAACATACTCAAAAATTCATAATCAAAACATACTCAAATTTTGCTCGGGTTTGGATAACTTTGTGTCGGTGCGATTTTAACCGTTTTTCACTTTATCAGCTTTCTTAGTCTTATTCGTATATTTTTTCAATGTTACTAAAACATTCGAAAACATATTCTTTGTTTATGATAACAATTTTAAAAATTTGCCATATTACATATTACTGAAAATTTTATAAAATTTGTGCATAAATTATAGTGACTTTGTAATAGAAACATTTTGAAACAATATCGTATATTATTAATTGTTTTAATTTTTCGTTTTTAGTGCTTAATAAATACCATTTAATTTAAAAAGTTTTTAGTGCTTAAATTGTAAGTTTTGAAATTTTGTTTTAATATTTAGTTTAAAGTTTTAATTATTTTGTATAACAATGCCGCGTGGGGTGCATAAAATGAAGAGATTAAGTAGACATCAACAAAGAAAATTAAAGGAAGCTAAACTTAAATCCCTTAAAAAATATGAAAGGTCAATACTTCAATACATAGATAACCCAAATGAAGGCCAATGTTCTTCAAAAGATAATACTTTGATATAAACTCCATTAGTAGTAGAAAGTGAAAATGAAGCTTCTAATAATAGCACCTTCACTGTTGACATGGAAAAAAACGACCAAGAAAATGAAGCTGAATCTCCACAAGTATTAGAAATCACCGATTTAGAGAAACATGATGGAAAAACTAACTTTAAAATCTTTTCTGGCGTGTCTTTTTGGAAATTACCGCTTCAAGACCATCTTTAAATTGAGATTATTAAAAAGGGAAGTTCTACATTTCAAAACAAAGATGGACCATTTAATGTAGTACAACGAAATGTCACTCAAATGAAAGGCCATGATCGGCCTTTCATTTGAGTGACATTTCACCCAACAGTGGAAATTTATACTGTTTTTGTTGTTGATTATTTGCCAGTAGTATTACCAATTTGACATCAAAATTCGTCACTGAATTTCAAAAATGGTGGAAATTAAATTCAAAAGTATATGAGCATGAATCATCTGACAATCATTTGCGATTTTTGGAAAAATAAAAGATTCTGTAAACAAATTTAAAATCTAATAATACAATCGATGCCGAAATTATTTCTTTTACAGAAAATGAAAAGAAAAAATGGCAAAACATATTACATAGGCTCTTAGATGTAACTTTGTTTCTTGCTAAGCAAAATTTGCCATTTCGTGGACATCAGGAGGATGAATTGTCTTTGAATAAAGGTAATTTTTTAGAATAAGTGGATTTGCTTTCAACGTATGACCCTATATTAAAGGAGCATTTAATTAAATTAAGGGAAAGTTATTCCAAGGTTTCGTATCTTTCCCCAAAAATTCGAAATGAATTTATCAGTTGTCTGGCAAGTCACGTAAAAGACAAACTTATTGAAGAAATGAAATCTGCGTGATATTTTGGCATGATGTTTGATAGCACTCCTGATATACCTCACGTGGATCAAATGTCTGAGGTGATCAGATAAATTAAGATTGAAAATAAAATGGTAGAAATAAAAGAGGCATTTTTAGGATTTTTTCCATTAAAAGGAAAATAGGCTCTGGACTTAAGTACTGAAATACTTAAACAATTAGAATTTGATGGGTTAGATATAATGATGTGCCGCTTCCAGGGATATGATAATGCTGCTACAATGGCTGGAATCCACAGAGGTGTACAGAAAATTATTTCTGATAAAAATAATAAGGCAATTTTTAATGGATGTATTGATCATTCCCTAAATTTATGTGGTCAGCATTCTTTTGCAGTAAATGCATCTTGCGTCACATTTTTCGGAACAATTGATGCAATTTATTTATTTTTTGCTG
>NC_061160.1:49625220-49710220 GCF_022113875.1 Hydra vulgaris | reverse complement strand
TAAAGATAAAGAACAAATCCTAAAAAAAAGAAGGCATTTGTTTGAAGAGCAAATGAGAAATATATTTTGAATTGGAAAACATACTCATGTTTGTGGATTTTTGTTGAAAATTGTTGGATTGTTTTGTTGGATGTTTGTGGAAAATGAGAAAAGTGAAAGACAAGGAAGAAGTTTCCTTAAAAGACTACCTTAGTGAAAGAAAAGGATGTCTTTCACTAAGCTGGTCTTTTAAGATATAAAAAATATTATTAGATAGGAAGAAAAAGAAGGATAACAAAATTATATAAAAATCAGCAAGTTATATAAGAATGATTTATTTAAGTTTTAGTTTAATTGAGTTCTAACGATTTCACTAAGTTCTGCCAGTTACACTAGCAATGAATTAGGCAAGGAAACAGATATTGACTTTGGTTCTAATGAGCATTATAATGTTCAAAATTCTGTTCTTTTTCCTAAAAATATTCTTCAGTCAACCGCTCATTCAGAAGTGGGAGAAGGTAATACACCGCCAATATACAATATTGATTAGTAGTGTTATTGTCATGACTAATGGTTCTGTAGCAAGCTTAATTTGTTCTAAATCCACATCTTATAGAGCTGCAGAGAACATAATATCTATCAGGAGTAAAGAAATAAAATTACATAAAAAAAACTGTAATACCATCAGATTCACTAATGACTATACACTTTGACAGTATAATAGTTAATGGAGTGGAATTATTTAGCAGTTTAAAAAAGATAGATTGCAGTTTTGGTAAGGGTTGATGAGAAAACAGAACTACTTGGCATTCCTCCAATAGATTCTTGTTCTGGGTTTAATCAAAAACGTGCTATTGTGGAATTGATGGAGTTTTTTAGATAAAAAGATAAGGTCAGTTGTCTCTCTTTTGACACAATTTCAACAAATACAGTAAGATGGCAAGGTACTTGCATGAGATTAATTCAAGAAGTTCAATGTCCATTTTTGTTAATTGCATGTAGATATCATGTAATTGAGTGACACACCCAAGCAGCAAAACTTTTGGTTCAGAAAACAAATTATTTGAAGTTCTAAAACAAAACTAGAATGCTGAAGCTAAGGAATGGAAGTCATTAATGATACCATCTGTAACATTGATATATAATCAAAAATTAGCTGCTGTTTAGTTTGCCATAATGTGATCAGTTTATAAAGGTTTTTAAAAATGTGATTTTCTTACTATTGTTAATTTTATTAATTTTATCCCTATTCATTCTATCTTTTAAAAAGTAACAGTTATTACAAATTTAAAATATACTCAAAACGTTTTTAGGTCAGAAATTTAAGATAAGAATACCATCAGTTAGCTAAATTTACTTTAATGGTTCTATCATCAAATAGGTTTAAATTTAACTAATCAGGACTAGTTCACCATTTAAGATTTATTAATTTTAAATGGTGAAATTTTATACTATTCAAAGTTGTATCTTTTAATAAATGAAATCGAAAACCTGACTGCCAAACATAAGAAAGAAATCATTGGTATGGCTTTATTAATTTGCTTTTTCTATAAAGTTTTTAAAAGCAAACTTTCTTAAAGAGTTAAGTTCATTTTGGCACCAACACAGATATCAATCATTTAATATTTTATTAATGAGTTAGAAAGCTTATTGTTGATTAAAGTGATTCAAAATGTTATTTAATATTATTTATTAGGATATGAAAATTTACTGGCAAATGAAAATGTTTCAGGAATGAAGTTTACTTGGCTCTTGACATGTTAAAAGCTCTATTTTCAGACACACTTGGTGTGATCTCACTTTGATAATTTTTATAATAGCAGATAAAAAATGTAGAGAAGGTTGTGATATGGCCAAAAAACTGTATAGTTTATAAAGATATCCAAGTGACTTTAGTCCAAGTGATTAAATAGCCTCAATTTTAGTAAAGATGAGCCTATTAGTTTGAGTCCATTAATTACAGAAAAGTCATGGCTAGTTTTTGACATGCTTAGGCAGAAACTCAATCAATGAAGACTCTACTTGAATATTAGAAATTCAACAATTTTTAAAAGACTTGATGGTGTTATTTACTGCTCTGAGAGGGCAGTTCAGTTAGTTCAAGATCTAATAAACAGAGCATATTCTGAGGAAAAAAGGCAAGACACCTTTCTCTTTAAAAATAGTTAAAAGAAGAACAGAAAAGGCAGGAAAAAAATAGATTACAAAAAAGCTGCTAGTACAGATAAGTTCTGGATTTTTTAAATATGGTCTGGATGATCTATAATATATATACATATATACATATATACATATATACATATATACTTATATATATATATACTTATATATATATATATATATATATATATATATATATATATATATATATATATATATATATATATATATATATATATATATATATATATATATATATACACACACAAATATATACAGCCCTCGGAATTAGGGTCGGCATTTGGCAATGCTGACCTAACTGCTATCTTTAAAATATTTGAGGTCGGCAAAAAATTGACAACCTTGTTTTTACTTTTTTTTTAAAAAACTCCTTTGTCAAATTATTTTTGTCAACTTGATGCCAACCTCTAACAGTTTGAAATCAGCGATTTTTTCCGACTTCATTTTTCCTAATTCCTAATTGCTGATCTTAAAGTGTTTGAGGTCAGCAATAAATTGCTAACCTTGTTTTTTTGTTTTTTGATAACCATTTAGTGTCAATTTTTTTTTGTCGACCTTATACCAACCTGTAATAGTTTTATATATATATATATATATATATATATATATATATATATATATATATATATATATATATATATATATATATATATATATATTACATTTTTTTATAAATTATCAACTTTTATTTAGATTATATCAACTTTAGTGACGAGTTAAGTATAATTAAAGGTTTGTTAGTTGGAACTCTAAATATCCTGAATAAGGTGTTTACACTGTTTTTTAATGTAAAGCCAAATGAGTTCAGTGTTGGTTTGAAAAGTGTTCTTTATTTAATTTTGGATGATAGTTATGGGGATTATAGTAACAAAAGTCTAAGCATTTGGTTTCACCAAGATGGCTCAGGAAAGCTTGTTATTTTTGCTGGACTGAGTGATAATGCTAGCTACTACATTGAAACAACTCCTCTCTTGTTAGGTCAATGGTCATCTGTTAAAATATGTCAAAGTTTCTTTGATAGCAACTACTGGTTGTCTGTTGATCTGAATGGAGTCAATATTTATACTGTTAATAGTTCTGATGTTAGAGATTTCAAACACGTAAAAGTTTATGCATCAAATCTTTGGAATGATACTCAAAATGGTTCCATTGTTGATCTTTTGATAATGAATGGCAAAGTTGGTAAAAATATTTTTTCATCAATTTAATTTTGATTTATTATCATATCAGTTTTTTATTTTTTTAGCAAAAGAAAGTAAAGAAAAGATAAAGTAATACAAAAAGAAAATAATAATAAAAAAACAATAAATAGTACTTTTTATAAATTCAGTTTTTATAAACTTATAAAATAAGCTCATAGAGTACCCAGGAAAAGAAGTTCTATAGAATTTCTTTAAATTTTTTAAAACATATGGCCTATAGAAATTCTATAGAATTCTATAGAATTTCTATAGAATCTTTGTTAATTTCTATAGAAATTTCTACTTTTTTTTTCCATAAAAAAAAAGTTTTATAGCAATTTCTATAGAAACTAATAGAAGTTCTATAGAATTTCTATTCTATATTTTATAGAAATTCTATAGAAATTCTATATAATTTCTGTTGGCCAAATGTTTCAAAAATTTATAGAAATTCTATAGAACTTTTTTTCCTGGTTAAGGATGCCATGAGAAAAGATGCCACGAGAGAAGATGCGATGAGGAGCAGGTCCACCTTTAACTAAAATGTATTTAAAGATTTGCTAGACTTATAAATGTTCTTATATAAATGACAAAAAGAAATATAAAGACGGGACTCAAAGAAATTCTGCTCAGGTTGAGTTGAAATCTTCTCTAAACTATTAAAATGAACTAAAAAATAAAACTAAATCTACGTCATTATTAAAAATAAAATAAAACTACGTCAACACAATTTTTTGATAATATTGCTCAAAAATAATGCTAATGTGTGGTAAAGATTCATGCCAATATCTTCATATAGTAAATCTAAGTTATTCTGGCTAAGGCTAAGTAAATGTCAGTGAAAAGCTATTAATAATAGTAATAGTAATAATAATAATAATAAGAATAATAATAAGAATAATAATAATAATAATAATAATAATAATAATAATAGTAATAACAAAGATAACAATAATAATTAATGATATTAATTATTATTTTCTAATATTAATTATTAGTTTCTAATTTTACCCTAATTTGCATTTGAGTTATTATACTTATTTTTCATAATTTTTTAATTTAGAGTACCTTGTTGGTAGTGTATTAACCCCATTGGTGAAAGGAAAAGTCATTGCTAAGATACCTAAGCTTGACAAAGAATATTTTATTTCATTTGATTTTCTTCCTAATATGTTTGTTTTTGGTTTGCATAGTATTATTTGTTTTACTTTGAGTTCTAAAAGTTGTGCTTTTGGTATTTTTATAAATCAACTTCATGATGGAAACATCCTAATTCTTGATTCAATTTACAATAATTCTAACCGAGTTGACATCACAAATCAAATTGATTCAAATGAGTTTTCAAACATTGTTGTAGAACAAACTTTCATCAGAGACACAACTTATGAATACACAATCAGAATAAATAGAGAAGTTGTATTTTTCAAAATGAATGACCAACCTGAAAGTTATAATGATGTTTTTGTTTATTCTTCAGATCCATACTTTGAAGTTCAAAATGGTTTAATAAAAAACTTATTTATTATCAATGGTAATATAAGTAAGTTTTTTTCGTTTTAAATGTATTTTTAAATTAATAAAAATTTTAATAACTTATAAATGTTATAAGTTATTAGAATTTTTATCTGTCTGTCTGTTTTTATCTTTATTGTCTGATCTGTCTTTTCAGATTTACTGTTTTTCATATATTTTTCAATTTTATAGTTTTATAATGATAGTCATAAGAACACATTTTTTAATTTTTAATCATAGTTATAAGAATATGTTTACAAATGTTAATAATATTATTTTATAATGCGTGTTTTATATATAATGTAATTTTAAGTATGTTTATATAACCAATTATGTTATTGTATGATAGTGAATACTTTAGATTAAACCAAATAATCAGATTGTTTTTTTGCACTAAAGTGTTTTTTCGGTGTACACTTTAACAAAATCTATTAATCCTGTACAAATGGTGTACAATGTGATAAATTTATTTACTCTTTTTTGTGTTAATAGTATTTTATGAAAAACATATTTAGTATAAGATTTGTCCTAAGCAGTTGTCCAATGATGAAACAATGAAGCTGTTTGAACCCAATTTATATAAAAAAAATATTTTTAATTCTTTTTGTTAAATTCACACATTTTGTTAGTTAACTTTAATCAGTACATTACCTTTATCTTTATTCAAAACTTTATTCTTTTTCTTTATCTAGTATCAGCAGTTTAGCCTGTATCTGTAAACTGTATCAGACACTGCTAGTTTAGTCTGTATCTGACACTGCCAGGTTAATCTGTATCTGACACTGCTAGTTTAGCCTGTATCTGACTCTTCTAGTTTAGCCTGTATCTGACTCTGCAATCTGTATCTGAAACTGTAACCTGATGCTATCTGACTCTATCTGACATTGCCGGTTTAGTCTATATCTGACACTGCCAGTTTAGCCTGTGACACTGATTCTTATTTTGACTTTATATTTATAATTTTTTGTTTTGGCATTCTGTTTTTTTTTTAAGTTTTTATACGTTTATAGTTTACTATTAATTTAACAATTTATAGATAAACACTTAAGATCATATAAAAATTTTGGTAATAAATTAATTATAATTAGTTATGATAATTAGATTTTGATAATTAAATTTTGATTGATTTTCAATTATCATTATGTTTACTAAATGTATAGAAAAAACAACTAAACTAATTTTTAGAAGAAATTGTGTTTTATATTTGGCATACATAAAGACAAACATATATTGTATTATGACATATATAAAACGAACTTTAAATTAGTTTATGGTGGCATTTAAGTAGGAGATCTCAAGACCACCATATGCTTTTGTCAATACTTATTGAAATAAATTATCAATTATTATAATAATAAAAAAGATAAAAAAATAAATTGATTGAATAAGGGAGCGCTCATAAATGTATTCGTAATCCAGAAAGTTAAAGGAACTTTAATATGAATAATGTGAGCATTGGGAACTAGAGTTTTTTTATCTTCATGAGTATTACACTGACACATTACTCAAAAATGAATCTTTCATTGATTTTTAATCTGGCTTTGACCAATAGAATATAATAAATACAATTTATTTTAATTAACATGTTTATATAATAAATAAAATTTAATTTAATTTAAATTAATATAGTAAAAAAAATTTAATTTAATTAACATGCCAAGGCCACATTGGAGCCCTTTGTTATGCCTTAGGGTTTATTAGTGGAAATGAGGCAATTGCTTGGGCTATAAAACAGTGTGCTAAGTACTGTCTATGTTTCGAGTCAAGTTCTTTAACAAATTTAAAAATGAATAAAGTAACAAAAACTATAAAACACAAAAAACCACAGTCATCACCAAGTTCGCTTAACCTATCATTCACCAATATTCATGGTCTTTGAAGTAACTTTTCTTCTGTTGAGTCTTTTCTCTTGCAAAGTTCACCAGACTTACTTGCTCTTTGTGAGACTAATTTGAGTTCAGCTGTCTCATCTTGTGATCTTAGTGTTGATGGTTATCTTCCTTTAATTCTTAAAGACTCCAATAGTCACATGCTTGGCCTAGGCATTTACATCTTTCCGTGATTCTCTTCGTGATGGCCCCTGGGTAGAAATCTTTCGTCTTCCTGTTGACAAGTGTGCTTCTTACATAACTTCGTGGATTCAGGCTGGCATGGAATCCTTTATTCCCTCTTGACAATTCCAGGTCAAGCCTCACTCTTCTCTATGGTTTTCCTCACATTGTGCTGCTGCAATTGCCAATCGAAACCATTACTTCCATATCTATCAGCAAAACAATTCTCCAGAAAACAGACATCTGTTTATTACTGCTAGGAACCTTGTAAAAAGGTTTTGTCTAACGGCTGATTTGCTAACAGTAATAAATGGTTTTATCTTGCATTAGATAAAGGTGGAGAGGTTAAGGCTATCGCTCTTGACATTTCTAAAGCGTTTGATAAAGTTTGGCATGCTGGTCTTCTCCATAAGCTTTTTTCTTACGGTATCTGGAAACATCTTTAAGATTATTAAATCCTTCCTTTTCAATCGTAGTATAAAAGTTGTCCTTGATGGACAGCACTCTTCTTCTTATTCTGTAACCTCAGGGGTTCCTCAAGGTTCAATCCTTGGCCCTATACTCTTTTTAATTTACATTAACGATCTTCCAGATATTCTCACATCTAAGGTGGCATTGTTCCCTGATGATACTAGCATTTATTCTTGTCACGATAAGAAGCCAACTCCCTCTGATTGCTTGCAAGGGGCATCTGAGCTTGAAAAGGATCTCACTTCTGCTACAGCATGGGGCTCACAGTGCCTGGTGAACTTTAATTCAGATAAAACTCAATTTTTTTCAGCCAATTGTTATTGCAATAATTTAGACCTTCCTACATTTATGAACGGTAATGTACTTGATGAGTCTCCTACCCTTCATCTTCTAGGATTAACTCTTACTTCTGATCTTTCTTGAAAACCTTATATCAAATCCGTTGCGAAATTAGCATCTGCTAAAGTTGCTTCTCTTTATCGAGCTTATCACTTTCTTACTCTGGATTCTATTCTTTATCTCTATAAATCTCAAATTAGACCTTGTATTCAATACTGTTGCCATATCTGGGGTGGATCTTCTAATGATGCCCTTTCTCTTTTAGACAAGGTGCAAAAGCGCATTGTAAACATAGTTGGACCTGCTCTTGCAGCCAACCTTCAACCTCTGTCACATCATCATAATGTTGCTTCTCTTTCTCTTTTCTACAAATATGATAATGGGCACTGCTCTAAAGAGCTATCGTCTCTTGTGCCATCTACTAAAATTCATTCTTGTGTTACTCGTCATTCAATTAAGCCTCATCATTTTTCTGTTACTGTTCCTAAGTGCTCCAAAAACTCTTATTCATCAATTTTTTTTCCTCGAACATCAGTTCTTTGGAATTCGCTTCCTTTATCTTGCTTTCCTGATTCATATAATTTGCAATCTTTTAAGTCATCTGTCAATCGTTATCTTGCTCTACAATCTTCATCTTTTCTCTTCCAGTAACTTCCAACACTAATTAGTGGTTGCTTACAGCCTTGTTGGAAGTAAAGATGATGAAAAAAAAAAAAAATGTTTAATTATAGTACTTATGTAAAATAAATTAACTGTATTATATATATTTACTTATATTCTTTATATTTAATTATATTATTCAACCCTCGGAATTAGGGTCAGCATTCGGCAATATCAACCTAACTGCTGACCTGAAATTGACCTTGTTTCTATGTTTTATGGTCAGACCTTTGTGTCAAGTAATTTTTGCCGACCTGATGCCGATCTCAAAAAGATTGAGGTTGGCAAATTATTGCCGACCTCATTTGTCCTAATTCCAAGGGTTGAATATTTATATGTAAATATATAATTTATATGTAATTATACTAATTATGTTAAATAAATTAAATTATATTAACAATATTTAACTGTTTTAGTTATATTCAATAAAGTTAATTATGCCTAAATATGTTAACTATGTTTAATTACATTTTTATCTTAATTAAATTTAACTATATTAGTTATGTTCGATAATTTTAATTATATTAAATCTTAATTTATATTAATTGTAATTAAATATAATAACTTATTAATAAACTTAATAATAAGTTATTTATATTTAGTTATATTCATTATATTTATGTTTATTATATTTAAATTATTAAATGTTAATTGTATTTATATATAAATAATATAATAAATTATATATAATTTTTTTATTATTCTGATTCACTTCCAACAAAACTGAAAGCAACCACTATTAAGTTGGGAGTTACTAGAAAAAAAGAGTTATACAGCAAGGAAAGTTGTAGGTTGTATGAGTCAGGAAAACATGCAGATAGGAGAGAGTTCCAAAGGGTTTAAGTGTAGTGAAAATAACTAGACAACTAAAAGTTTTTAGAGCATGTAGGGACAAAAACAGTAAACAAATGAGACTTTTCTGAATGACAAGTCATGGGTAAATGAGTTTTAGTTGATCAAATTAATGATGATAGCTTCTTTGAGCAGTGGCCATGATTGTATTTGTAAAAAAGAGAAAGAAGTGCAACTTTATGATATTGGGAAGAAGGTTCAAGCTTAGGAGATAAAGCTGGTCCAATGCATTTTTGACAAAGTTTAAAAATATGTTTACAATGCATTTTTAGACCTTGTCTAAAAGAGAATCATTAGATGAACTAATATGACAACAGTATTCCATACAGGGACGAATAAGAGATTTGTAGAGATAATCTAAGAAGACGTAAAGAAGAGGACTCAGTGAGAGGGTTGCCATTCATTAATATAGAAATGTCAACAGTGGTGTATATTATGTAATGTCAGTTTTGTTTATTATGTTAGTTATATTTATATTAATTATAATTATTTAATTTTTTATTTTAAAATATAATTATGCTAAGTATGCTTTTTTAAAAGGTTTTGAAAAAATGTTTATTTATTTTAACTTTTAAAATTATTTTTAGATAGTAGCATGCAACCTGTTATTCTTCTTTACCCAGGTAATTAAACCATTATTTTTATTTTATATATATATATATATATATATATATATATATATATATATATATATATAAGACTAGGTCAGCCCAAAGTATTATATATATATATATATATATATATATATATATATATATATATATATATATATATATATATATATATATATATATATATATATATATATATATATATATATATATATATATATGTAATTTGCATAGATATATAAAATATATTTGAGGTTAAGTATTTTGATGTAATAACACTCTTGTATGTGTTACAGTGCTCATTATTTTTAAATAATAACAATAATCTGTTAACAAATGCTATTACCACTACTTACAAAAAAGGAAAATCAAAGTTAAAAGACCATATAAACAAAGTAAGAAAAATTTTTTTAACCAACCATGAGGTATATAAAAAAATTGAAATGAATGGATCCTCTAACTGTTTTTTTACTTTGAAAGACCACAAGAAAAACTTTATTAACAACCCATCTAGTCACATAATGGTAAAAATCTACTGAATAAAAAAAACCCGAAATTTCAAAAAAACTCTTATCTTTATTTGAGACGGGAGACTAGTATTTGTTCGGGTGATGTTTAAGTTATCGGACAAAAGATAAAGGTCAATAACTTATTTATAAATGAAAAAAAAAAACTATAATATTTTTTTAAAATAAAGTATTTATCTTTTAATAAAATTAAGTTATTTTTTAATGAAAAAAACACTACCATCTGCAATTGATCTCAATTTTGCTCTGGCGCCTTTCATAAGCGACTGTAAAAAATTTAAGTTGATAATAATTTTATATATATATATATATATATATATATATATATATATATATATATATATATATATATATATATATGTATATATATATATATATATATATATGTATATATATATATATATATATATATAATTTTTATTGTCACAAAATTGATTGTTGAAAATGTGAAAAAGAAAGTTTTGCAAGTTGTTGCATGACTGATTGTTGAATAACAGAATAAAGAATAATGTCGCAATTGAATTTATTGAATAGTGTTATAATAAAAAAAAAAGGATAATATTGCAAATGAATTAAAGGGATAGTGTCAAAAACAAAAAAACGGAATAGTGTTGCAAATGAATTTAAGGTATAATCTTTGATTTTCTAATAGTTTGACATTTTTTTTTGTTTTGAGGTATTAAATATTTTTTAAGGATTTTTTAAGACCTTTTGTTACCCATGGTTATTCTAGACTTTTGTTTGTTTTATAAATGATACATAATTAGAGGTTTTTATCATAAACTTTAAATAGATATTCCTTAAATGATAAAACATTTGTATCATTTGTATAAAGAGTTTGATAATGACCTGTTTTTCCTGAAATATTAAATCTATATTATTATTTGAGGGGTTCAATGGAAAAGTGGTTTAACCCACATTTTAAAAATTTTCCAGATAATCACTGCCAACAATACATTGAGTATGTAGTTTGTTGTGGAAAAAGTACCGAACCCCAAAACCTTTCCATACAGAGCTGCTACCCAGTCCACCCACTAAATTATTTTAAAAATTAATTAAAAATTAAATTAATTAAAAAAATTAGCAAATGATCTAATGTCTCACTTTTGATTTTTTTTTTTTTTAGTAATTTATTAGATATACCAGTTGTTATAATATTGTCTTTAATTAAATTCCATTAATATAAAGTTAAAAATGAGAAATTCCGTTAACTTTATAAAATAAATAAATGTAAAAAAGTGGTCAAGTAATAAATAAAAAATATATCATTAAAAAAATAGCAACAAGCGCTATTGGGTTAACATATTTTTCTAAAAAACAATTCTTATTTATTAAAAAATAATGAGTTTTTTTTTAATATATTAATTTCAAAAAAGATAGAGATAAATGAACTTAGTAACTTTGTTATTCTTTTTATTTTTGATCGTAAGATTTTTGTTTTGTTTTCTGAAGATTCATGCTACAGAAAACAAAACGAAAAAATATATACTTTGAAAAAATAAAAATAAATAACTTAAAACATTTTTTTCTTTAGTCTGTATTCAATATCACATATATATCTTCTAGTGATGAATATCAAGATTTATTGAAATCCTGATTTCACTTGTAATTATCTCTACAGCAGCCTTTATAAACTACATTTTTAGTAAGATCTTGATTTTTTTTTGGATACAATAAAAATCTATAAAATACACTAAATTATACTTACCAGATTGTTCTCCAAAAAAAACTTTGTAGAGTATATAGTTGATAAACATTACTAAGCTCTGTCTTACTGTGCGATTGGAAAAGTATAAATAGTTCACTGTCTCTTCATTGCTAAAAACAACGTGTCTCATTAGCTTCTCACCACCCCCTACCCTTTATATATATATAAATATATATATATATATATATATATATATATATATATATATATAATATATATATATATATATATATATATATATATATATATATATATATATATATATATATATATATATTGTCAGTATGTTCATGTTATCATAATAACTCATTGCTTGCATGAATTTTTAGTTTGCAAGTAGAAGAATTCAAAATTAAAATAAAAAATTCATAAAATATGTCATTTGGTCATGTGACTTGGGCAAAATGGTTTATTATGCAATTTCTGACTCCAATTTTATTAAGTATTCTAATTAAAGAAACACTAACGGAAGCCACAGAAAATTTTAGAACATGCCGTCGTAACTTAGATTGGCTAAATCCTAAGACCTTGGCAGTTGTTCAAGAATACAGGATACGAAAAATTAGAGAATCCCTGGAGAATAATAAAGCGAAAGTTTGATATGAGATAGGTATTGGGGAAG
This sequence comes from Hydra vulgaris, assembly GCF_022113875.1. Classification (NCBI taxonomy): domain Eukaryota; kingdom Metazoa; phylum Cnidaria; class Hydrozoa; order Anthoathecata; family Hydridae; genus Hydra; species Hydra vulgaris. The sequence goes on along the minus strand of NC_061160.1, from coordinate 49,697,526 downwards.
GTGTTCTAAATTGTAATGACAGGGATAAGGTTAAAAAAAAACTTGGGGACCCATTTTGACAAAAATTTAACTGTCATCATTATTATATTATTTAGTTGATTTTTATATTTGATCCTTTTTAATGTCTTCTTTTTAAACGGTTTGTTTTATGTTTTTTTGTAACGTTTTATTATTACCTGATGACGCTGACTACAATTGGTCAGCAAAATATCGTTAATATATTTTTACATTAAAATATATTTAAAAATAGTTATATACTGCCTTTTATTAAAATCAGTTTATATATTTATTAAAATCAGTTATATATATATATATATATATATATATATATATATATATATATATATATATATATATATATATATATATATATATATATATATTTATATATATATATATATATATATGTATGTATATATATATATATATATATATATATATATATATATATATATATATATATATATGCATATTGTCATGATGTTGTCAAAATGTATATATTAATGTATATTATATATACATTTTGACAACATGACAAAATGTTTATCACAGCAAAAACTTTGAATAGAACTTTTACACTTATATGTGAATAATTTTTTAATTAATAGTTTATAAGTCATAGTTCTTATATAAATATTGATCAAGATAAAGTTTCCCACCGTATATAGTTTATGAGATTTTAAAGGTATCAAAATGGACCCATTTTTGCCTCTAAAATTGTTCAAAAGTGATATTACTGTAGCGCTATTCTTTTTACTATTCGTGACACTATTCTTTTTTTTTCTCTTTGACACTATTTATTATATATTACAATTCATTATATATCACAATTCTTTTGTGACACTAATCCTTTTTTTTATTTTTGACACTGTTCATTAAATTCATTTGCGAACTTATTCTTTTTTTATTGTGACATTAGGTCTTTTTAATATTGTCAACCTCAAACTGTTAGTGGTCACCATCAGGTCGGCAAAAAAAATTTGACTCTAAGAGGTTACCAGACATAAAAACAAATTAAGAGTTTTTTTATCGACCTCAAACACTTTGATGTCAAAAAATTATTTTTTCTTGATAAAAGTATTCGTGCCGATTGTTCAAAGTTACGGTTTTTATGATTTTTGACTAAATTTAGAGCATTTTCCAAGCATTGGCGCGAATAGATTCTGATATAAAATCCAGTTACTTTGTTCAATAATTTTTTCCTAATGTGTTCCTGTACCAGAAAAAAACTCTGCGCCTAATAATTTAAGAAATATGTTGTAACTATCTTTCACTGATTGCGATAGATAAATAACACTTTGTCTATTATAAAAGTGATTTTTTGTTGATCTTTGAGCTTTTTTTCAGTCATACAACAAATTTTATGAATTTTACCTCATTTCCGTATCAAGTGATCTTTTTTGAAAAATACTATTACTGGAGCCTTGGATCAAATAAATCCAAATCCAAAATGGTTTCATTAAAAGGTTGCGTAAATGACTTTCGATCTTTTGTATAAACAAAACTAGATCAAAATGTATCAATGTGATTCAAAAATATATACATTTTTTCTGTGGTTATTTTAGGTGCCCCAAGAAGACCTAATGGTTGCATCACAGACCACCGCAGAAGAGCATTAAACTTGGAAGTTTCCCCTTGCTTTATGTCAAAAAAAGCCTAGAGTAGGCATCGAACCACAAATTAGTGAAGGATCTAGCATTTTTTGGTATTTGAAATAAAAAAGCCCTAAAACTTCATCCCCCTGCCCGTCAGAGCAATATTAGTATAATAATTTTTTTGCTATTCTTAACTAAGTTTATATTCATCAATAAATTTTAAGTTTCATTGTATTATCTCTCAGTATTTATAAATAATGACCATTTAAAGTTTAAACCCCCCTCAATTTGAGGGAGTTACAAATTTTATATGGTCATAATTTTTGAACGCCTTAATCGATGTATATAAATTTAGTTAAGAATAGAAAAAAAATTATTTCATCAACTTGCTGTTCTGATGTTTTTGGCAGGGGGGATTATATTTTAGACCTTTTTTTGTTCCCAGCCTCCAATCGTTGCAACTTTTTAAAAAGCATCATTATTTGATATAAGTATAAACATGCATATGTTTGGATTTTACTTCATATTAGCAAAAACACCAACACCAAAAATTGCTGGATCTGTTACTTCCACACATCGTTGTTTCTGAAGCAAATTTGTTTCAGAATTCAGTGTTTAAAGGCTACAAATGTACAATAAATATTTGTATACATAAATTTCTAAAAAGACAAATGTCTCAAGAAAATATGTAAAAAAATAATTTTCTTTTAAGGTTCAGAAAAAATGTTCTTTTAAGGTTCAGAGTTTTCAGTTAGCTGTCAGATCAAAGTTCAAATTATTAGAATCATTCAATAACGAGAAAACAAGAAAGAAGTCGCCGTAGCTCCTTAACTCCACTCTTCTTCTTTTTTAATAGTTCTTTGCAGGAACTCTTTATATAAAGTAGCTTCTGAAGCTTCTCCAAGCTCAGCGCACGCTTTACATTGTCTAGAAAAAAAACTGTAAGCACAGCAAAATTGAATTTTTTATTACAAAATATTTTTCTTAAAAAAAGAAATGTTTCTTGTTTTAAGAAATAAATGTCCTACACTGCAATTTATTTTTAAGAAATATATTTCTTGTTTTGAGAAATAAGTTTCTTAAATTATGCTTAATAGATTTACAATTTTGCTGTGAGTTCTGATGAGTTGTTGGCAACTTTGAAAGATTTCAAAAGTTTTGGATGTCATTGTATCCAAAAAGTCTGAAGGAGTCTCATTTGTAGGCATTTTTTCAAACTATGACCAAAAATATCAAAAATTAACCAGTAGTCTGGTAAAATATACAACTGAAGACCTTGGTTTTCATCGACAAAAACTGCTTTTAGAAGGATTTTTTAGAACGGGTAGAAGCTTTGATTCTACCCGTTTTTTCATCTTTTTGGAACTGTTTGTTTTTGAATACAGAACTTTTTACCACTTTTCTATTGTGTCAAAAGATGCAAAGCCAGCACCAAACACCTCTATGGTTTTAACATTATTTGAATTTCATCACTGCAACAGGCTCATTATGCATTTGCCAATAGTCTTATTTATCATTTTAAACCATTTTGCAAGCCATTGTTTTTAAACAATTTGTTACTTTATGACATAAATTTATTCTTAAAAAATAAGACATCAAAACTTATGAAGTTAAGCTTTGCTTTAAAAATTGCAGAATCAGAAAAGTTGCAGGTCAAAAACTGCAATGCCCTGAAAAGAGAAATGTAGTCAGCCATTCTACTGATCTCTTTGATATTTTATTACTCAGAATAAAAACCTGATTAAAATTAGAGTAATACTTGAATTGAACTTGAATTTCATGAAATTCAAGGCGTGTGAAACAACTTATTTGTTAATTTACACCTAATAGTCTGATTTTTTTCCACATTTTTTAGAAATTTATACATTTTGTTTTTGCAAAAAGGTATTTTAGAGTGAAGTAATTTTATCTTTACCTATTTTTTAACCTTTTATGGTTTTATCATATAAGCAGTTTATTAGCCAGCTTTCCGACATGATGGCAGAAGGTTATCAAGAATAATGGTCGGTCAGGAAACTTAGTTTATCTTGTACAAACCCCTTTTAAATAGCCAGGGCTTGAAGTGAGTGAACTGTATGAGATCAAAAGCATCTAACAAGTATAAAATTGCTATGTATTGGATCTCAACACTATTGCGTTTAAAAACCACATTTTTTTAGTTCATTAACAAATTTGTGCGTTTTTAAAATACCACCAGTTAACAAAAATAATGGTAATAAAAATGTGCTAAAATATTATTTTGAAAGTACTCCTATATGATAGTTGGTGTGATGATTTCATCAAAACGATAAACAATCCATTTTTTCATTTGTCGTAGATGCATAAGTAATAAATTGCTCTATTTCTGATCCAACTTAAAAATTTTTTTCAGAAAAAAGACTTTTCTTCATCTCTTGAAGAAGTAGTTGCTTAGCAATAGTCATTTAGCACTAAGACCTGGTTTTAAATCTTTGTTGTTGTCTATTTCTGATAAAACTACAAACAGAATAATGAAGTACTGAAATAAATAATAAACAAATTAATTAATAATACTTATTAATATATCACTTGATAATAGTGCTATTTTTCAATAATTTGAGTAACAGTTTTAAATTTCAAGTAATTTTTAGTAATTGTTGCTAAGGCAAAAACTTCATTTATTGATGTAATGATGTAACTTATTAATTATACAATTCTCTTATAATTATTTTATTGTCAAATAATTGTTTAGAAATGAAATGCGATTAGAAACACCAATAGAAATTGAATCCCATTGGAATAATTTTATGTTTAAAGCATTCTCCAACAAACTTTCCTTTATTTCATCTTTTGTGTGTAAAATATTTGTGGCTGGACCTGAAAAATAAATATTTTTACACAAATTGATAACTTAAGTCTTTTGTCAATTTTATTGGAACTACATTCCTTTAGTTTTTTAATTTCATTCAAATCACAAGGGTTCATTTCAAGAAGATATATATATATATATATATATATATATATATATATATATATATATATATATATATATATATATATATATATATATATATATATATGTATATATGTATATATACATATATATGTATATATACATATATATGTATATATACAAATATATGTATATATACATATATATACATATATATGTATATATGTATATATATTAACTCTTGGAATTAGGAAAAATGAGGTCGGCAATAATTTGCAATTATTGCCGACCTTTTGCACCTCAAATTGCACCTCAATCTTTTAGAGGTCGGCATCAGGTTGGCAAAAAAAATTGAAACAAAGGTCTTACCATAAAACATAGAAAAGGTCTGCAATTTTTTGCTGACTTCAAACACTTTTAGGTCGGCAGTTAGGTTGGCATTGCCAAATGCTGATCCTAATTCCGAGGGTTGCTATATATACGTATATATATATGTATATATATATTTATATATATATATATATATTTTTTATTTTAATTCACCTCCTCAAGGCCGAGAAGGCCACTACAGACGAGGAGGCTACTTATTCGTGGCTATAACCCTCTCTCAACTCTATAACTCCGAAACACAAACCTTGACGAACAAGGCCGCTGCGCAGAGAAACGAGTTGAGCGCGGTACTACCAGGGACGTGGTGGGGATCGAACTCGGAACCACTCGTTTATGAAGCGAGCGCTCTACCACTACACCACTACCGCATATAATATATATATATATATATATATATATATATATATATATATATACATATATATATATATATATATATATATATATATATGTATATATATACCGCATATAATATATATATATATATATATATATATATACATATATATATATATATATATATATATATATATATATATATATATATATATATATATATATATATATATATATATATATATATGTATGTATATATATATATATATATATATATATATATATATATATATATATATATATATATATATATATTTATATATATATACATACATTTTTATTTGCATTCACTCCCAACAAGGCTGCAAGCAACCACTATTAGGTTGGGAGTTATTAGGAAAAATAGAACAGAGTTATAGAGCAAGGAAATGGTTGACAGAAGACTTGAAAAGTTGAAGGTTGTATGAGTCAGGAAAACATGAAAATGTGAGAGAGTTCCAAAGGATTTAAGTGTGGGGAAAAAAACTAGATGAATAAAAGTTTTTAGAGTATGCAGGGACAGATACAGTAAACGAATGAGACTTAGCTGAATGACGAGTAAAACGAGAATGAATTTTAGTTGATGGAACTAGAGATGATAACTCCTTTGAGCAGTGACCATGATAGTATTTGTAGAAAAGAGAAAGAGATGCAACTTTACGACGATGGGAAAGAGGCTCAAGCTTAGCAGATAGTCCAGGTCCAACAACATTTTTCAATGCGTTTTTGGACCTTGTCAAGAAGAGAAAGTGAATCATTAGAAGAATCAGCCCAAATATGACAACAGTATTCCATACAGGGACGAATAAGAGATTTGTAGAGGTAGAGAATGGAATTAGAAGTAAGGAAATGGCGAGCACAATAAAGAAAAGCAACTTTAGCAGAAGCTAATTTAGCAATCGATTGTATATATGGTTTCCATGAAAGGTCAGTAGTAAACGATAATCCAAGAAGATGTAAAGAGGAGGACTCAGTAAGAGGATTGCCAAAACATGGCCCAGGATGGAACCTCACAAGTTACTGGAAATAAAGAAGAGTGTTGGCCTTCAAGGATGACTTTAATAAACCAGTTAGAAAGAAATGATTTGATAATCTCAATAACTTTCCCAGAAACACCATATGAAGCAAGCTTATATAGAAAACCAGCATGCCAAACTTTGTCGAAAGCTTTAGATATGTCAAGACCAATAGCCCTAGCCTTACAAACACTTGTTAAATAGTCTAGAGAGAATGAAGAAAGTTCTGGAGAATAATTCTGCAAGAATGTGACAGGAATGTTGTCTGGACCACCAGCTGTAGACGAGTTTAATTGAGATATGACTTTAGCAACAGAAGCCAGTGTGATTTGAATGTCTAACAATGGGTCAACCTGTTTGAATGGAATGGAAGGAAGAGAATGTCCATAAGATTCAAGAGTGGAATTAGAAGAAAAGTTCTTTGCAAATAGTTCTGCCTTATCCTTGAGAGAGGTAATAAGATCAGTCCCATGAATGAGAGATGGAATGTTAGATCTACCCTTGTTAATAATGCTGTTGAAGATTTTCCAAAAGTCTTTAGAGCCTAACTTCTCTGATTGGATGCGAGACTTAGTCAACTGAGAATAATGGGGTTTAGCATCAGAAAGCACCTTTTTACATCGATTTCTTGCAATAATAAATAGCCGTTTGTTCTCAAGAGAGTTGTTCTTTTGAAAAAGATGAAAAAAATGATTATGATTGGATATAGCAGCCGCACAAGAAAGAGAAAACCATGGAGTAGAATGAGGCTTGATTTGAAACCAACGAGAAGGAATAAAAGCTTCCATTCCAGCCTGAATCCAGGAGGATTCATAGGAGGATATGTAGGAGGCGTATTTATCAGCTGAGAGAGAAAGAACATCAGCACAAGGACCATCACGAAGAAATCACGAAAAGAATCCCAGTCAGCTTTAGGGTAGTAGTAGGTGGTGCGATGATAAGGTACCCATCAACACTGACATCTGAAGAAGGAATTGCAGAATTTAAGTTTGTTTCACTGAGTGCAAGCAAGTGTGGTGAATTTTGCAGGAGGTTAGACTCAACTGACAGAAAGTTGCTTCACAAACCGCGAATATTTGTAAAAGATATGTTAAAACATTTAGGTGGTGGGGATGGTTTTTTAGGTTTAAAATTTTTGGTTATTTTGGTCATGATTTGGGTTTAAAGAAAACTTGACTCATTCATAGATTGAGCACAGCCTCCTAATCAATATGTTATGCAGTTGTCTCAGTCCTGTTAATTAACCCTAAGCCATAGGGCTCCTTATGTGGCCTTGACAATGCACACCAAAAGTTTTAACAGGGACACCATCCATGCGCAACATAGCACTGTTAATACTCTGATATTTTGCAGCTGTTGATGGAATCAGCCTCTCTGAGAGCTACCACACAGTTCGGGAAACCTTACTACCAGCCGGCCTCAGAACCATTAAACTGAGTTGTAGAGCTGTACCCTCATATGGACATAACAGGAAGAGTTGCATAGCCATTATCAAGGAGGCATAAGCAAAATTCTATAAGTAGAGTCAAGGAGATCCAGCATTCATCATCCTAGGCAGGAAACAATGTAACACAGGTTACATCTACGCCAGCCTAATAGATGAAGAAGGGGTTCAAGGCTGGTTAGCAGAATTTTTCTGCTTACCCCTAAAGTCTTTGCCTAGGAGGCCTTCTACAAGACAGTAGCTGGATGCAGTTAACATATGCCCAAGATGAGTATTTTATCGAGACACCATCTCTAGTCTTTACTCAACCAAGAGCCCCAAGGCAGGGGATGTTTAGCTGGATGCAGTTAACATTTGCCCAAGATGAGTGTTTTTATCGAGACACTATCTCTAGCCTTTACTCAACCAAGAGCTCCAAGGCAGGGGAGTTTTTAGTCGGAGTTTATTTCTCCTAGCCTTTGCATAAGAAGAGCACACTCTGCAAGGCAGCAGGGCTTGTAACAGGTGGTACTGGGTTACGTGATACCAGTAACAAGATTGATCTTGATTATCCTGACCTGACCTGAAGTAGTTAAAAGGAGTTACTTCCCGCAACAGTACTTTGAGAAAACCAGGCATGACATTTTGGAAGTGCATTAGGAAAAACACTGCATCTAACAAAATACAGGTTTCTAAGGTGAGTGTAGGTTTAGTAGTTGGAGTAAGTAGCTAGTTACTGAGCTCACGCTGCATCAGAGAATAAACAGAACACAAACAAACATAAATCAACTTACGGGTGAGTCAACACCACGCCAGAAGTTCAAACAGAGCACAAACATACATAAAAAACATAAAGTAACTTACGGGTGAGCAAACACCGCGCCTGAGGTTCAGACAAAACTCAAACATGCATAAAAAAAAACATAAAGTAACTTATGGGTGAGCGAACACCGCGCCAGAGGTTCAGACAGAACACAAACGTACATAAAAAACATAAAGTAACTTACGGTGAGCGAATACCGCGCCAGAGGTTCAGACAGAACACAAACATACATAAAAAACATAAAGTAAGTTACGGGTGAGAGAACACCGCGCCAGAGGTTCAGACAAAACACAAACATACGTATAAAGTAGATTACAGGTGAGCTAATACAGTAACTAAGGCACCTCCAACTATATATAAAAAAAAAAATATATATATATATTTTTATATATAGTTTGGAGGATATATATATATTATATATATATATATATATATATATATATATATATATATATATATATATAGCCTACTAGATGACAATTTTTGCGGACATGTTATTTTTATTCCCGTTCTGTTGTTTTTTTTTTACTTTTTTTATACTATTTTTATCATATTTATATATATTTTTTAATTTTTATTTTATTTCTATTTTTATTTATACATATTTAAATTTATAATTTTATTATATTTTTTATATTAATTTTTGTTATTTTTATTTATTTATTTTATATTATATTTCATTTTTAACTTGATATATTTACAAAAACTATTAATTACAGAAATATAACCAAATTTAAACCTTTCCGTAACCCTAACCCTAAGCCTGACCTTGATGCCTGGCCTAACCATACCCTCAGTTGATGTAGCAGCACTCCCTTGCGAGTCAGGCTATTTGTCAGTTGATGTATGTACGTTTCGTTCTCCATAAAAGTTTCTTATGGGTACTTTTTTTTATAAAAAAAAAAAACATGCTTACAGGGACAAAAATTTAATGGGTACACTAAAATGTCCCCAATACCGCTAATGTCCCCATAAGTGCCGATATATTTTTGTTTACACTTGCATTCTATTAGGTATACTCTGGGATGGCTATTTGATGGTAGTTTTTTTGACTGCCCTGTAACCTGCTTTCTTGAAATTTGCAAAGTTTTGGTGATAATATTGGGATCCACGGTAGTGATATAGTTGGGATGGTTGCTTCATTGTTAGATAAGATTATTTCTTTAATTGAGTGTCATTTTTTTATATTTTTGTAATATTTGCAATAAACAACAATATTTGCAAGGTCCTGTAAATTTTTCTTTTTGTATCTATTTTCAGCAAACACATTTATTAGGAAATCGATTTCTTTATTTAAAAAGTTTTCAGAGCAAATTGATAAAGCTCTATGAATAAATCCTATAAATATTCCTCCTAAGATTTTTAGATCTTGATTTGAAGTGGGCTTAACCTGAATATTTTCTCTAATATAATAGTAACTTTATATACATTTCTATAAATACTAAAGTTGTAGGTTTGGTTTAGCTTGATTTAATTTAATATACATACAGTGGATTAAATAGACTAAAACTGGTACACCATACATAATAGTTACAAATTAACAATTTAAGAATTAGTATAATTAATCTAATTAAAAAGTCAGCTCACATAAACTATTGAAATGGGAGATTATAATGTCTTTGTTAACACCTTAGGTAGAAAGTATAGATAATGTCTCATCACATTGTTTGTTGAAAGAAAGTCCTGTCATAAGATATTTTTATGTTTTGTTATAAATTCAAATTGAGAATTTATTTAATATTTATTTAGATTATATTTACAGAAGAGAAGAGTTTTCAATCACTCAGGGTTTATTTCTTGGAACACTCAAAGTGTTAATGAAAGTATTTACTTTGTCTTTTAATATTAAGCCAAGAAAATATAGTAATGGTTTAAAAAGTATTTTTTATATACTTTTGGATGTTTATTATGGGAGTTATGGTAACCAAAATCTAAGTATTTGGTTTTCCCAAGATGACTCTGGTGTGCTATCTATTTATTCTACATTAAGTGTTTACAACAACTACTCTATTTTAACAAAACCCCTTCAATTGGATGAATGGTCTACTATTAAAGTATATCAAACTTTGTCAAATAGAAAATATAAGTTTTATGTTGATTTAAATGAAACCAACATATATAGTGTAGAGAATTCTAATGCAAGAAATTACCAAAACATAAAAGTATATGCTTCTGATCCTTGGCATGAAGCTCAAAATGGTTTAATTACTGACCTTCTGATCATTAATGGAAATGTTGGTAATAATAATTTTTATTGTGTTTATATCTATATATTTTTTTTAAAGATGATTTTCATTTATTTTAAATTTTTTATTTATTTTCAATACATTTTAATAAAAAAAAATTGTATTGTAGAGTACATTGTTAAAGAAATTGGTATTCTATTAAAAAAAGAAATGATTGTTGCTAAGATACCAATTCTAGAAAAAGAATACTTGATTTCATTTGACATTTATCCACGTTATTTTGCTTTTGCTTTGCATAGTGTTATTTATTTAACTACTGGTCTTGATAATATGAATAATGGTGAGGAAGTTCTTGGTATTTGGTTTAATGATAATGTTTTAGAAACTTCAAAAAATTTGATGACGACAAAACTTCAAATTATTGCTGCTATTAACGGTAATAATACTAAAACTGAAACTAGTCTGGTCAGTTTAAATAAATGGTCAAACATAGAAGTTAGTCAAGTTTTAATTAGTAAAGATTATATTTACACAATTAAAATAAATGGACAAATTATCTTTTCTGTTCCAAATGACCAAGCCAAAAGTTTTGATAATGTCAAAATTTATGCTTCTGATCCATGGTCTAAACCTCAAGATGCTTTAATAAAAAACTTTTTTGTTGTTAATGGCATTGCAAGTATTTTAATTTTTTTTTTTTTTTTTAAGAATAATAATTTTTGAAATTTAGAACTTTTAAACTTATATTTTTTAATAATTTATTTCCTTATAATATTATTGATTTAACAAATTTATTACACATATTTATCTTTTATTTGTTTTGAAAGATAAAATTAACTTTTTGTGTTGAAATATTTTTTTACTAGGTAGTAGCTTGCAACCTATTGTACTTATTTCTCCAGGTATCAAGATTTGATTTATTGAATATTTAGTTTCATTATCAAAGTTAAAAGTATTTTATTATTGAGTTGTTTATAATGTTTATTTTAAAATAACCTTTTTTTTTTTTGTAGCTTAGGATTTCTGAAGGGGTGAATTGCAACACTCTTATCGAGTCTTCTGCTTTACATTTTTTTAGATTTTCTTTTATGATCCTCTAATTAAAACTATAATTCATTGCAAAGTTAACATCTTTTAAAGTTTCTTGCTTTTAATTTTCATACTTTCTTTATTCCATTTACTTCATTTTTAGAGTGAGCTGAAATTTTTAATTTTTTAACATTTAATATTTTATTAAATACTCAATGCACCGATACTTCAAAAAATATCTATAACTCACTATACTAAGTTCTATTTTATTGATCATTATCTTGTTTCTTTTTACATTTTTAAGTTCTATTTTATTGATCATTATCTTGTTTCTTTTTACATTTTTAAGTTCTATTTTGTTGATCATTATCGTGTTTCTTTTTACATTTTTAAGTTCTATTTTATTGATCATTATCTTGTTTCTTTTTACATTTTTAAGTTCTATTTTATTGATCATTATCTTGTTTCTTAACATTTTTTACATTTTTTAACATTACAGGGAAGGTATTGGTTTGCTGATGTTTAACACTGTAATAAGATGTTTTTGTGCTTCAAAATTTATGTTTTTGTTGCTTTAATGGATCTTTGTTAACACTGTCTTCTTAGGGTATACTGTTTCCGCATTTTTTTTTAATTTTGAGTTAAACTTTAAAGGTGAGATGCATAATAAAAAAATTATTGTAAAATTTTGGGAAAATCAAACATTAGCACAGTTAACTAATTTGAGTAAATTGTAGTTTTCGCACCTATTTTCAACATTTTTTAAAATTTCACTGTTAATTTTTTAAAATTCATTCAATAAGTTTTAGTATGTTATTTTTCATTGAAAGAAAAACATTTAGGGGTTGCACAGGGCAGAAACAATATGTTACTAATGTACAAAATGGCCTATAACAATGGTAAAAAGAACTATATGTCAATTAAGTTCTCCTTTTTTCCAATGAGAGATACCTGTTTGTGATGATTCTCAACAATATGAAGTGTGTATTGTAACTGCTTTGGATCTTCGACTTTGTTTTTAAAGTCTTGGATCAGTTTGACTCTTTGTTCAGCGCAGTCATTAACCACTTCTAAAAACTCACCTACTTTTTTAACATAGTTATTTTCATTTTAAGTAAATCAAATAGTAGCTAGGAATCTTGACCAATCAGCAACACAAAATTAGAAACTTTATTTAGTTCAATTTGCGGAAATATTGGTTTTGCAAGCTTGATTTGTTCATTTCTTTTGATGTTAATCAATTTCAAAGCTGCGGCAGAATGATTGATTGCAGGAATAGATTCATTAAACATAATGAATACAACTAACTGTTGAGTTAAATACCAAAGATGACTGCAACAAGACTGAAGGGCGGCATCCACTGTTGTACTGTCAAATTTGCAATACCACTGCATGTCAGTGATGAACTGGCAATCAACATTTGGTGCAATGATGGAAATTAGACTTTGCAAAAAAGCTTTTGTTAGAACAGTGCAATGAAATCCGCCATTCTCATAAGCTTATAGCGTTGGTCTTGATTAAGCCAATTAACTTGTTTGTCCAACATTACATACTTAAAATTGTATAGTTCATTGTGCATGAATCTTGCATGATGATAAGCACAAGGTTTCTTGAACTAAAATGTCTTTTCATCTTGTAATTCTCTGCCAAGATAAACAATTACCAGTTCAATAAGTTCCCAATAATCTTCTCTTGGAAATGTATTTTTTTGAAGACAGTTGCTGGCCCATTCCAAGAAAAGTTTTGTTTGACAATTGATTGGGTTATCTCCATCTGCAGTTATCCTGAAGCATTTGCTGACCTCATTTTTCCTACTTCCGAGGGTTGCAATTGGCTTACTATGGTTGAAGCATTTTAAATAGTGGCTCAATTGGCCCACTATAACTGTTTCTTAGACGTATTTAATGTGTAACTCATAAATGTGGTGCTGACAAGCAGCCCATACAATTACATGACTGATAACCTTCTCAATTAGCCACACAATTAAAAAGCCACACAAAGCTTTCATGATTTAAAATGGTTGATAAATTGATCTTTTTGGGCTACACCATTAGCAGTTGGGATTGTAGGAATCCCAAGAACTTTGGGATTTGAATTTTTTTTTTTCCCATCTGTTTGCAAGGATGGCAACATATTCTTTGTTCTTTCCTGTAAGAAAAAAAAAAGTTATTTTAAGATTATTATTCTACTTAATAAAGCAATGTCTGAGTAGTTTTACTGTTAAGCGATATAACAAGTTTGCTATTCCATTGACCACATGGATGAAGTGGGCGGTTTCATTCATAATTATATTTAAATTGATGAAATTGACTTTCTCTTTTTTTATTTTGTTGACAATGAACATTCGATTTTGAAAGAGCAAACTGTTCAAGGGGAGCGCCAACAGCTTTAACTAATTTTGCTTCAATAGCCATTGTGGTCTAGCCATTCTAAAAAAAAATATATCAAAAATTGTACATATTGTACACCTCAAACAAAATAGAATAGCTTAATAAGTAGTTTTGTTCACTTATGGATATTTTTTCTGATTTTTTAAGAACAGCCATTCCTCTTTCCAAGTTAAAATTCAAGATCCCATAACATTTCATAGACTTTAGATGCTGAAATATCACACAGCTGATTTATGATTAAGCTCAATTAAAATTGTTTTAAAAACATTACAGGTTGAAGACGATCCTCCTCCACGAATATTGTCAACTTCTCTGAGGTGCAAATATCTTCTTAAAAGACCAACTTTTAGTGGAAGTTTTGAACCAACAGCTAAACTTTTTTTGAGACCAAATCCAATAAATTCGTCTTGATGATCTTTTATTGTGTATAAAGTTTTGTCCACTTTAGACTTTTTCATTTTTTAACTAGTACACTTAAAAATTTGAAAGTTTAAAATTGAAGTAATACAGTACTACTTTTACCCATTCTAAATTGCACGCTTGCTTAAAAATCAATTAACTCTGGTAAAAATTAGCAGTTAATAACATTAGGTTGCCATAATAGAGTACATATAGAGTAATAATTAATAGTATTTTTGATATGCCAGGATATATACAGAAAAATTTTATGGGAATATTCCATAGAATTTACCAGGGAAATTCTTTGGGAAATTTAAAAGCAATTAAAATAGAATTTTAATTGCTTTTAAATAAATTTTTATGAAAATATTGATTTTTAAAAGTTGGCAAAATGACCTGTGACATTTCTAAATATTTTTTTTTCTGCCCAGTTTTTTACATGTAATACTTTACTTAATGAAAAATAACATACTAAAAGTTCTTGAATGAATTTTGAAAAACTGACTGTGAAATCTTGAAAAATGTTGAAAAATAAGTTACAACTTACTCAAAATTACATAATTACAAACATAAAAATTACAAAAAATAAGCAAGTTACTATTTACTCATGTCTTTCAAAGCAACAGTAACATTTTTGTTACAACACGCAATAACTCATGCAATAAAATTAACAGTGAATATTAGACAAGCTCTTGGCAAAAAAAAATGAAATTATATTTAAATTTATTTAAACAAAAATAAGTAAACAATCAAATTTAAGATATAATAAATGTTATTGAATTTATCAAATATCTTGGAATTAAAATAAGTTCTAATATATTATTTGTATTTTTAAAACAAACCATTAAAATTACACAGATTAATCAAAATGTAGACCAAAATCAGTCATTATGTCAGCAATACCACTGCATTTTAAAGAGGCTCCTCATTTTTAGCTCATTTTTATTTTATTTGCAAATTTGTTTAACGCTAAACTTTAAGACACCAGTCTTGATATATTGCTGTGTAAAGTTTTTTTACAATAAAAGCTGAAGGACCAAAGTCAGAACCTTGCGTTATCCCTGTATGTGGTTTTACAAAGCTTTTCAAAAGTACTAACAGTGCCACATCCATGCCTAACTAATATATATAACCATATATGCAATCAGTTGCAGAGTTAGCATCTGCTAAGGTTGCTTTTCTTTATCATGCTCATCCTTTTCTTACTCCTGATTCCATTCTCTATTTCTACAAATCTCTTATTTGCCCCTGTATCAAATACTATTGCCATATTTGGGTTGGTTCTTCTAATAACAATCTTTCTCTTCTAGACAGAGTTCAAAACACATTATAAACATAGTTGAACCTGCTCTATCTGCCAACTTGGTCCTGTCTCCCATCATCATAAGTTTGTGTCTCTTTCTCTTTTCTGCAAATGCTATCATGATTGCTGCTCAAAGGAGCTATCATATATACTCCATCAACCAATAATCATTTTTGCTTGACTCTTACTAGTTGATTTACTAATAAATCGCCATCTTTGACTTAAAACTTCATTTTTCTACTATTTAAAACTTCTTACTATTTAGAATTATTAGTTCTATTGTTTATTTTTTTATTTTGTAGTTTTTTTCTTTTTATATATATATATATATATATATATATATATATATATATATATATATATATATATATATATATATATATATATATACATATATATATATATGTATATATATATATATATATATATATATATATATATATATATATATATATATATATATATATATATATATATATATATATATATATATATATACCATGCTGGCCATAATGAATAATATTGAAAAAAAAGTGACAATAATTAGTCTTTCCAGTTATCACGTGCCAAACACATGATCATCGTATGATATAATGATTAAATTCATTGTGTAAATAGTAACAGCCAATCAAAATCGTTGTTATAGGTTGAAATTATCCTTTAATATTACTTGTGTAAATTGTTTAGTTTGTCATTTAGTTAGAATTGGTTAAAAGTCGTAATATTTACAGTGAACAAGCTGCCCAAATCATTGCTTTATCAAGCAAAGCCATAAAACAAAGTGCAATTTCTGATAAACTGAACCTCAGTCAATCTTCTGTATCAAAAGTGGTGAAAAGATATCATGAAACTGGTTTATTTTTGTATTGGAAGTATCCTAGAGCTCCACGCTGCACCTCCAAGCAAACAGACCGAATGATAAAAAGGATGGTGGTTGACTCTCCAACGTGCAGTTCTGCCAAAATCAAGTCAAGATTACCTCCTGAGATGTCAGTTAGTAGCAGGAACCTCCGCCGTTGACTCCAGGTTGATTACAAACTCTGTGCTTACCATCTAGCTACTCAGCCTCGTCTCTCACAAAAGTACATAAAAAACAGAGTCGCTTTTGCAAAAAAATACAAGGACTGGACTGCACATCAGTGGAGCCTTGTGATGTTCATTGATGAATCCCTCATTAAACAGTTCTACACATTCAGCAGCCATGTTCGCCATCCCATTGGTTAACGATATAACCAATGGCACACCACCCCTAGGGTCAAACAATCTCCCTCAGTGATAATCTGGGGTGGCATTACAGGAAGAGGAACATATGGCCTCTGGTTCCTGCCACAAGGAAATACAATAAATGCAAATGTCTACCTATCAATCTTAAAAAAAAATTTATATTTATATATATATATATATATATATATATATATATATATATATATATATATATATATATATATATATATATATATATATATATATATATATATATACATATACATATATATATATATATACATATATATATATATATATAAATATATATACATATATATATATATATATATATATATATATATATATATATATATATATATATATATATATATATATATATATATATATATATATATATATAAAATCCTAATTTTTTTTTTTTTTTTGTATTTAGCTTTGCCAGTTTCAAATACCTCTAGAGAAAGTAAGTTCAAGATTGTTTTATTTAACATTTTTTTAAATTTTTTATATCATAAATTATATTATTTTAAAATAGTATTATATTGGAGCATAAAAGAAAACTGCAATAGTGTAGATGTTAGGTGTTAGGTTGTTAAAGTCATAAAAAAATGGAATAAGAGTATATATATATATATATATATATATATATATATATACATATATATATATATATATTTATATATATATATATATATATATATATATATATATATATATATATATATATATATATATATATATATATATATATATATATATATATATATATATATATATATATATATATATATATATATATATATATATATGTATATCAGCAGTTTATATATATGTATATATATATATATATATATATATATATATATATATATATATATATATATATATATGTATATCAGCAGTTTATATATATGTATATATATATATATATATATATATATATTTATATATATATATATATATATATATATATATTTATATATATATATATATATATATTTATATATATATATATATATATATCAGCGATTTAGGATTTTCATTGGCTCACGGTATTATTTTTATATTGGCATCATCATGCCAATATGAGTTTTTCATAGAAAAGAATTTTTCTACTTTCTTATATTGAATATTGCTTTTCATATATTTATATACATAATCTCACTATTCCTCTATAAATACTTTTATATTCTCACTTCACAATCTGTTCTTAGACCACTTTGTTTACCACTTTGTTTACCTGACCAGACAGCTGCGTTGGTCAGCTTCGTTATCTTTGTATATGTTATAAGAAATCTTTGTGTTGCAGCTGTATAATTTAATGTTATTGGTCTGGTTAGCTATGACTTCTTCAATGTACACCACAACAGCAAACCGTGTATTCGCTGGGTGTGATTACAGTGCTTGAAACCTTATAAACACACTGGAGATTAACACACACTTTCATTTGGGAGCTCCTTAAATCACATATAATATACCAATATAAAATATTGAACATTAAAAGATAATATACGATGGTTATGTACTATTATCATGTATTAACCTTCTATATTAGTAAATATTGAAAGTTAAAAATTGAAAATAATGTGTTAAGGTTTTAAGATTATTTTATCAGTCATGTTGGTAGTTTATATATGAAATAATATATTAAATATTAGACAATGCAGATGCAGAAAATCTACAAGATTTTATACTTTAAACAGAACATGTTTGAGTAAATGAAAAAAATCAAATAAATTTAAATTATAAGGAAAAACAAAAGTTTTAACAACATTTCTCTAGAGAACAATGTGGTTCAATGATTTTTTAATAAATTTAAGCGAAACACTAAAATATTACATAGATACATAACATGCACCACTAATTATGAAAGACTTTCTACAATCTTAAATATAACTTAGATACATAACATACACATCTAAATGTAAAAGACTTTAAACTAAGACTTTTTACTAAAAGACTTTTTATCTAATTGTAAAAGTGTTTATACCATCTTAAATAGAGAGATGACTCAAGAAATAGCCCAAATACATAATAGAAATTTTTAAAATGATTTTATCAAAAAAAATGATAACCAAATTTTAATTAGAAATTAAAGATGCTGCCTTGATTCAAAGTGAAATATAGTTCAATATGAAATTAAAAAATTAGAATTTTAAAGTTAAATATTGAAAGAATATTGACTTTAAAGAAATAAGTATTATCTTATAGTAGAAAGTAGTACTAAATTGATAAGAATCAAACTGTCATTAGAATTAGCAGTCATGCTGTGCCAATAAATGGTCCTTTCAGCTGCATAACCAGTCGCAGCATAAAAAATTTTATTAGTAAAAATTATTATAAGAGAATAATATATTAAATATTTTTCATTAATTTATGAGGGTAGTATATTAAATATATGTAAAGAGTATGTAATATTTTTAATGTTTTAATTTGTTTTTATATATTTTTAAAATATGTTTATGAATTTTTCGAATTTATTGGGTTGTCTGTTAAATTCTTGCCGTTTTTTTTTATTTTTTATAACTTTTCTTTTAAACATAAAATAATAACAATTTAATTAATAATGTAATATCAGTTGTTGTTGATGATTTGTTCCTAACTTTCAACAAGTTTTTTGTTTCCTCTTTGGTAGAAACTGTCCAGCCTTGATTAAAAAATTTGTCTAACCATGCTCATAATTCAAAGTCATTACTGAACAAAACACCATGCAAAGCATTTGAAAAATATCAGAATAGGTGGAAATCCAATGGTGCTAAGTCTGGAGAGTATAAAGGATGTGGCAGCACTTCCCAACCAAGCGTTTGAATTGCCTCCTTGGTTGTAATGGCAATGTGGGGAAAGGCATTGTTGTGTTGCATAAAAAACCCATTTTCTCTATCAGGTTCTTTTTGCAGGATGGCATTGTTTAATTATTGCATCTGTTGAACATAAAGTTCCGGATTGATTGTTTGGTTAATTCCTTCCAATTTTCACCATACACACTGTTGTTCATTGTCTTTTGAAGGTGTTGATTTAATTGCTCTTCATCAAACTCAGTTGTTGTCTTGAGTGAGATATGTCCTTGAGGTCGAAATAGCTACTTTTGAACTTTGTAAACCAATATCAAGCAGTTCTTTCAGCTACAGCACCCTCTCGGTATACGGCACAAATTTCTCTAGCAGCATCTGTGGCTTGTGCACCTCTGTTAAAAGCAAAAGAAAAGTGGTGTCTAAAATGCTCATTTTTATCAACTTGAAACTCCGTGTCAATGCTCTAAAAAATAAAAAAAATGAATACAAACAAAAAATCCAAATAGACTATCTTGAAAAATTTTCTTTCAAATAACATAAAACATTATGTTACTAATTATAAACATTATACATTTTGATCGCCAATTTTTTAATATAAAACAACAGCAATAATTTACCGGGCAACCCAATATTAAGTGTGATATTCATTTTTAACATTTATTTTTGTTTTGATTTAGAAAATATTTTCACTACAGTGGCTGCAATATTAGTTCCTCTTTTTGTTTTATTTATTTTAATTGTTGCTGTTGTGTTAAGAATTCGTCAACAAAATATCAAGTCTCAACAATCAAGCTCAAAATTCAGTTTATACAAAATGGAGTGAGTAAGATTTCTTTTTTTTTTTAGATGAATGATGTTTGAATATTTAAAAGTTTAAAACTTATATACATTTAATAAATTACTTAAGAAACTTTATAAAAAATATATGTATAACTAATTGCAATTTAATAACATTTATAATTAATTGTAGTTCGACAATCATTCATGTATTATATATTCCAATTTCAATAACTTGTGTTCATAGTTTAGAGTTTTTGAAAATCCTGTTTTTTCTTTACATTTATTTCTTTGCATATATTTAAAGAATTTGTTTGCATATATTTAAAGAAAAATCTCAATTCAAATAAAACGTAACCATATAACCAGTATAAACAACTAAGTTCAGTTGTTGTAACAACTTGATATTACATTAGTTATAAAAAGCAATTTTTTATTTTTGATATTTATTTTTTTAAATTTTATTTATTCTCAACTTAAAAATGATATAAAAATCTATAAATAATATACTATATATTAAACATTTAATATATTATTTCAATAGCATTATAGTTTGTCTGTATTAATTTTATTGATGTTCCAATAGATAAACTTTTATCGAGCAAGTTTGTTATGAAACTTTTGAACATAAAAAAAAAATTTAACTTTTAAAATTATTTTTTTGAAATATTTACAAGCACAAGTTTCTTATATTGCTAGCCATCGTAGATTTATAATATTTTTATATCAATGTGTTACATTATTTATAACAGTATATTAAAAACATTGATAACACTATGTAGCACAATTTTTATCCCTAGCTTCTAAGTGTTATATTTTAATTGCTTATATAAGTTATAGCTAAAGTCTGCAAAAAAATGACTTCATTAAGCACAATCTTTGCTCACACAACAACAGTATGAACAAAACTTATTATTTTTGCCATTATGATCAGATAAAAACAAAAGTTGCATAAGGAATAGAGAAACACTGTCGGAAACCACTCAACAAGGTTCAGAAATGTTTAGATTTTCTCAATTTACGATTGCACTGTGAATCACACTCTCGAAGTAGCTCCCAAGTGTAGTCCCCCATCATGTTTTTGTTATACTGTCCTTGGTTCAAAGACCAATACATTTTTAAGAAAACGCTCGCTTTGCTCCTTGGAGTAAACCTCCATGTTCTCCTTGAATTTGTCAAGATGCAAATCAAGGATATGGACTTTCAGAAACATTCTGCCTGCCATTTTGGCATATTACTTCATGGAAGTCTGTATCAGTTCCACATAGTTTTCAGCTTTGTGATTACCTAGGAAGCCCTGAACAACTGCAACAAAACTGCACCAAGTGGCTCTCTCTCCTGTTTAACAGCTTTGCGAAATCCTCACATTCTATGATCTTCATGATCTGTGGTCCAACAAATATACCAGCCCTGAGCTTAGCCTAGAACAGCTTTGAAAAAAGATCTTGGAGGTATTGAAATGCTACTGACTTCTTGTCAAGAGCAGTGACAAATTACTCTATGAGATTTAACTTGATGTGCAGCAGTGGCATAAGTACTTTATGATTCTATCAGCATTCCCCAGCGGTTCTATCAGCGGCTCCCACTTCACATTGCTCTTTCTCCAAAAGAAAATTTGATTCATGATATCTATTTAAAAACCCCTGAGTAATGATACCATTTTAAAATCACCAATGACCTCCTATCCGTAGTCATCATACTTTAATGCACTCAGCAATATTTTGACACTGGTGTAGTCCTCTTTGAGATGCACTGAGAGCCATTAGAAAAGACAAGCAGTTGTTTCCATTATCAAGTAACACAGCTTTGAAGCTCTGGAATGAACTGTCTTTGAATAGGTGCCATTCAATAGAACTGTCTTTGAATAGGTGCCATTCAATTACATGCAATACCTATAGCCTGGAATAAACCAACAACATCATTGCAGAAGCACAGCCCATCACACTGACTGTTAAACTTTGTTTGACTTGTTGCTTGACTTGTTGTTGGTGCTGAAGTTGGAGAATCTTTGAAGCTACTTCCTCTGATTCATGAGTTGTACACTATCATCAACCAAGTTTTACTGTTTGAGCCTGGATATCAGAAGCTCAGCATTCAGTTTTGTAAGCCCGAGGTCCCTAGTTAAATTTTTCATGTATTTCTGGTTAGGGAAGTATGGCTTTCTATCCATAGAATCATAGTCTATATCTCCAGTATCTGTCTAGCTATCTGACTTGCTGCTGTCTCCTGAAGATGGCCAATAGGGTGTTCAGAAAATTTTTTTTTTTTAAATATGAGCTTCCTGGTAATTTTCCCATTTGACTTGGTAAGATATAACTATTATTCAAATTTCAGGTCAATACCTGCTGATTTGACATTGCCACCAGCCTTTTAAAGTTATCATGAATTGTTAAAGTTTAATTTAATTCATGAATTTGGGATAATAATACGGAACATTAATTAATACTTTTAATTGATTATAACTATGAATCTAAACATAAAAGTTGCTACTAGCACACAATGATATAATTAATTGATTTAAACCTTTATACAAAATAAAAAATAAATGTTTGAGGTTCAAGTAATTACTAGTTTATGAAATGAGTAACAAAACAAAATTATAGAAAACTTTAATTTCCTTATTATTTGTATATAACTAATCAATTGGAATCAAATCTGTAACATTGTTTATTTAATCAATAAACAATGTTACAGATATTAGATTAAAATGTTTCTATGTTAGATTCAAATTCACTAAAACATATTTAGACTTTGAAAAGCGAGATAAAATTTACAAAAGAAAAATTATATTAAAATAAAAAATGTATAAATTGTAAAAATATGTATTTCCATTATAAAAGAAAATATTGGTAACTGATGTTCCAATAAGTCCAACAGAGTTATATTCATGCGTTTACATACATATTTATTAAAAAAAGTTCTACTTTTTCATCATCATTAATGCTTTATCAAACATTGGTATGTTCCTTCTATGCTGTTCCACTACTTAGAAAAAGCACTGCTTTTGATCTTCATCCCATGTTAGACTTTGATTAAAGTCAGTAACTAGTTTAACTGACCTTTCCGCTAAATCGTTGACAACTTTTAGGTTCTTTAATATCCCAGATATGTAGTTAAATTCATAATTTTTTGACCATTCATTCGGTTATAGTGAAAGCCACTTAGTATTTACTTTCAAAAGATCAAAAAAAAGCTTAGAATTTTTTCCAGTTAGAGAGCTCACTTTCACGTTTTGATTCATTTGTGGCATTACTGGCACTCCAGTTTCCATATTTTCATCGTTTATTTTTTTCAGAATTGTTGAAGCAATTTTTTTTCAGAATTGTTGAAGAAATTTTTTTTCATGGGTAGATACAGATCCTGAAAAGAGGGCAAAGGCTGCAACTTATTCACTTAGGTACCATAGGTATCTTGTTTGAGCTATCAAAGCTGCTTCTGCTACTCCTGGGTCAATTTTTTTAAACATTAGCATGTTCTTCCAAAACTGTAGGTTGTTGATAGGAGCATCTATGGTTTTTGAAGATGTCAACTAAACTTTTACATAGAATAAGCTTGTAAATAGGCAAAAGCGATGCAGTTTCTGAATCATATTTTTATCATAACCTAATTCTATACTCACAGAATGCATACATTTTAGCTGCATATAGAATGTTTGCCATCCATCTAGCATAATGGAAAGCTCCTGGCTTAAGCCATTGTTCTCCCTTTTTCACACTTTTTCACCAAGGAGTAACAATGAGACATAAATGCATTCCCTATAATCATCACTTATAATTGTACGTTCTTGGAGGGACAGTTTAAGAAAATTAATCATATCTTCTTTTGTGGATTTCAACGAACGTTCATTTACGTCCAGCAATTTCAAATTGTCATTCTTTTGAGGGGTTGTGTCCCAAGAGTTCTTTAATTTTAGAAATTCTATATTGGTCAGGCCTGTTGTTGAGCCAAACAGATGTTTCCATACGGAAGACAAAATAATCTCAAAGATTTGGTGGCGACATGGTAAATAAAACAGCCTAGAATTCAACTTTTTGTTCTAGAATGACAGAAGCTCCATTTTTCCATCCTGAGTTGGAAGCTGTGGTATCAAATACCCTACCGATGATAGGTTTGTTCAACTCCCAGTCTTTAATGAGATCAAAGCTTGTCTCTGCTTGGACTAATCCTGTCCTATTCATGATTTTTGGAATGCCCAGCAACTTTCCTTCTACATAATTTGGTGCACCTGCAACTAAAACTGCCAATCGTTCCCCATCCCCATAAATTGTTAGAAAGTCTGGCTTGTTAAAGTCAGATTTTATGTTTTTGGCAAAGTCTTGGCAATTATATTTACATTACTACAGGAAGCACCTCTTTCCTTCGCAATAGCTCCCAAAAATGCTGTCCTTTGTCCCAAGGACAAGTTCAGCCTATCAGCAGTTTGGCAAATGTTTGGATTCAAGAATGGATTTTTTAGCAATAGTAGCTGAACCTTATTTTCAGTATCGGTTGTTTGATTATTTTTTAAGGTTTTTCTTTGATCACTTTGATATTCACTGATGCTTGCTTCACTTAAGGATGAATCACAATCTTGATTTGCTTCACTTTTTAAAGAACCTAAATGTTCAATACTTGAATTCTTTAAGCCTTTTTTTACCAATGTTGCCCTCTCTTGCTCTGTTTTGGTTTGTTTATTTTTCATTTTTAGTTTCTTTGCGTATTGATTATTTGGTGTTCCTAGTTTTACTCTTTTGTTATCTTTGATTGTGATTAAAAGCTTAATGTATTCATTTTTTTGTTTATTGTTCTGTAGTTTGTTTTTCTGAATTTTTTTTATCAGCGTTAATGTGGTCAATGAAAAAATAGCTTTCAAGCATTGCTACAAAATTGTTTTGTTTAGTTTCATTTGATTTTTGGCCTTTTCTTTTTTGAACGTTCCTGTATTTATTGTGAAATTTAGTTATTTTTTCTTTGATTTTATCTTTCCTTTGGGTTTCAATACCGGTCTTATGCCAGTCTTCTAGAACTGCTTCACATACTGCATCAGCAACAATTGAATTTGATTGTATTGATTTCTCAGTTTTAAATTCACAGTTCTTAAGGTGAAAAAATAATTTCAAAATCTCCCTAGTAGGAATAATTGTTTGGCTCAGAGCATCAATAGAATTTCCTATCATCCAAATATTTTGTGACTGTTGTCTTCTTTTTGATATTATTGATTCAACCATGTCTAAAGCAGTCACCAATCATATACTAACAATATAGTTAAGGTATATATATATATATATATATATATATATATATATATATATATATATATATATATATATATATATATGTTTTATTCATTTATATTATAATATTTATATTATACATGTTAATTGTATTCATATTAGGTAGTTGTTTAAACTATATTAAGATAAAACTAAACCCATCCAAAGGAAACAAACATAACATTAAACCCATTTTTGGAATCAACAACATAAAAGTATTTGCTAACAAAAGGCTGCCAACTATAATTTGAATAAAAAACTATAAAAGTTAGGTATAATATATTCTAGTAAAAACTATTACCTTTGTTTAATGTTACAATAAAAGGATACATCAAAAACCTGAACAATGTAATAAAACACCCACACTTAACAACAGTCAACTTGTCAATGGAGTGTAGCACGAGGGGATTGAGTTGAGATGTCAATTCATGTTATAACACATTTTTGCCACATACAATCCTATTAATTACTATACAATTCACTAACAATATAATATATATATTCAACTTACCATTAATTCTGTTGATGCATATGTTTGTTTAGTGTTTACCAACTTAAAATGTATGGTATAAAAAATTACATTAAATAAAGGCTTTTATATGGTAAAAAACCATAAAAATACATAAACTCTATTAATTCCAGCCCACGGTGGCAACCTTAAACGTTAATTCAGGCCTGAAAAAGTGTAACAATATGTTTATATAAACAATAGAAATGGGAAAAGCCAGGGAGCAAAAAAAATCGAAAAAATTTTATCCATTGGATTACGGAACACCCTAATGGCCAATACTGCCTAGGAGGCTGTGTGGTACTGGGGTGATGGAAGAAGGTATGTCTATATAAACTATCTGAGGAGCATTTCTGCCAGTGTCAATTTTGCCAATAATTTCTATAAATCATTTATATCATACTGCTTCTTCGATTCACCCTACCATCACACTTTTTATTACTGTAATCCCAGTCAGTTTTACTATCATAAAACAGACTGTAATTTTTTGTTTGATTGTCTTCATGACAGTCCTTGAGCTGATGTCTTTTCTCTATCTCTGCTGATAAATGTGCCTCCTAAATAACATCCTGTATATAGGCAGGTATGGAAGCTTTTATTCCTTCTTCATAGTTCCAAGTCAAGTATCATTGTATTCCATAGTCTTCCCCCTCTTGTGCAGCTGCTTTATCTAATTGTAATCATCTTTTTCATAAAAGCAACTCTCTTAAGAACAAATGCTATTTTATTATTGCAAAAAATCAATGTAAAAAAGGTTCTGTTTTATCTCAGAAGTCATGTTCTATAGACTTTTGCTTGCTGGAATATGGCTTCTGTGGTTCCAATTTTTAAAAACTCTGGTTCCAATTTTTAAAAACATTCCAACACCTCTAGATATTGTCCAATCCATCTTTTTTCTATTATTATTAAAGTCTTTGAGTCTTTGATTAACAAGTTTCTAACATCCCATCAATAACTTACTGTTTGACAACCAATATGTTTTTTGATCTTCTTGCTCTATGACTGACTTGCTAACTGAAAGATTTATTACTTAAAGCAATTATCACAATACTGTCAACACTCTTATATTAATAAATGGCAACCCTTTCACTAAGTCCTTTTATTTACATTTTCTTGGATTATTGTACAATAATGACCTCCCATGGATATGCATATACTTGATTGCACAGTTAGTATCTGCCTAGCATTTGCAATCTGCATCTGTCTAGCATCTGTCTAGCATTTACAAAGGTATATTGTGCTTGCTATTATCTTTTACATGGTTTCATTCTATGCCTAAGTATGGAAAACTTATGTTATATTTGGGATGGTTCTTCAAATAACGCTCTTTCTATTCTAAGGTTCAAAAATGCATTGTAAATTGGACCTGCTTTATCTGGCAAGCTTGAGTTTTTTTTTTTACTGTTGTAAAGTTGCAACTCTTTCTCTTTTTTACAAATACTATCATGGATGCTGCTCAAAGGAGCTATCATTTCTAGTTCCATTAACCCAAACTCTTTCTTGCTTGACTTGTCATTCAGCAAAATTGCATTTTTTTGACTGTAGCTGTCCCAGCATGCTCTAAAAACTTTAATTCATCTAGTTTTTTCCCTGCATTTCAATCCTTTGGAACTCTCTCCCATCTTCATGTTTTTTTGACTATTATACCTATGCTCATTTCAATTTTTTTTTCAATCTTTCATTTTGAGTAAGAACTTATTACTTAGAGACTTTATAATAACACAAGATCTCTTTTCTAAACTACATTTATCTGCATTAGTTTTCAATTTTCATCAATCAATCCCTTGCTTTTTATTTGTTTTCCTTACTTTTTAACTTTTTTGCTTTTTTACAAATCCTTTCTTTATAGGTTTTGCTTGCACCTTTGTTGGGTGTGAATAAAATTTAAAAAGAGAAAAAAAGATTCCATTTTATAAAGATTAAAAACATACTAGCAATTGATAAATACAGCAAAAAAATAGATCATATTTTGTATTAAATTATTTATGTTTAGTTTACTAAATCAAATTAACTTTATAAACATGTAATTATGTTTTTATTTTTCTAACTTTATAAACTTATAAATATGATTTTTAAAAGTATACTTTTCTCTAGCTTTACAGTCAGAAAAAGTATTGATTCAAAAATGTTTTAAAACAATTTTTGTGCAATGCTGACCATCTAGTAAAAAATAATAAAAAGTAATATAAATTTAGAAACAATATAACAAACGAATTTATAAAAACATGATGTCTACATTTTTAAGAAAGTTACAGGAATATAACATAAAGTATTTTGTTGCCAACCCATTATATATCCATTTTTATTTTACCTACAAATTGTTTTAGAGACTTCACGGATCATCATTTACATGCAGATGTTTGGGAAATTTTACCTGAAAACATTATTTTGGATAGGAAAATTGGTGAAGGAGCATTTGGTACTGTATTTAATGGAAAAATCAATGAAAAAGTTTTTGCTCAAACAAACTTTGCGAACCAAAAATTAAAAAATACTTTGTTTAATATCAAGGAAAATGTTGCAGTAAAGTTTTTAAAAGGTTGTTTTT
Organism: Hydra vulgaris; assembly: GCF_022113875.1. Classification (NCBI taxonomy): domain Eukaryota; kingdom Metazoa; phylum Cnidaria; class Hydrozoa; order Anthoathecata; family Hydridae; genus Hydra; species Hydra vulgaris. Next base: position 49,668,582 of record NC_061160.1, on the reverse strand, counting down.
TTATGTCATTTGTAACTCTCTCATTGCCCTTACTCAAAAATACATAACTCTAAATGCAAACCTTTTTAAACAAGACAGCTGTCCAGAGAGCTAGTAATTTTAGGCATTACTTAATGTTACCAGAGGCATAAAGTATTATAATGCAGGCATTGGGTTGGGTATATGAACCTCTTGATTGAAAAGGTGTAATGTTCACTTTTTTATGAAAGTTTAAAAAAGTTATATATAGACTAACAAAAAATGAGCCATGAGAGTTAGATATGTAAAATATCTCAACTGTTAAGGTATAATAGTAACCTGTAAAATATCTTAAATATATTAACTTTATCATAAATATATCAACTACATTAATTCTGTTTAACTTTTCTTGCAACTTTTTTTTCTGCTAAAAATGAGCAACTAATAAAATTAATAAAGTGATCTACAATGAATTCTTAACTATAGAAATTCATGTATGTGAAATTCTATATGTGAAGACCAATAATGATTTTATATATGAGGACCAATAATGATGGGTTTAGTTAAGTCTCTTTTTAGATTTTTAAATACTTCAATGGAGACTTACTACTAAATTAATATTAACAATATAAAAATTGTTAAAAATCATAGCGAGCCAAAAAATTTAATTATTTTATTTATTTCAAAATATTAACCAATAAAACTAGGTTTCACATACACACACATTCACAAACACACACACACACACACACACACACACACACACACACACACACATGCAACTATGTTGCGTTGCTAAGGTTTAAGTTTCAAAAAAAATCAAAAAACTGATTTTTTGCTTGTGGTGACTTACTTTTTTTTTTTTTTTTTTTTTGAAAAATTTCACTGTCATGTATATAGCCTATTGGTTAAGTGCACTGATTCCTTTTGAAAAACCTAAATAATTGTTTATATTTCCCACAAAAAAAAAATTTATTGTTTTTTAGTCATTTTTTAAATACAAAATATAACATTTTTTAAATATAAATTATAACAGGTTAAGAAAAAAAGACATGGCATTATTAAAAGAATTTTTAAAGTTTTTTTGTATTATATAAATTTTTTTTTTTTCGACATCTTCACTTCCAGCAAGGCTGCAAGCAACCACTATTAGAGTTAAAAGTTACTGGAGAAAAGGTGAAGTTTATAGAGCAAGATAACGATTGACAGATCACTTAAAATATTGCAAATTAATTAAATCAGGTAAACAAGTTAAAGGTTTAATGTTTGAGAAAAGAACTAGACAAATAAGAATTTTTAGAGCACTTAGGAACAGTCACAGTTAAAGGATAAAATTTAATAGAATGACAAGTAACACAAGAATTAATTTTAGTAGGTAGCTCAAGAGAGGCTAACTCTTTAGAGCAGTACCCATTATAATATTTATAGAAAAGAGAAAGAGAAGTGGCATTACAACGATGTGATAATGGTTAGAGGTTGGCTGCAAGAGCAGGTATGCGAACTATGTTTACAATGTATTTTTTCACCTTGTCTAAAAGAGAAGAAGCATCATTTGAAGATCCGCTCCAGATATGACAAAAGTATTCCATACAAAGACAGATTTAAGATTTATAGAGATATAGAATAGAATAAAGAGTAAAAAAGTGGCAAGCACTAAAAAGAGATGCAACCTTAGATGATGCAAATTTTGCAATCAACTTGATATATAGTTTCAAAGAAAGATAGGAAGTAGGAGTAAATCCTAGAAGATGAAAGGTAGGACTCATCATGTACATTATCGTTCATAAATTTAAGAAGATCTAGATTATTGTGATAACAATTAGCTGAAAAAAATAATAGTTTTTTCTAAGTTAGAGTGTACCAGCCATTGAGAGCCCCATGCTGTAACAGAAGTGAGATCTTTTTCAAGCTCAAATGCCCCCTCCAAGCAATCAGAGAGTGTTGGCTTTTTATAAAAACAAGAATAAATGGTAGTATCATAACTGAACAATGTGAGAATTTCTGGAAGATTGTTAATGTAAATTAAAAAGAGTATAGGACCAAGGATTGAACCTTGAGGAATCCCTAAAGACAGGATATGAAGAAGAATTCTGTACATTGAGGACAAATTTTATACTATGAATGGTAAGGAAGGATTCAATAATCTTGATGTTACCTGATACATTGTAAGAAGAAAGCTTATGGAGAAGACCATTATGTCAAACTTTATCAAAAGTTTTAGAATTGTCAAGAACAATTTAGAAATTTAGAAAAGTCAACAACAGCCTTAACCTCTCCTCATCTATCTAATGCACAAAAAACCTATCTGTTATACTGAAATCCATATTGATGATCAGAAAGTAAGTTATTCGATTTAAGATGAGAGATTAAGTGTTTATTAATTAAAGACTCAAAAATCTTGCTTATGATAGAAGACTAATGAGATGGTAGTTAGGCAAGTCAAATTGCTCTCCAGCGTTTTTCAAAATAAGGATAACAGATACCACTTTCCAGGAGGCTGGAAAATAAGACTCTGATTAACACTTGTTAGTTTAAAAAAAATAGTTTTAAAAGTAGAGACTAAAGCTCTGGAGAACACTTCTGCAAAACTATATACACAATCTTTACATATATTATCTGCAAACTCAACTTAATTTTACATTTGTATACAACATTACATAAGTAGATTTTTTACATTTTACACAATTTAAAAAAAGGAATTTTAAAAATCTGTGTATGGAATGTCCATACATCCATGTATGGACATTCCATGGAATCTCCATACATCCATGGCTTTTCTGGCTTAAAAAACTCACTGTTAAATTTATCTATGCAGAATTTATACATTTTGGTAATTGTTAGTAAATACTATAAATAAGTCCCCAAGCTAATAAACTGGCAGGCCTCCCAGAGTGTCCCAAAATCCCAAAATGTCCCAAATTTTTACAATTTTACTTTTTTGTCATAAAATGTCATAATTAATGGGGTTATGTCCTAAAATGTCCTGAAATTTTAAAAGATTTTTTTTAATAAATGTTTTTATACAATAATATACTTATAGTAATGTTGTTTTTTATAAAAAACAACAACAACATCACTATAAGTATACTATTGTAAATAATTCATATTGTGTGTACATTAAAATGTGCGTATTTGAAAATAATTATTAATCTGTCAAAAAACAGTGTGTACTACAAAGTCATTATTATTCATATCTATTGAATGTGTAATTATTATTAATTGTCAACTTTATTGTTATTATTATATCAGTTGTAAAAAGTTTTTAGATTACTTCGTGAAATTATAGTTCAACTGTTTATTTATAAGATGTCTAAGAGAAAAGCAAAATATAATAAATTGTGGGAGTCTGAGTTTAACTGGATCCAAGTTTGTTCTGGTGATAACTATTCTGCAAGTTGTAAATTGTGCCAGAAAACCTTTTCAATCAGTGGAAGTGGAGCTGGACAAGTAAGAAGCCATGCAATTAGCAAACTTCACACATCAAGGTTTAAAGAAAGAGAAGGACAATCAGAATTTAGTAAAAATAAAGATAAAATACTTGAATTAAAAGCTTCTAAGATTAGTTACACCATTGAGGAAGAGATTTTAAAAGCTGAAATCATTCATAGTTTAAAATATGTTGAGTCTAACTATTCTTTTGCCTCAACCAATGGAAATAGTAAAATGTTTGAAGCAATGTTTCCAGATTCAAAAATTGCTAAAGGATATAGACAAAGTGAAACTAAGTCTAAATACACCATTCAGTACGGCATCTTTCCATATTTAAAAACGTTGTTATTGGAGGATTTAAATGATACTGTTTTTACATTTAAATTTGACGAATCTACTAATCAACAAGTTAATTAACAGTATGATGGTTATGTACAATATTGGTCTAGAAAGCACAAGTGCATTAAAATTGCATACTGTGGAACTGTCATGGTAGACCATTGTACTGCTGAAAAATTGTTAGAACATTTCCTCGAGCTTGTAGAAAAAGTTAAGCTTAACATAAAGTTTATGCTCCATATTGGTATGGATGGTCCTAATGTAAATATTAAGTTTGAGAGACTTTTAAAGTCGTCAGAGAAAATAAAAAATTTGAATAAAAACATTATATCAATAGGCACATGCCCTCTTCATATAGTTCATAATCCATTCAGAGCAGAAGTTAATGTTTTAAATTTCAACATTGACTCATTTGCAATTGATGTTAACTTTTTCTTTAAACATTCTGCTGCAAGAAGATCTGACTATCGACAAATAGAAGATCTAACAGAAATTGTTTCACACTTTATTCAAAGACATTCTTCAACAAGATGGGTGACACTCAGAAAAATATGTTCTCAGGTTTTAGAACAACACAAGAATCTTTGTGAATATTTTAAAAAATTTCTTCCAACAACTACATCTTTTAAATCAACTGTTAGAGATACTGAAAGATATAAGAGGATTATGAAATATGAGAAAATGATATAAGAGAAAATGAAATATCGATGCCGTATATTTCTTTTATTGCTTTCATAGCAAATGACTTTGAAACATTTTAAAAAATATTTCAATCAATTAAACCAAGAATTCACCTGATTTACTCTGAAATGTCAAAACCTTTTGTTGCATTAATGTCCAAGTTTATCGAAACTAAGCTTCTGTAATAATAATGGCAGCAATTCCATAAAATCTATTAATGAGCTGCTGATGATTGATATGACTCAAAAAATTGTAAACCACTTAAGTTAATTGATATTGGCACAAAAGCCAAACCTTATTTTTCAGAAGCGCTAGAAATCTCATGTGGCGAAAAGAAATTTCGGCAAAATTGTCTTGAGTCTTATCAACCATTTACTAGTTATTTAAAATTAAAATTACCTTGGGAATCAACTATTTTAAAAAATGCAATCTTTCTTGATTCTTTAAAAAAGGGTAGTAACAAGTCTCTAGCAGCTGTCACAAATCTCACTCTAGAAGTATGCAAATCACTGGAAGTAGTCTTATGTAAAGTTGTTCATCAAAGGAAGAGGTTTGTGATATTGTACGAAGCGAATGGCGAATTTACCAAATGGAATTGCTTCCAGAGTGCTATTATAAATATTCGGAAGAATTAGTTTCAATTGAGAGAAATCAAACTTCTTACTGGGAAAAATCTTTTCAGCATTCGGGTCTTCCTATAGTTTCAAAACTTTTATGTAGTTTTGATATTGATGCACTAATCAATTCCTTGAGACTAAAACTTTAAATGATAGTGGTTCACCTAAGTTTCCCAATATTATATCTCTTTTCAAAGTTGTTTCTTCACTTTCGCATGGAAATAGTGCCCCAGAGAATGGATTTTCAATTAACAAACACATTATTCAGTTACATGGTACTTCACTTGATCCAAAGACAATTGAGGCTTTGAGGTTTGTAAAACATACTATATTAAGCTTTGGATTCATAATCGATATTCCAATAACAAAGTCATTTATACAATCAGTTAAATTTGCTCACTCAAGTTACAAAGCTGACCTGGAAGCTAAACGCAGGTTGAAAGAGAAGGAAGAGAAGCATATAAAAACTAAGGAAACTGAGGAGACAAAACAACATGTTTTGAAAAATGAAAAAGAAGCTATTCTTGCATCCATTCAACAGGTATGTTATACTAAACATCATGAAAATTGTTTTGGTAATGTGATTTTTATTAATTTTCATTTTTTTAATTATTGCATGAAGTAAAAGTTTGTTTTTTTGCAGATAAAAAACGGTCTATCAGTTGCTGATGATTTAGTTTTTGAAGGAAATAGTGATTTAAAGAAGTGTTTGCTTCAAAAAAACAGCACAAGAAATGAATTGCAGCGAGCCCAGTGTAAAATTGAAACAGGGATGAAAAGAAGACAGGAGCTTGCTGATGAACAAGACGTTTTAGAAAAAAGGAGTAAAGAACTGTCAATTTAGTCAATTTAGAATTATATTGTTTATATTGCAACTCTAACTATTTTGCTTTTAAACTCTATTTTAACTTAGTTGTATTATAACTCTAAATGAATTATTATTTTATTTAGAATTTTTTTTTTTGCATAAAACAGTTTTTTCTGATAATTAACTTAAAAAAATCTATTAACATTTAATACTTTGTTTCTATTACGTCCTTTAATATATATCACAAATTGTAAAAATACTGTAGAATCCTTTTAAGTCAGACTTTAAAAGGAAATTGATATATATTCTGACTTTTAAGTATCAACAGATGTATCAATATAACAAATTTAACAAAAAAACTTAACAAAAAAATCTGTGGAAATGTTTTGTTATGTCCGAGTTATCCAGGGTCAGAGTTAACAGGATTCTATTGTATATTTAACTTTGTTTAGTATTTTAAATATAAGTTATTACTTGCAGGTTTTACATGTAAGAGTTGTTGTTGTAAAGTTAAAGATTTTTTTGTTTAAATTATATTTTGTTTATTATCTACTTTATATAAACGTAAATAATTTCCAAGGGTATCAAAGGGTAAATAATATATTAATAGTAATTGAATTTAAAGGGTTAATTCCCAAACTTAAATTTAAATAATTAAATACAAAAAACTCATTCCAAACTTTCGATTGTCTTAAAATATCCTAAATTTAACACTAATTTGTCCTAAAAAGTCATAAAAAACTTGGAAAAATTGTCCCAAAATCACAAAAGTTTACCCTATTTTAGGAGTGTGAGGCCTGAACTGGTCTACATGTGTTCCTTAACTTTGTGTATGTCTCTTTTATTTCATCAATGCAAGGTGTAACAATAGCTCATACTATCATAAAATAACTTTTTTTTACATCTAGTATTGGTAGTTAGTTTAATTATTTGATCCTGTAAAAATTTTTCTATCAATATCAAGATTCATTTAGTTATAAAAAACACAACAACAAATTAGATTTCTGGTTGCAATGTTTTATTTTTTTTAAGTTAATACTTAATCAATTATTCAAAAAGAAGAAAAAGAATTTGAACTTAAAAGATGCTTTATACTTTCAGTTGCTGTGCAATTTGTGTTAATAAAACCACCAAATTCACTTAAGTATATGACCTAAACCTGAAAAAACAAGTATTAGTAAATTCAACTTACATATAGATATAAAATGTAAAGTGCAACACATTTTTTTTTAGTTTTTAAAAAAGTTTATTTGAATATTCTTAATTAACAAAACATCATTGAGAAAAATAACAGGCTAATTTTTATATTTCAAAAAGTTGTTATAATCATTCAATCCCAAAAAATATAATAAATAATAATTTAATGCATAGATATCATGGGATAAAGGTAAAGTTAGAATTTTGTCTGCAAAAACCTGAAATAAAATTAAACAAACAAAAAAAAAAACACTCCTAAGGATAATAGACACTTAAAGAAAAAATAATTCTCTATTTTCTGCTGTTTTAATACTGCAATTCAAAGTATATTATTACAAAGTGACTTTTTTTATTAAGTTTAAACTTGTTTTTAAATAGATAATGCAAACCAATCAGAATTTGATGATTTCCTTGAAGAAATAAAACTTATGAAAGATATTGGATATCATAAAAATATTGTAAACATGATTGGTTGTTCAACAATAACAAAACCATTATGTTTAGTTGTTGAGTTTATGGAGAATGGAGATTTGTTACATTATTTACGAAATAGCCGCAATAAGGTATATAAATTTGTATAGTAGTTGTGTGACCTTTGTATTTATGGTATGTTTTTTAATCTCCAAAGCTGAATTCTTACCATTTACATTTTAACATTTGCTATTTACTCTAAAAATCAAAGTTCAAAAGTAGTGCTTTTTACATATTGTTATATAGATTAAAAAAGCATGCTTGTTTGTATCCATGCTATATATAAGTAAAAGTGACAGTTTTACTTGTATATATTTTGAAAATAAAATTCAGTAGCTAGCTCTGCTTTTCAAACTTGGTTTTTTTTATTACTAATATTTTTTGCTTGAAAATTAATTCTGCCTAAAGTTATCATATGATAACTTAACAACAAGAAAATCTGTTGTTAAGTTTTACTATTATACAATTTTAATAACTTTCATTTTATTTATTTATGATACAGTACAATCTCTTTAATTCGAATTTTATGGGGAAAAATAAAAGAAATAGAAAGTTGACTTATTTTCAAGCATTCTTTTTAAAGTAACAAATAGAAATCAAACAAACAAACAAATAGTAATTCTTAGGCCTAAAAGCAATATATATTATGTGTTTTAAACTTTTAAATTAGAAAAAGAAAGGCAGTAATTGTAGATTGTCTTTTATGAGCTAGTAAGTTCATGCCAAAGACACGATTTATATCTTTAAGAGCCTTTCTCCAAATAAGTTTTCTTTTTCTTGAATTAGTCTAGCCATCCTTCCAAAGCTTGAAAATTTTTGAAACATAACTATCGCAAAATATAAAGCTTTATATTTTTCAAGCAAGCCACTAATTGGTACATTATCAGCTCTCATTCGTTTGAAGCATTTAAGTACAGTTTTGTTCACTAGGTAATACAAATCAGCTTTCACCCGCTTAGTCAAATTTGCTTGACAAAATATTAAAGATTTTATCATTATTCTTTTTTCAGGTTGAAAGAGTGTGTGGTGGAATATCAAAAATTCTTGAAACCTCTTTATTTGTTTTTCTTTTCTTCAATTCTCTTCAATTCATTAGAGTTTTTTTATTGTGCTTTAAATTGTTTTCTTTATGTCTTTTTGATGCCATGATTTTTTTTAAATAGTAGAAGATAATTTACACATATTGTTTTTCAAAAACTCACAACACAATGAGCTTTTTACACGTCAGAAGTTAAAAAAGTTGGATTTATACTGATGAAAATCCTTTTCAATTGTGGAGATTTTCAAATTATAGAAATTCGAATTATAAAAAGTTAAACGTAAGAGTTTCTTAAGCGCATTTCATGATGGCTTTGCATTTAATCAAATTATGGAGGTTTTCAAAATTAAAGAGATTCGAATTAGAGAGATTGCACTGTATTATTTTATATATATTTTTTAATATTTAAATGTTTTCCTTATGAAGCAGCAACTTTTTAGTATTATAAGTTTAAATTGATGGGTATACAGTTAAGTAATGCTAAATATTACTAGATTTTAAATGTCAGGGATTTTTAATTAAAGATTATAAGTTTAAATTGATGGGTATACAGTTAAGTAATGCTAAATATTACTAGATTTTAAATGTCAGGGATTTTTAATTAAAGATATTGTAAATATGTTATAAAAAAAGCTTTATAATAAAAGTTATTTTTTTACAAGTTAAGCATTTGTTGCATATTTAAAAATTATTTATTTGCAAATGATGATTGTTTTTTAACGTATTTTGCAAATGTTTTTTTTTAGCTTACATCTTCAAAAGAGGATGGAGAATCATGTATAAGTTTTATGTATACAGATAACTATGTTCAAACACTTGAGGTTTTTATTTAGCCTTGTTTGTTTTTTTTTGTTTTTTTTCAAAGTAATTTAGTGTATTTTCAATCTTTACTTTTAGATCAGTCACTTATACTTGAGATTTGTTTGAACAAAACTTATTATAAAATATTATAATGTAAAAAGAAGATTTATATAGAGGAGAGCTTTCTCTCACTGAAATGTAAATATTATGATCTATTAGTTCAGTTGGTTAGAGTTTAAACATTAACTCAGTTGCTTAGAACTTAGAAATTATCTCAGTTAGTTAGAACTTGAAAATTAGCTCAGTTGGTTAGAGCTTAAACATTATGTCAGTTAGTTAAAACCTAAACACTAGCTCTGTTGATTAGAGCTTAAATAAAATGTTGAACAAAAAATGTTTCAATCTAGAAAAGTATTTAAAGAAAAATGTTGAAATCCTAGATAAGTTAAAGTATGGTCTTTGAAATCTGCTTTTTAAAATATGGTTTTTAAAATATGGTCTTTTAAAATATGGTCTTTTAAAATATGGTTTTTAAAATATGGTCTTTTAAATATGGTTTTTAAAATATGGTCTTTGATAACTCAGCTCATGACTAATTGTAACTGTTTTTAATATTAGATATAAAAAGTAATTGTATAACTTTAATAAATAGTAAGTAATTGTATAATCTTTGTGAGGCAAAAGGTGTTTAAAAGTAAATCACTCAGAAAAAATTCTTATTTTTTTTAATATAAAGTAATTTCTCCTCTGAACATTTGACACAATCTTTTTTTTGAATGAATAAAAATTTAATATTACATCTTCAGTTTGTACTTATGGTATTGCAATTAGTAGTTTTAAAAAAAAAAAAAAAAAAAAAGTAATCAGCCAGTTTAATTATTAAATTTTATGAAAATAAAAACTTTTTCCTCTTTCTCTTTTAAATAATTTTTTTTTATAATTTTTAATAATTATTTTTTCAAGCAATTTTGTTTTGGTCAGTAAAAACTCATATATATTGGGTGTGTGCAAAAGGAGACACTTGAGTTTTTAATAATAAAGAACAAACAAACAAAAATTAATCAATTACATATGCTTAAATATTGTCTGTTCCCAAAAATGATTGTTTTCCAATATAAATAGGGTAGGGTGGGGTAATGTTGGTCTATGAGGTAATAGGATCTTATCAATATTTATGAGTTTTTCTGAAGAAAGCAGTAATAGTGATTAAAACAACTCCCTAAACTTTAATTATAATCTTACTAAGCAAATTCTCAAGTTAATTAAAAATTGTGCATGCATTTAAACAGATTTTTATCAAAATTTAACAATTATTTTTAAGTTTACAACATAATTAGGTGGGGTAATATGTAATATAAAGTTGTTGTAAATGTGTTAGTTTTTCGATTTAACTTAAAATTAGTTTTAAAAATGATAAAAGTTGAAGATATAAGAAAAAATTATGCACAAATATTTGGAAAATCCCAATAGTAGTTACAAATTGATAGCAAAAGTGTTGCAAATATACCCATACACTGTTAGTCGTGTTAATTAACATTTTTTTCAAACAAAATTGATTATGCACAAATCTGGTGGTGAAAGAAAAGAGGGTTTTAAAAATATAAAACTAGTTAGAAAACTAGTTAACAGTTTTAAGATTAATCTAAACCTTTCACAAGGGAACGCGCAAAAATTTATGGTTTTTTTCAAAAATTTATAGTTTTGTTGTAAAAGTTAGAAATAGATATGGTTTTTATTCTTTCAAAGCACAAAAAGTGCCCAACCGATCTAAACTAAACAAAAAAGTCCAAGAACCCACTGCAAAAAATTGTATGACAATTTCTGAATATTTCTCAATTTTTCTGTATTATTTATTTCTAAATATTTCTGTATTACTGAAGATGATGAAACTTATATCAAGTACGATCATCAGCCAATTCTTGGTGCTGTTTATTATGTTGCCAAATATAGAGGAAAAGCAGATAAGAAATTTAAATACACAAAACAAGAAAAGTTTGCTAAAAAAGTCTTGATTTGGCAAGCTATTTGCAGTTTGGCAAAAAATCACCACCTTATATTTCTCAGCCCACACTTTCTGGTCAAATATATGTTAAAGAGTGTTTATAAAAACGCCTTTACCTCTCATTAAACCATATTATAACAGACTTGTGTTCTTGCCTCATTTAGCTTTAAGTCATTATTGTGATATATTGCTATTATAATCTATGGAATGATATTTTAAAAAATTTGTGAATTAGTGCCTAAAACCAAAAATCCTCTAAACTGCCCAGAATTGAGAGTTATTGAAAAGTACTGGGCTATTATTAAAAAAAAAATGAAAAAAACAAAAAAACTTTGCAGAAACATTAAAGATATAAAAATGTCATTTAAAAAAGCGTCAAATAGTTTTGATTCTTATTTTGTGCGCAAGCTAATGGGAACCACCAAATCAAAAGCTTGAAATTTTATTAAAAATTTCAAATTATTCCCACAGGAATAGTTTGAAATTTTTTTTTATGTTTGATCTTCTTATATTATTGTATTAAAGTTATTACTTGGTTCAAAATAAAAATTAAAAAGTCCTTTTTTTAGTTGTTTTTTTACTTCCACATTTATTTCAGGTACACGCTTTACCTTACCCTATCTTTCAACAAATGAATTCTTGTGAACAGAACTTTTTAAATTTTGGGATTGTTATTAATACATTTAAACCCATTTGATGGAACATCATGTAACACAAAGGCTATTACACTACTAATATTTTGAGCAGCTTCACTGGTATTTGTGTTACAAACAATCCCTAATATGCTACTTTACACCCATTACAAATAATTGACTAAGCATTTGATTTGTACTTGTGTTATTGAAACAAGTTTGACAAGTTTTGCACCTTTTTAATTTAGAGTGAACTTTTAATTTTTTTATATCAAAAAGAAAGAAATGTATTTTTTTAATATAAATGCATTTTTCATTCTCTAAAACCAATCATTATATTAAAACAATACAACAGTGAAATTAAAAGTTTTTCTTTTATTGGGTTGCTAAGTTATTAAATGTTGCTAATTTCTTAAGTGCAAAGTTAACTGAAAGTAAAATAAATATGCTCTATTGCTAAGTTTAATAGTAACTAACTGTTTTTTTAAATTTATAATTAAAAATTTATATTATAATTATTTTTTTAATTTAAAAGATATATTTTTTTAAATTTCACATAAGTAAAAAAAAACTAGATTTTATTTAGAACTTAATATTAGAATCACTTGTTGTTGCCATAGTTTCTATACCTAAGCTAAGTAATATTTTGATATATATATATATATATATATATAAATATATATATATATATATATATATATATATACATATATATATACATATATATATATATATATATATATATATATATATATATATATATATATATATATATATATATATATATATATATATATATATATATATATATATATATATATATATATATATATATATATATATGTATATATATATATATAGATTTATATATATATACATATATATATATATATGTGTATATATATATATATATATATATATATATATATATATATATATATATATATATATATATATATATATATATATATATATATATATATCATTTTGAATGTAGACATCATGTATGAGAGTATGTAAATTATTATTTTATAAATATCAATAAATACGATTTTCTCTTAAAAAAATTTATTTTTTATTTTTTAAAAGAAATTTTCGCTGGATTGTTGTGACCATTTTGAGAGAAAATCGTATTTATTGATGTTTATAAAATAATAATAATATATGTATATATATATATATATATATATATATATATATATATATATATATATATATATATATATATATATATATATATATATATATATATATATATATATATATATATATATATTAAAACCCACTCCCAACAAAGCTGCAAGTATTCACTATTATAGTTAGAAGTTAAAAGAAAACAAAGAAAAGAGTTTAAGATTAAGAAAATAGTTGACAGAATAATTTAAAAGACTGTAGAAAAATATAAATACAGTAGAAAATTTCAAATCATCAATGTTTGAGGAAAAAGATGCATAAATTTTTTTTTGAGCACGAAGAAATGGTAGCAATAAAGAATGCAACTGAAAGATAAGTCACATTGAGTTTTGGTTGATGGGACAAGTGATGAGAGCTTGCTTGAACAGCGACCATGGTAGTATTTGAAGACAATAGAAAAAAATAAAACTTTATGATGTTGGGGCAAAAGCTCAAGTTTTACAGCAGGTCCAACAATGTAAATTTTGTCTTAGAGCGAGAGAGCCTTATTGGAAAAACCAGGCCAAGTATGACAACAGTGTTTCATACAAAAACAAATAAAAGATTTATAGAGGTATTTATTCTATATTTATTTATAGAATGGAAAACTATTAGAAGTTATAGACTTTGCTTATAAGAATAATAATTGAGCAATAGTTTGAAGGGTCAGAGTGATTTCCAGACTTAAAAATTGAAACCACAGATGTCATTCTTAAGCAGGCAGGAAAATTCATATGACGTCACTTAATTAACATGACGTCACTTTTTAAATAGTTGAGGGAGTGATGAAAATAGTTCTTGAAAAAATGTGTGCGCGGTTGTAACATGTTGTTGGGACAACAATTTATAAAAAAGTTTTAAGTAAGAAATAATTTTAACAATTAAAAAAAGATTGATTTGGATGTCTCACAACGGAATTAAATACTTTTTTGGAATTAATGCAAGACTATAGTCAATAGATTCAAAAAAAAACTAGATAAATTTTTTTTTTTTTTTTTTTTTTATTAGATAATAAGATCAGACCCACATATGAGAGATGGAAAATTTGTCTTTGTTAATGACATTGTAAAAGATATTACTAAAATTTTTAAATTTACTTTGTAGTGATTCCCAATTTTTGTAAAAGTTGACAATTTTGATGGAGGGATCAATTATATCAAATCTACAAATTCTAATTATATATAAATGATGATTAGAAAAATAATAAATGCATGACATTCTAGTTACACTATTGTAAATTGCTACGAATTAATTCGCACACGCAACAATTTAATTTATATTTTCTTTTTCTTGTTAATTTTTTTTTACTTATATACAAATTTTTACACAAATTATACTAATTTTTTACAGACAAAGAAAGGCGAGGAATTAACCTCTGGTTTTATCCCTTATGATATTCCTCTAAATAATATTGGAAGCATAACTCCAGATGACCTGTTAAGTTTTGCATGGCAAGTAGCTTCTGGAATGGTAAGAATGTTTTTTATAAGTTTTATTAACTAAAGTTTTTGAGATTTAAAAGCTTGAATTAAAAACTTTGAAGATAAAAAAAAAATGCTAAAATAAAAAATTCTTGGTATAAAATTTGGTACATGAGTTATTGATGGCTTCATATTTTGCGTCATCAATGTATGAAGTTTATTTTTTATTTAATTATATTTTTGCATAAATTTTAATTATACTAAATGACTTTTGATAGCTGTTTAAAGTATTGATAAACTAATGAGGTTTGATAATGAGGTTTTGAAGACAGCTGGAATAGTAATCAGTATGATTATTATTTTATTTTGCGTTGTACAATTTGAAGTCAACGTTTTACTTGCGGATACTGAATACTATTAAATATAATTTTATAAACAAATCTAATATTCTGAAATTAAAGTAATATTTTGTAATTTAAGTTATTATCAAAAGACTTTTAATTTAAGTTATCATCAAGCTTTTTGTTTTCATTTTGTACGACTTAATGTACCATACAAAACTAGTTCTTTAACCACTACCCTTTGCTAACTTCCCCTGCTAACGTTGCTGTCCTCTGTGTCATCAAATGAAATGTTTGTTTTTATGAAAAAAAAATTTCATAGAAACAAACATTTTGATAAGATTTGACTTTAGGTTAAAATATTTAATGATGTTATCATTATTCCCAGAGGATGTTCTGGCTACATTTCAAAAACAACTAAAAAAGGATTATGCTGTTGAGAGTAATGTAACAGTTTTAAACTGGGAGTGGAATATAAATAGGTGATTGAACATTATTTTATAATATCTTTTAATTTACAACCTTAATGCAAATATTGCCAAAATGCCATAACGCCATTTATAGCTACAAAAAATTTACTGCTCTTCAAAACTTCACTGAAGTTATTAATTTTTGTCCATCTGAAGACTATATCAAATATCAGAAGTTAATTTATTCTTTAAATTATCTTATGGTGTTCTTTTGTAATTTTTACATGTACATTATGGTAATACGTGGATTGTATTAACCTTATTTGTCGGGTAGAAATAATCCTACATTGTGTTTTTACGGCACGTTTAAATATTTGTCGAAATATATTTATAGCATGTTTAGTTTAGTTTATTGTTTGAGATAACAAAATTTAAAATAAACTTTAATATCAATTTGTCTTAAATTTTAACTTGACAAGCCTTTTTTGAAGTCGATTTTTAATGACAAAAGTTAGTAAAAACCGACTTTATTTAAACCGAGTTTATTAAAAGTAAAAACCGATTTTTTTTACATAACTAAACTTGTTTTTACAAGTTTTAATTTATTTGCTTTTTAATGAGTATTTAATTGCGTTTTATATTTCAGGAGTATCTTTCATTTGTTAAACTCGTGCACCGAGACCTTGCTGCAAGAAATATCTTGGTTGGTGCGACAAAAAATGTTAAAATATCTGATTTTGGATTATCACGAAAAACAAATAATGAATTAAATTACACGAGCAATAAAAGTCGTCGTTTACCAGTGAAGTGGATGTCTGTTGAAGCCATATTTGACCAAATATTCACAACATACAGCGATGTGTAAGAATAAATAAGTTTGGTTTATTTATAACTTTAATTTAATCAAATATGTTTTTTTTTTTTTGTAAACCCTAATATATGTTTTAGTTGGGCTTATGGCGTCGTTCTGTTTGAAATTGTGACACTGGGTAAGTGTAAATGAATATTTTTAATTTGATTTAATAGCATTTATAACCATTTAATTTATTTTTATTTATTTTTTGTACAGGAGGAACACCTTACCCTAGCATGAGTAACCACGAACTTATCGATCGTTTGAAGTCTGGTTACAGAATGGAACGGCCAGAAAATTGTTCTCAACCTCTGTAATTTATCTATTCGTTTTATTTATTTATTTTTTTTAATTCTCTTTTTAATTTATTATGCCTCTATTTAAACATAATTGCATAATGTTAACTTGTACAGTTATCTAGTTATGTATTATTTTTAATTAAAGCTTTTTTTTTTACATTTACTGTTTTTAGATACGATATCATGTTGCACTGTTGGAATGAAGATCCGTTAAAACGACCTACTTTTACAGAATTACGTGAACAATTTGATAAAATAATGTGTCAAGGCGATAGTTATTGCAATTTTGATATTTATGAAAAAAAAGATTATTACAGTTCAGCATCGTTCCAAAGTGAAAAATGTGAAATGTTTGTTAATTCATTGAATAATGAAGCCCTCCAAAAACTGGCTCAATTAAAACCACTTGAAGAACAAAGTGATGAGCGTTATTCTTGTCAAATTTTAAAAAATGAATTTAATGAAGCGGAGATTTAATATTTTTTTTTGTTTTACTTTTTGTTTGAACGTTTATTTAATTTATAATTACATTATTTATTTATTTATTTATTTTTTATGCATTGTATAAATTAAATTCATGTTTAACTTTGTTTATTATAATTTATTTATTTTTTATATTTATATTGTAATCATAAGTCTATGTTTATTTTTTCTCTCTGTCTTCGTGAATATCTAATCTTAGTATGTACACATTTGCAAATACTCCCGAGGGTATAATAAACATAATAAACGTTATATACAAGATATGACGTACCCACAACGTTTCTTCTGACTCAACACAATAATAGCTTTTATATAATACAACTATTTACACTAATTATAATATCCGTTGATCTCTAAATCACTATGTCCGCATTCTTATCGGAAACTATTGCACTATATATAATCGATTTTTTAAGATTTAAGTTGTCCACGATCGGTTCTTCCGATTCTCTAGAACACAAGTCAGCTGAAATAGGAACAGGACGGACGTCTGACATGTGTCTCGGAAATCCATTGATTTCTACCGAAACTCCTTGTCTTGCATCTGAGACTCTTTCTCCATTCCATTCATTTGTACATTTTAATTCAGGTGGTTTCTCAAATACTTCTTATCCTTGTGTATAGCTGTGGATAAATTCCTCGTTAGATTTGGCAGAAATTGTGTGTCGTTTCCACTTATAGGAGAATGTAGCTTTGTAGGGAAGTGACGTTTCCTCGCCATTTGTTCTGGATAGCACGTTTTTCCCAATTCTGGTTGCCATACACTTGATTGTGCAATAATGACGTTCAACAGTTTCATTTCCAGATGGTCTGTTAGCGCAACGAAAAGGAATAGACACTCCCCGTTCTGTGCATAGTCCACCAACAAGTTTTAAGCGAAAAGTCGTGCTGTTTTCAAGTAAAACTTGCCACGGAGGTACTCTTTCTCAGAATATTTTATCTAAATAAAAACAGACTATTGCTCCTTTTGCCATAATCAATAATAGATAAACAAATCTCTGATTTATAGTGGGTTATGTTAATAGCTTATCAGTGCCAGCTCTTTCCAACTTCAAGATTTCTTTCTTTCCATCTAATTTGCGCAGAATATATTGATAAAAAAAATTTCACAACTTTTAACGACTGATTCAACGTCTTTTCTACAAACTTTCTCCTTTGAGTATGTCTGTTTCATCAGATAAAGGGTTCAATTGACTCCAAAGCGATGAAGATTATAAAACAGCTTCACATCAGGCGGTACAACATTTTCTATCATTGTAGAATGGTTTAAATGCAGCTAGTTTTGTGGTACCCTCGTAAAAGCCTTTGCTTTATTTTTCTGTAAAGTCAACTCTGTTGAATTTACCAGAAAGTTTTTATTTGTATACCGTACTCCTTCACAAAGTCTTCAATTAACAACAACCGGCGACGGACAAGTGGTTCTCCAAGACCGCGTACTCAAACGGGTTTGTTGCCAGTAATTAAGGAGTTCCACCAGCCAACAACAGTAGCGAAATAACACTTTATGGTAATACATTCAAATCCTCATTTTGTTGCTAGATTAAGTTCTTTTATCATGACTTTTAACTCTGCTAGATTAATGTAATCCGTATTATCTTCTTTCCTCAGCCATGAACAGTCTTTTATTATTTCCCCAGCCACTTCCAAAACTATGCTAACAGTTAAAGTGCTTGCATCACACCACACTGTTGCTTCAGAAGTGACTTTGACGTTCCGTGATCTATGAACCAGATCTTCCTTTGTAAGTCATCCTTTAAACTACTCACTAATTTGATGACACGTTCAACATAGAGTCCCGTCCAAAACTAATTGACACCTTTTCAGATAGCTGCACAAAGCGCAACCAGTATGCTCTTGACCCTGCAACTTGACACTATGTTATTATTGACAAGGATGTCATCAATAAATAATTCCGTTCCCGACTCGACAACTTTGTCTAAACAAATACCTTTTTTAAGATTTTAGTTATAACTTGATATATTAAAGCCAAAACCCAATCTTTTGAAACAGTAACGCTGCCCTTCACATTCCACTACTAGATATTTTCATAATGCTTCGTCACCACGAATCTTCAGGTACGTTTACTTTAAACCCGCGGTGCTCTGTGATAAGACCGTAAAGAATTCTTTGGAACACGTAAAAAAAAAATCAATTTTCTATAGATTTTCTCTCAGTTTTCTCCAGATGCAAAGTTTGGTACTGCAAACATTGCCATCTGCATAATGACTTGATACAAATTCATTTAGCTCAAAGCAGTCCATGATCGGACGTACTTTTAATTTATTTCGTTGAATTACAGCCATCAACGGAATAATATCATTTCATCTCCCTTTAAATGGTTTTAGCCATCTCTGTGTTATTCATTCTCTCAACTCCATTGCATACTCATTTTTAATATCTTCAGAAATATGATAATTTGGAATTTTGTTTAAGTTGGTGCTTCTAGATGCCATTTTTAAAACGCACTACAACTGCCATTTTTGAATTCTGCTCATAAATCTCTTTCAATCAGTTTTTAAATAGTAGGCAAAGGTACTTCATTAATTTTTCTTGAGAGATTACAGCAGCGCCAACAATTAGTTGTTCTACATTGAGCTTTATGGTTTCGTCATCTCTCCTGACTTGGACACCTCAAAGCAGTTGTATTGCGTCCATACCAAGTAGCATTTAATATTCAGGATGATAAAAGGACAACCTTAGGTTTATGCTTTGAATATAGATAACTTTTTAGTTTATATCACTAAGTATAATATCATTATTTAATGATTCATTTTGTATTTAAATGACATTAAAGCTGATATAGAGTAAAAGCGGGCCGATCACCAAACAATACAAATCAAGTAACTTTTTTAATAATATAGAAAATACCAACAAGCATTAGAAGAAAAAAAAAAGATCGCTTTTGGCAGAAAATCTGTTAAAATCGATCAATATAAAATACATTTGATAAGTTTTACATTTTATATATGTAAATGTATATATTTTTATATATTTTTTATATAGCATACAGAAATATGCTATATATTTTTTATATAGCATACAGAAATAATAAAAAAAATAAGGTTTACATTTTTTACAACAAAAAAAATTTGAACCCATTACAAAATTTTTTGGCAAATATGTTTTGTTGCAGGGCCAAGTATTGCAATTTGGATTCTCGCATGACATCATGCCCGAATATAATTCTTTTTTACATTTTCTGCATTTAATAACTTTTCTTCTTTTGGCTGAAGGTGTTGTAATCGGTTCTTCATTTTGAGTTACTTATTTTCCTGCAGGGTTTGACAATGGCATTATGAGTTTGCAGACGGTTTTACACTTTTTAGCTTGTTTTTCTGCTAATTTGAGTTGTCTTTTTTTGAGATGATCTGCAACACTGTGTTCTGTAATAGATTGGCCAGCAATTTTTGGAATATTAGGTTAGCTCAATTTTTTTACATGAGACTGATTTTTTACTTGAAAAAGACTCTTTAGCTCATTTTCCATTTCGACTTTCATTCTCTCATGTAGTGCTCTGTACTTGTCGACCCTCGAAGCTGCATTTGCTCGTTCAGAAGATAATGCTAAAGACTTAATTGTTCGCAATGGCGTTGAAGACGTCGGTTGATTAAACGTTTCGGAGATAGATAACGCCTGTTGATTGATTTTGTTTTTTTTAATTGGAAATAACCCAGTATATTCAAAACCAGCAATGGCGAGTGGGATGGTAGATAAATCAATTTTATATTGTTTTTCCGACATAGCAATACAGCTGCTAAACTGACGGGATATATATATATATATATATATATAAATATATATATATATATATATATATATATAAATATATATATATATATATATATATATATATATATATATATATATATATATATATATATATATATATATATATATATATATATATATATATAAGGTATATATATACAAGATATATATATACAAGGTATATATATAAAAGATATATATATATATATATACAAGATATATAGATATATATACAAGATATATATATATATATATATCTTCAACAACAATGAAGCATGGATTAAAAAAAGAGATGGGTTGTTCGATGTAACAATAGGGGCATTTGATGGTGCTGAAGTTTGTGAATTAATAGGTATTTTTATACTGATCGAATTTCACAACATTATAATAAAGAAGATTTCGGCTTATATCGTGACAGCTTTATTGATGTATTTTTTTTATTGTTCATTTGTTATTGTTTTTTTATAAATTATTTGATATTTTTTTTAATTACAAATAAAATAAACAAACGCAACTATTAAACTTAATGAAAAATATTTGCATCTTAACAAATATACACCTTGAAAATTTCACACAAAAAGATGATCTACTTTGCAAAATAAGAAATTCTACTTTGTAAAAAAAATGTATATATATATATATAATATAACAACTTTAAGTTTTGCTTGTGTATCTGTTTTCACTTTACGAAAATACTTGGCTAAATTAGAAATTGGTAGACGAACTTTGTCAAACTTTTAAAAATGCAACTGTAAAAAACTTCTTTAAATGTTAAGAATAATTATTGAACTATTACAAGAACTTGTTGTTATAGAAGCAAAGTGTTGGCTTTAATCCATACATCTGAGAAAAAGCTTTTTGTTTAAATTAACTTTTATTTCCCAGCTAGCACACTTACGTATGTAAAAACATCGCAAACGTCGGCTTTTTTTTCCAATGCAAAACCAACGTTGATCCAATGTCATTTGGTTAATGATAAAATTATTACCGACGGAACTAAAAACATCTGGTAAATTTACATTGGTCCAATATATGTAAAAACTTTGCAAAAAGTTGAATGTTTTTACGATCTAAACCCAATGTTGAACCAATGTATATATTTCGACATTGATTCAATGTATATAAATCAACGTTGATTGTAAATGCATCGCAAAAAGTTAATTGTTTTTACGAACTAAACCGAACGTTGATCCAATGTATGCGATCAAACATTGCTATTGCGAAATTATTCAACTTAAAATAAAATCTTCCGTGATTATTAAAATATCAAACCACAATCAACACAAACATGATTTTTGTTAGGATGATCAAGCGTTGTGAAATTTATTTATTTACAATAATATTTATGTATTATATATAAAAAATTAACTACTTATTTTTAATAAGTATTTAATTAAATTGCACCTTCTAACACCGTGTGCAATCCTGTCCGCTTTCTGTATGCTATCTTTCTAACACGACTTTTTCTGTCTTTTACTCTAACATTCTTCGTTCTTCCTAAACTCACTTTACTCTTGGTCCGTAGAGCAGGTAATGACACTATTTATTAGCTGAACTTGTCTTTGCGGTCCTTGGTAATGTGGCCTCCGTATGGCAATTAGCTGGAGGAGGATAAACCACAATACCTATTGTATAATATTAAATAACGAAAATATAGTTAAATGAAAATTGAATTTTGAATAATATTGAATACAACGTTTTGCCAATTAAATTCAACGTTAAATCAACGTTGGGCCAACGTATAAAATAAAACGTTGAACCAACGTAGAAAATATAACCCTTTTCCAACTTTAAATAAATGTTTTATCAAAATTGGTTTTTAGTTGTTGGCGACGTCGCATTTGTGACCAAATGATATAAAAACAACGTTGGCTGCCGATGTTGGGCCAGCGAAACGCAGGACATATTTGTTCTAATGTTTTAACAACGTCTCTGTGCTAGTTGGCTAACTGTGTTAGCTAGTGTAAGACAACATGATACAGATATGATACACGTACAGAGATCAGATTTTTAAAAGTTCATGTGTTGTGTCAGCCATTTAAAAGAATGATTTTAAATTGCTCTTTGAATGACCAACTTAAAGAATTTACAGTTTTTTGCTAGGTTATGAAATTTCAAATAGTATTGCGGAAACAATTGCTAGTGTATTGCAAGATTTTTGTCGTCAATGAAACTTTCCCTGTTTTCAATTCCCTATTCAATTATTTGCATTTTACATGCATTGTACCGCTCATAGATTTAACAAAGTATGCGCAGGTGTAACAAACTTTAAAGGTATTTAATAACCCCTCATAATATTTTACGAAATTGATGTTCTGCTTTAGTCTAATAAAAATTAGAAACCTTCATGTCAAAGATTAAGAACTTAGTGGTGTTAAGAACTTATATTCACTTTGTTCTACTTGTCATATCGTAAGAAAATCTAAAATTATTGTTCTATTTTATATAACTCTTTTTTTAAATTTTTGAAAAAACTTCAAACGACAGAGAAAGTCATAACTATTTCAAATCGGAGTCACTATGGCAATTTTTTTTTTTGTTAATTTAAGGTTGCTTTTATTTACATATTTCTTAATGTTGAGAGTTTAATATAACTTAGCTTCAGTAAATATGCCTATGTTTACAGTCAAAATAAAAATATTTTAAAGCTTTGTTTGTTTTAGCGAAATGTAATGTGGAGGTATGCCTTATGCATTAGTCGAGCCAGTAACCTCAGTGGAGTGTAAAGAAAACTTTAGCTTTCTCCTTATTTAAATGTCTGACTTTGATTATCTATAATTGCTTAGCTCTTAAATTCTACAGCCTTATCGTGAACCTTACACTTATCGTGTTCAACTTGTTGTGATTACCTAAATGAATTTCATTTCTTTGCTGACAAATCTTATCAAAGCTAATTTTTGGTTTAGTTTGTATTATTTTAAATTCTAGTATGCATATTACACATAACTGTAATCGTACGCTTTTAAATGCTAATACAGGCAACATACAGTATTTTATATAAATTTAAAACTATGTAATTTTGTTTGTAAAGATAATGGAGAGGGGGCATGGTAATACACTTTTTACATTTTTTGACATTAAAAACTAAATATTATATTTAGAGTGAAAATAATAACATGCATATGTTCCACTAAGTATCCTGCATATTTCAGAACCACAATTTTATTGATTAGAACAAATTAAAGCGAATACAGCACAAAAAGTAAGGTAAAGATTTGTGTCTCAACCTGCCCCATGCTGGGGCAAGTTGATACACACCATAGGGCAAGTTGATACATTTAATAAGACTTGAAAATATAGCTTTAAAAAACAAATTAAGTAATCAAACACTAAAGATTATGTAAACAGGTAAACAAACACAAAAGATTAAGTAAACAAACTAAAATAATATGGCTACACAGTTAACATAAATTTGACTTGCTTTTTACCTTCCATAGTAAAATTGCAGCCTATAAATCACAAGAGAGGCTTATATTCGAGATTTTATTTTAATAGTAATGTGCTTTTTGTTTAGCCTATACAAAATGATAAGTAACAAAAAAAAGTAATTGATGACATGATGAAAAGTAATATTATTGTCTAAAAATGTGTGTCATAATATTAATAGATCCAAGGCAAGACCTAGAAAAACCCTATAATTTCCCTAGCCGCCCTAGCCATAACTTGGCTAATAAACTTTTTAGTCACTATTACATACATTATTATTATTTTAAATAGTGGTATTAACAATAATCAGGCCGTAGTCCTAACACTATTTTATTAGGCCTATTTACCTATTTACTATCTCTACGAGAAAAAAAAACATTAGTCTACACCAAACATTTAATTGCATTAATGCAAATACATAAACAAAAATATTTTCTGCCATATTCAAATGCTTTACCAAAGGGGTAGGATGATACAGTGTATCAATTTGCCCCAAGTGGTCTGTATCAACGTGCCCCTTTAGACTGCGTTGCATTAAATTCGAGTTAAATTTTACAGAAGCAACGAACAAACAAATGACATATGCAAAATCATTTAGCAATGTTTTCTTAAACTTATGGAAATGTTGATGAGCTAAATGTACTTACCTTTTTTGTAAAATCTCTTACGAAACACGTTGTCAGTTTTTTTCAAAACGATTTACAAAATGCTTCTCAGCTTGATAAACTTTGAAATGAGCGGAAATCTTTTTACATCGGACGTTAGGGAACTAAAAAGCTATTTCCCGTACCAAATCTTATTCGCACAATTAGTGTAATAACTGTTTCATTAGTTTAGTATTAATTTACTCCTGTATCAAATTGCCCCCCCCCCGTCCCTAAATATTGCAGTAAAAATTAGTTTCAGTAAAAATAAAAATTTAATCGCGACAATGAACACAGCAGAATGTTTCATAACGTTAAAAAATCTGATATGTTTTAAAAAAACTGAACTTTATTCCAAACTTTCCTAAATTAAAAAAAAAAAGTTAAGTTGAAAATAGAAACAAGAAGTTTCTTTTATAAATCATGACAATGTTAAATCAGCAGGTTGTTATTTTATTTCCAGGGGAGGGGGAAGGGGTGCAAAGATTCTAGAGGTGCGTATTATTAGAGCTATACATATAGTACACAACGAAGTTAAATAATGTTTTATACTTTTTACAATATTATATAAGAGCTTACTATTTTTTTAATACGTCATAACTTAATAGAAATTTTTTTGACACTAGTTATAAATTTCAATGAATTATAGAAAAAACTTAAAAACTAAAAAACTAAATATTGAACTCACAGACTTTATATTTTTTAAAATAAACTAAAAATTTAGCAAAAGCTTGAAGTAAATTAAAAAATGTTTATAACAAAACATAGCAATACTCACCGAACTGTCAATTATAAATTGTAAAAACCAATAAGTTCCTTTAAATATTAATCCAGTGTTCAAAAGCTAATTTTTAAAATATTGATGTTTTGAAAAACTTTTTTTAAAAATGTTTTCTATCATTTCTATAAATAATTCTATTTGTATACAGATAAATTAAATAAAAAATTGTGAAAAATCTTAACACGATTTAATATGGAATTTATGTTAATGGTAAAATAACTTGATCTGTAGTTATTTTAGTTTTGATTTTAGTTAAACTTTTTTTGATTTTTACATAAATAGATTTTTTAAATAATAATGGGAAGTTATTTTTTCGTATTTACTTTGCTTCAAGCAGCAACAACAGCATCATATTTTAAAAGATGCACGCTTTTTAATATTTTAACTAAAGAGTGGTTCATATGGGGTCAATTGTATTTGTATTGCATTAACTTAAGTGTAGGTTTCAGAGTTAATTTATTTATTAGCTTATTAACTCAGTTTTATTAGGAAAAATTAACTTTTATTTTAACATATTAGGTTGATAATGGTTCACCAGGATTATTTGATGATAGTTGTGATACTGGTTCTTGTAAAGAGGTAAAAAACAAAAATATCACACATTATAAATACGTTGTTTGTGAGTAAATGCTTTTAAATCTTTTAGATGTTCAAATTTCATTTAGTTTTTTTAGTCGTCTTAATTATTAGTCTTATACCAGTAAGTAAGAGAAATCCATATATATATATATATATATATATATATATATATATATATATATATATATATATATATATATATATATATATATATATATATATATATATATATATATATATATATATATATATATATATATATATAATATATATATATATATATATACATGTATATATATATATATATATATATATACATATATATATATATATATATATATATATATATATATATATATATATACATATATATATATATATATATATATATATATATATATATATATATATATATATATATATATATATATATATATGTATATATACATATATATATATATATATATGTATATATACATATATATATATATATATATAATATATATATATATATATATATATATATATATATATATATGTATATATATATATATATATATATATATATGTATATACATATATATATATATATATATACATATATATATAATATATATATATATATATATATATATATATATATATATATATATATATATATATATATATATATATATATATATATATATATATATATATATATATATATATATATATATATTTATGTATATATATATAAGTACGCGTTTAAATACATTTTGGACTTTGCTATTCTAAAGTTGAACTTAAAAATGACCTGAGAGTAACTGTTTTGGCGTAGACTAAGAGTGATTGTATAGTTTGAAATGCTCAATATTTGTTTAAGTGTACTAATGCATACGGCATCAAGGTATTCCTCAATTTGAAGGATACTATGGATCCGCATGATTTTTTTTTTGTACCATAAACTGTTCAATGCTGTTAATTACATTTTTTTTGCAAAAATTTACTATAGTTAAGCATATTCAGTCTATCTTTATCTCCGTGCACCATTATGTGAAACCAATGTATTGTTGTTAACAATATTTGTTTTACAGTTTTCAAGATTGCTAATTTCCAAATATGAAACAAACTCCAAACATTTATACTTATATTTCTGTATATTATTTTGTTTATACTTTTGACAAATAGGAATACTTTGCGAAAAATTACGATTATTGGAGTCTGGAAACAAAAAAAGCCCCAAAATTTTCGCATTGAAATTTTGGGTCTTTTTTGCGCCAAAATTATAACCATATAAAATAACACCCTCAAATTGAAGAGGGTTCAAATTTTGTATGGTCATAATTTTTGAACACTGAAATATTTTATTATGAAAAATATATAAGAAGTTCGCACCATGTTTGGATCTCAAAGACCAAAAAATGCTAGATCCGCCTCTACCTTTTAACGGCGTAAACTCAACAGCTTAAAGAATTGAAATAAAAACGTTTAAGGACTGGTAATATATTTTTGTTCTAACTTTGAATTTTGTCAATTGTTAAAGAGTTTCTAATTTATTCTTTTAATAAGATTTTGAGCCCTAAACGCTTATCATTGCCGTTTATCATCCATTTTGAGATATGAACTCTAAGAATTTTAATTTAAGATATGAAATCTGAAAATATATATTTTTTAATTTGAGATATGAAATCTAAAAATTTTAATTTGTTACAAGCTCTTATTGATCAAAATCTTGGTAAATATGTGAAATATGTGAAATATATGAAATGGTATATGTTTGAAGATATTAAGTAAATGAATATGTTTGAAGATATTAAGTTATCTTTGAAAGTGTTAAAACGGTTTTCTTATTTTTAATTCGCTTAATCAACTTGTACCATTTTCCACACGTGGGTGTTACACTCTCGATATTATTTCCACTAATGTACCCAAACAGTATAACAAAGCAAAAAAGCTCATACCACTGAGTTGCTCTAATCACTGTACAATTTTGCTAAAATCTATTAAAGTGCTGCCTCCCAATTTGTGAAAAATTTCTATAAGAAAATTTAGTGCAAAGGTTCACGTGAAAATTTACAAGTGTAAATAGATCACTACTCTTTCAATATCATGATAATGTTGATTCCATGGTTTCTTGTTTAACGAAAAAAAGTCATTGCTCTTTGAGAAAAACTCTGGCAACAGCAAGATCAAAGCGATTGTCAAGATCAAAGTTGGCCTTTAATGAAGGTTATACCATCAAAAAGAAAAGTAAAAATATTGATAATATATAAAGCGATTTGAAAAATCAAAAAATTTCACTTACTCCGAAGCCATTAAGTTAAATGATACCTTCGTAAAAGCGTTCGAGCCAGAGGATATAGATCAACTTGATAGCACTAACAACAATTATGATCCTGCCTCATTTTATGCAACTTATAAATATGATATCTATCTAGCATTAACAAAAATTAAATCACCAACTAGTGTACCAAACGGTGTCGGAACAGTCCTAAAAGATCACGCCACCATTTTCGCTGCCCCACTAATGCTAATCTACAATTAAAGCTTTTCTCAACTCAAGTTTCGTCTGAATAGAAAAAAGATCTTGTAATTCTAATTAAAAATAAGACAAATCTCAGTTCTTTGCAGTGCTGCAAAGAGTTGACATTCATGACCATGCAAAAATAACACCCCCTCCCCTCGTCATTTTTAAGTTGTTGGAAAATTTGCATGGTCATAACTTTTGTAGTTTACAATATTTTTTTACAAAATTTAAAATCTGTCGATAAATTTAAATTTAGTTTTGGATAGTAAAGTTGAAAATTTTACTAAATCAGTGCCATCATGTTTGGGCAGGGCGAGGGAGGGTTGCAAGCATTTTAGGACTTTTTTGTTCCTAGGCCTCTGTCGTTCCAAATTTCTGCAAGGCCTCCTCATTTGGCTTAGGTATGGGAATATTTAAGTTTGCAATTTGCACAACGTGCAAAAGTGTCCTATCTGAAGCATCAAAAAATCCTGTGGACGCCCATGGAAGGCAGAATTAAATCCTCTCCCAACAGCCTAAATTTTTTTTTTTTTTTTTTTTTAACATCTTCACTTCCAACAAGGCTGCAAGCAACCACTATAAGAGTTGGAAGTTACTGGAAGAGAAAAGACTAAATCTGTAGAGCAAGATAACGATTGACTGATGACTTAAAAGATTGCAAATTATATGAATCAGGAAAGCAAGATGAAGGAAGCGAATTCCAAAGAACTGATGTTCGAGGAAAAAAACTAGAAGAATAAGAGTTTTTGAAGCACTTAGGAACAGTCACAGAAAAAGGATGAGACTTAATTGAATGGCGAGTAACACGAGAATGAATTTTAGTAGATGGCACAAGGGACGCTAGCTCTTTAGAGCAGTGCCCATTATAGTATTTGTAGAAAAGAGAAAGAGAAGCAACATTACGACGATGTGACAAAGGTTGGAGATTGGCTGCCAGAGCAGGTCCAACTATGTTTGCAATTCGTTTTTGCACCTTGTCTAAAAGAGAAAGAGCATCATTAGAAGATCCGCCCCAGATGTGGCAACAGTATTCCATACAGGGACGGATTTGAGATTTATAGAGATAGAGAATAGAATCTGGAGTAAGAAAGTGTCGAGCTCGATAAAGAGATGCAACCTTAGCAGATGCTAATTTTGCAATGGATTTGATATACGGTTTAAAAGAAAGATCAGAAGTAAGAGTTAATCCTAGAAGATGAATGGTAGATGACTCATCTAGTACATTACCATTCATAAATATAGGAAGATCTAAATTATTACGATAACGATTGGCCGAATAAAATTGAGTTTTATCTGAATTAAAGTTCACCAGCCACTGTGAGCCCCAAGCTGTAGCAGAAGTGAGATCCTTTTCAAGCTCAGATACCCCCTCCAAGCAATCAGAGAGTGTAGGCTTCTTATCATGACAAGAGTAAATGGTAGTGTCATCAGCGAATAATGCCACCTTAGATGTGAGAATATCTGGAAGATCGTTAATGTAAATTAAAAAGAGTATAGGGCCAAGAATTGAACCTTGAGGAACCCCTGAAGTTACAGGATGTGAAGAAGAGTGTTGTCCATCGAGGACAACTTTTATACTACGATTGGAAAGAAAGGACTCAATAATCTTAAAGACGTTACCAGCTACACCATAAGAAGAAAGCTTATGGAGAAGACCAGCATGCCAAACTTTATCAAAAGCTTTAGAAATGTCAAGTGCGATAGCCTTAACCTCTCCACCTCTATCTAATGCACGGTAAAACCTATCGGTTATTACTGATAGCACATCAGCTGTAGAACGAGAAGACCGAAATCCATATTGATGATCAGAAAGTAAGTTATTTGATTCTAGATGAGAGATTAAGTGTTTGTTGATTAAAGATTCAAAAACCTTGCTTATGACAGGAAGAAGACTAATGGGACGGTAGTTAGATGAATCAGATCGCTCTCCGGAATTTTTGAAAATAGGGATAACAGATGCTGCTTTCCAGCATGATGGAAAACAAGACTCTGATAAGCACTTGTTAAATAGTTTAGAAAGTATGGATGAAAGCTCCGGAGAACACCTCTGCAAGACTACAACAGGAATGTTGTCAGGACCACAAGCTGTTGAAGAGTCTAAGCAGGAAATTACTTTAGATACAGAAGCTGAAGTGATGCGAATGTCAAGCAAGGGATCAACCTGTTTGACGGCTATGTCAGGTAAAACGCAACTAGTGGAATCAAGAGATGATATTGATGAAAAGTGCAATCTTGGGATGAAGGAGAGCGATATAGAACAAAGAGAAAGGCGATAGAGTGAAGTTGTGCTAAACGAAAGCACATAAATTAAAATATGTTGTTATCTTTAAATACCCATGATGAAAAAATGAACAAGTATCAATTGCAAATTAACATTGACTTACTTTTTTTTTTTTTGAGCATATTTTAATTAGCAATTTGCTGCAAGTTTAATCTTTTCATAGTTTGCACAGTGTTTACACAATCGGACAGAATTGACTATTTTGATACAAATTTTGTATCAAAATTGTCAATTCTGGCCGATTAGTTATTAGTTTTGATACAAAACTAATAACTAATTTAGTATTAGTGCTATATTCATCAAATTTAGCATGACTACAAGGTATGCGGTTCTTATAAAACTGATGTGTTTAATATTTAGCTGTTATAAATATTTGCAACAGCCTGTTTTAGGAAGTTAGAGATTTTCCCTTTGAGCTATATTTAAAAAATTTGCTTCAAGCACAAGTATGATGATTCTTATGAAAAAAAATAATTTTTTGTTTGGTTTCTGTGAATAACTAATTTTTCATAGTTACAACCTATTTTACTCAGTTGAAGATCTTTTATTAGTGTTACATTTACTAAATTTGTATTTGATACCTGGGAAATTTATTTTTTAATTGGTTGCAGTATATACCTAATTTTTCCAAGAAACAACCTATTTTTGGTAGTTTTTTTAGTAGCAGATTTTTTATTTGATAACTATATTTGGCATGTCTATTAGTATGAGATCTTTGCTGCTCATAAAAACAGTTTTTATATTGAGTTGCTTTGGTTACCTCATTTTGTATAGAAAAACTAGATGGGATACCATATGGTTTCCTAAATTTACTATGCAAAACTAGTTGACCATAGCAAGGTATTCAAATAAATTAAACTTTATTTTATTCCATATCAAATCACCTAAAGGCTCCCAGGGTATCACCTCAGATTTGCTTTAAATTTTGACCACATAGGTCTTATGAAAAAAATACAATCCAAAAAATTTCAGCTTGATTGACCAATTTGTTCAAAAGTTATGATTGAACTAAAAATGACCAAAATCCAAAAAATTTGTGTATCAGGAGCTTACAGCAGTTTTTTTCAATTTTTGAAAAACCATAACTTTTTAAATAAAAATGTGATCACCCGAAATTTTGTAGGGTAATAGTTTTTCACCCAAATAATCCATTATTGCTGTTGTTTTTGACTGATTTTTTTACAGTTTTTGATTTATTGTATTTTAAAGTTGCTAAGTATTTCTTAATTATAAATATTTTTTTAAACTTTAACGTGTTACAGTTTAATACTTACTTATAGAAAGTGGATTTTTTTGTTACCTTTGTGTACTTAGGGTCACCACTTGTTAGAATAATAAAAATTATACATTAAAAATTAATTTAGCACATGCAGCAGCCTATTAAAAAATCACTTTTTTTTTAAACTATGATAAATTACATCAACTTTGCTGGCACAGAAAGTAGCGTAAACAGTTGAAATAAATTATGAAACTTTTTAATGTCAAGGTTCTATATATAGAAAATGACCAAAAAAAATGTAAAGACCTATACTCTGTTAGGACATAATTGTAACTCTTTGAAAGTGATGATACTTTCAAAATGTTATTAGATGAATGTTATTAGACTATGAGCTAGCCTTAGGTCATAGTCTAATAATTAGTCATTGAGATGACAGTAGTATATTTTTTGTTTATCTCTGAATGAATATATTCTTTGAGATTTAATATGTTTATGTCTTTTTTAAACTTTTTAGATTAGTAATAAAAATTAAAAAATAGTAAAAAATGACAGAGAAATGTTGTGTGGGGAAATTTTTAAATGAAGAGTGCGACAATATGTATTATTGTAGAATGATTGGAAGAATAAAACTAAAAGATATTGCGAACACAGAGTTGAAGTTTTAATTCAAAGAATTGGACACACTTTTAAACTAAATCAGGAGATATGTTTTTACCATGAAAAAGCCTATATTTCTAGATATGAAGCGCTTCAAAAATACTGCTGTGAAAAAAATTATAAAGGGATTGTGTAAAGTCGATATTTTAACAATAAGTTAATTTAAGATCAAACCTGGTCAAAAACTTTGTACAAACTGATTGAATGAATTCAAACTTGAACAAATTTCAGGAAAATTTAGTCAAGAAAATAAAGACAAAGATGTTGATGATGATGAGTTTAATTTTTCAGACCTAAATAAGACAGTTTTAAATAAGAGTGCTTTTTTACTGGAAATATCTCCTCTAAAAAATGTAAGTAAACGTGACAAATTAGAGTATGGAAAGCAAAAAGTTAAAAAACTGGAAACAAGTATGACAAACCTAGTAGCATCAGCATTGGATATAGACCCAAAAGAAATAATATCTGAGAAAAAGCAAAAGTACATTAACTGTAATGATTTAGACAAACTTATAGATGCATTAAAGGAAAAAGGAAAAATCAGTTTGAATGAAAAAGTTCCGTTACTAACATTAAGAAAAAGTTCCGTTACTAAAATTAACTCCTGATAGTTGGTCAATTAAAAAAACTTGTAATGTATTTTCAGTTTCAGACCATCTTGTTAAGAAAGCTAGAAAGCTGAAAAATGAAAAGGAAATACTTGCTAAACCTGAGGCTAAAAAAGAACATCCATTGGAGGATATTGTATTGCAGATAGTCATTGCAATATATGAATCTGACGAATACACTAGACAATGTCCAGGACTTTGTTTCTGTGCGTATAAATAATGTTAAAGTTCATAAACAAAAACACTTAATATTAGTTCGTTTAAAAGAACTTCATTTGGAATTTAAGAAATTATACCCACAAAGTTGGATCCAGCAAGTTCTGTGAACTAAGGCCAAAGTGGTGCCATACTGTTGATAGCAGTGGAAGCCACTAAGTTTGTGTATGTTCTTACTATCAAATTGCTAAATTGATGTGCTTTGCTCTTCTTAACAGCCATTTAATATATTACAAAGATTTAATGAAAGTATGCGTTTGTAACATAGATAGTCAAAACTGGATGTTTCATCTATGTTCCAACTGCCCTGGTAAAATAAATTTGAAGACTTACTTGAAAAATGTGTTTGAAAAAAAGAATGATTTTGATGATCAGATCACATATAAACAATGGATATCAACTGACCGAACTGCACTTATTACAGTCCAAACAAGCATTAGTGAATTTATTGAAACTTCAAGTGAAACTTTGTATGAACTTTGTCACCACTACTTTATCAAAGAAGCACAGTCTTCCTTCTTATCAGAGACAAAACAAACATTAGACCAATATACCTGCATTATTCTGCAGTTACAAATCAGATTCTCACACCAAAAGTATACATGGGTTGAAAAAGACATCAAAGGTGTTAACATATTTAATCTTTCAAATAATGATATCAGTAACCATGAAACAACTCTTAACCTTCAGAAATGATATAAAGGGATGCGTACAGTTCCAGGAATAAAAATTATATTTGAGGTATAAATTTTGCATGTGGTAAGTGGTATTTTTTTGTTTTCCTTTTAAAAATATCATCACTCTCAAAAGACTACAATCATGCCATAAGATAGAGTATAGGCCTTTACATTTTTTTTGGTCATTTTCTATATATAGAACCTCAACATTAAAAAGTTTCATCATTTATTTCAACTGTTTACGGTATTTTCTATACAAGCAAAGTCAATGTAATTTATCATAATTTTTAAAAAAAGTGATTTTTAAATATGCTGCTGCATGTGCTAAATTAAATTTTAATACTTAGCTTTTATTATTCTAACAAGTGGTGACCCAAAGGTAACAAAAAAATTCACTTTCTATAAGTAAGTAATAAACTGTAACACGTTAAAGTTCAAAAAAATATTTATAATTTTGCAATACTTAGCAACTTTAAGGTATAATAAATCAAAAACTGTAAAAAATCAGTCAAAAACAACTGTAACAATGAATTATTTGGGTAAAAAACTATTACACTACAAAATTTCAGCTGATCACTATTTTTATTTAAAAATTTATAGTTTGTCAAAAATCGAAAAAAAACTGCTGTAAACTCCTGATACACAAATTTTTTGGATTTTGGTCATTTTTAGTTCAATCATAACTTTTGAACAAATTGGTCAATCAAGCTGAAAATTTCTTGATTGTATTTTTTTCATAAGATCTGTGTGTGGTCAAATTTTAAAGCAAAGCTGAGATGGTACCCTTGAGAACTTTCAAAAAACTTGGTGATTTGATATGGAATAACCCGTTTATATTAATTACATAACCAGTTTTTTACACATAACTTTATAAATTGTTTCCTAGCATCCCCACATATTCTAAGTTGAACCTTTTAAAAAATAAATAGTCGATATTTTTAATAAAGAAAACGTTCGTTTGTTCAAAATTATGTTTTATTTATTTTTACAAGATATGTATTTATTAATGACAACACAATAATAAGTAATATAGAATAAAACAAAGCTCTTATATATATAACAGGACAACATAAAAGTTTTTTTTCTTGCACTGTGTTGGTGGTAACTTTTGAAATCTTTACTACAATCCTCTTGAGCTTCTTCCGACATAAGATCAATAGGCAACATCATTCATCTGTTTACGGGTTCATCATACTCTGTTGTTGCCTCTATAGTCCTGCTGTACAACCTACCCAACATCTACCATACACTTCATACATTAATTTTGCAACACACCAAAACAACAGCAGCAAATAGTATTTAAATAGTTGTAGAACTATCCATAAGTTTACTAATTTTGCTAAATTTTGTTCCTAAAGAGAAGTAATCAAAATCTACAATCTGTATACCAGTAGGATTGCCTCATGATGTGATAATACTTTTTAAAGTTAAAAAAGTATCTTCAGTCATTATTCCTAAATCAGTTTTCACAAGTTTAACAGCAATTCGACTTCATTCAATACAACGTTTTTTTAAACCTTGTAAAAAGTTCATCAAATCAGATACAATCTGATAGCACAGAACAGATTACTTAACGTGTCAAAGATGATTAATAGTTTACAAAAAAGAGTGGTCTATAAATAGCAAACAAACAAATAAAAGAGTGGTCTATAAATAGCAAACAAAAAAAAAAATCAAATCAAAGTAAATAAAATTTTTTGAATATTTCACATTAAAACTACATCTCAACTCCTGGTTGTTTTTATTTTTTTAAATATTTTATTTATTTATTTATTATGTTATTATCTTTTAATTGTATTATTATTAAATCATTTTATTATTTTATTGCTATACTTTATTGCTATAGAATTCTTTATTGTTATTATTAACATGATTATTATTGCTATTATTATTATTATTATTATTATTATTATTATTATTATTATTATTGTTATTATTATTATTATTATTGAAATGTTAAAATCCCCACAAAATTTATTTAGTTTTAGAGCTGGAGTGCACTCTAATATGCAAGTAGCTGCAACTTAAACTAGTTTTGACTAGAACTTTCTAGTGTCTTCTGCAACCTTTTTGTAACTCTCTGCAATCTTAAACCTTTTGCAACCTTTATATACAATGATCCTATCCACTTTTTACAAAACGTTAAAATTTGCTTACTTTGTATATTTGTTTATTTCTGTTCAATAAGCATTAAGAAAAATAAGGTGATAAATTATAATGGCACCAAAAAGGGTTATATGTGATATAATTTGCTACCTTAAGGGGTAAAAGGGTTTAAGGTTCTATTTAAACGGTATAGTTTTTAGCCCTAAGGGTTAGGATATGCAATATACCCTAAAGTTAGGATATTTGATGTACTCTTAAGGTTATTTTTGCTATTTTTGTCTGTGATATTAATAAGGAGATTTAGTAAGAAGATGAT
The DNA here is from genome assembly GCF_022113875.1 of Hydra vulgaris. Classification (NCBI taxonomy): domain Eukaryota; kingdom Metazoa; phylum Cnidaria; class Hydrozoa; order Anthoathecata; family Hydridae; genus Hydra; species Hydra vulgaris. The sequence goes on along the minus strand of NC_061160.1, from coordinate 49,631,841 downwards.
GAAACTTGACTGTAGCTTATGATGTAGTACGTTATAAATACTATTGTACTTTATTTTCAAAGATACAAAAAGAAGTTTTCTTTTAGTCTACAAAAAATTAAAAGTAACCAAATAACTCAGATTATCATATTATAAGCATTAGTCTATAATGACTTTGAGTATTTCATTACTTAAAAAATATCTTTAAAAAGATCAGCTATTAAATATACTTAAAAAAAAACTGAAAAAAAAAGAAGTAATATACATTAGGGTAAAATTTGAGCACCTAAATGTCTATTTATTTGTACTTTTCTATCATTGTTTGTTTACATGAAATATTATTGCCAACACTTAAGGAAAACTGAAGGAAAACTCTTGCTAACACAAAAAAAAAAACTACAGATTTGTTGTTATTTTTTTTGGAAACATTTTTGGACTTCCAAAAAAAAAACCAGGAGCAGCCAACTTATAAACAAAACAGTGCTTTATTCTTTTGCCTAAATAAAATATATATATATATATATATATAATATATATATATATATATATATATATATATATATATATATATATACATATATATATATATATATATATATATATATATATATATATTATATATATGCATATATATATATAATATATATATATATATATATATATATGTATATATATATATAAATATATATATATATATATATATATATATATATATATATATATATATATATATATATATATATATATATATATATATATATATATATATATATATACTATATATATATATATATTATATATATATATATATATATATATATATATTAATTATTACATAACAACTTATGAGTTATTATTTTTAGCATCATAATTTTTACATGAGAATTTGTAACTGCATTTGTAAATTTGTTTCCTCAATTATTATTAAAGGGCATATTAAAAAAAATTCCAATAATTTTTTTTTAAATCTTTTGTTTTTATAGTGTATGATGGCATGTAACCTTGAGCTTCCATTCAATCTTTCTAACTGTCTGTGGAATTGTAATGTAAATTTATATATATATATATATATATATATATATATATATATATATATATATATATATTATATATATATATATATATATATATATATATATATATATATATATATATATATATATATATATATATATATATATATTTATATATATATACATATATATATATATGTATATATATATATATATATATATATATATATATATATATATATATATATATATATATATATATATATATATATATATATATATATATATATATATATATATACATTTGTTAAATTTTTGTATTTAACAAAAATAACTACTAATACCATGGTTCTAATAAGATGTTATTCAAATTTTAATTAAGAATTCTAATTCATGTAAACTTGGATGTCTCTTCTACAGCCATACTACAGATAAAGGTTTCATAATTTTTTCAATTCTTTTTTAAATTTTTTACTTGGTAAAATACATTATAAAAATAACCAGTGTTATTGAGCTTCATTTTATTTAATATAATTCTCTTTGTTTTTATATTTATCTAGTTTAAAAATTGTTAGAAATTTCAAGTTTCAAATTTTATTGAATTATTTTTCTTAAGATAAAATATTATAAATTGGCCCAAATAAATTTATTTTTAGAAAATGTTCAATTTAATGAACAGAGCAAGCCTGGTATGAATTTTACTTTTAATTTGACTTCAATAAAAAAGGAATGTTTAAACACAAGTTTTTTGTTAAAAAGAGATTTTGTACTGAGTATATATCTGATTACTTTCATTATAAAAAATGGCATCAATTCTACAGAGATTGTACTAGGTTTAGTAAGTTTTTATCACTTTAATTTATTGATAGAGTGTAGGGTGATGTGACATCAAATGACAATCATTTTTTATCTTGAATTTATTAGCAGAGTCAAAATGTTTTTAACTCACAGAAGCAAAATCTTTGTGACAATCTTAACAACATATCTAATCATGATATTGGAACTGAATTTCAATTAAATATCTATATAGTTAACTATAATGGATACAACAAATCAATTAATCAATTTTCAAACTTTGCAGGTATATTTAAAAAAATTAATTTAAAAACATTATTGAGAGATTTTTATTAACCGATAAAAGATCAAGAATAAAATAACTTCAGAATTATAATAGAATCAATATTATTTTATTTTTGCCATAAACTCTTGATTGTATATTTGGTGAGATATGTTTTTTGGTTTTTAGATATTTGGCTTGTTCCTACTAACTTTATAAGAAAGAAAATATGTTGTTTTGAGTTTCATAAAAAAAATTTAATAACAAATTTTCATTGTTTGGTTAAATTGTAGCCTTTCGGTTTTTTTTTTTTTTTTAATGTGGTATATCAGCGAGTATTTTAAGAATTATTGAATTTTTTCTAATCACATTATAAAAAATTTCCTTGATGGACTACATTCTCCTTCATTTCCAGCAACTTCTTGGGTAGTGGTTTGTGTAACATGTTGTTCCTTGTATATAATAATGATCTTCTTAATAATCATGCCTTTAAATTGGCAGATGAGACAGTTTATTTTGTTTTGATTCTTTACAAAGTTTTGATTTTTTACAAAAAGTCATCACTTTTTTTCTTTATTCAGCTTGGGGATTACAGTGGCTGGTGAACTTTAACTCTCTGAATTAAACTGAGTCTTCTAATTACATCTTATTGAGTTATACTTTTCTACAATCTTTCATGAAAGATATATATAACCCATTGCAAAATTAACATCTACTAAGTTTGTTTCTTTTTTATTGCGCTTGCCAATTTCTTATTCTTGAATCTATGATATGCTTATATCAATTTCTTATTTGTCCTTATATAAAACACTCTCATCATATTTGGCTTTTTCTGTAAGCTTTTAAAGCCCTCTTTCTTTTAGGTCTAAAATGTTTTTGGGTATGCTATAGCTACCAATCTTAATACTCTATCCCATTGTTGTGAAATTTCTTTTTTTTTTTCTAAATGTACTACCATGGTTGCTGCTCATGCAAGTTATCATTACTTGTTCTATCAGCCAAAATTACTTGTTCCATCATGCTATAAAATGATTGACAATTAGAGCTTGTAATGTTAATATTTATGCAGGAAAGATATTTATTACAGCTAAAAAAAAATCAGTTTTTATATTCTTATGCTTCATGTTATAAAATTTTGCCTTTATTATAATTATTATTTTTATAATAAATTTATTTTTGATTAAAACTACTACTTTCATAATCAATTTTGTCTTCATTGTAATTATTATCTGTATAATAAATTTAGTATTCATTATACTTACAAATGAACAAAATTATTTCTGTTTATCAATGCGGCTTTTTAGAGCGTAGATCCTCCACCAATAATATATAAACAACCATATAGATCCTAGGAACTTGTAAACAGATGCTGACAACTTAAACTTTTTTCTAAGTTTTTTACATTTGCTGCTACACATTACTCTACAAGTTGTCATGCCTAAAAACTTATTTCAAGTAACATAGATATGTTACTTGAAATAAGTTATCTTTAATAATAATTATATATAGTAATAATTATATATAGTAATAATTTACTAACCGTTATCTGTGTGAAGTAGGAGGTACAAATGTAAAACAAAGGTTTTATTATAAAACATAGAAACAAGGTCAGCATTTTTTTGCCGACCTCAAACACTATATATATATTAAGTTGGGGTTCGTCATAATGGAGGAATAAAGGGGGAATAGAAACTAACTCAATATATAATCTAAATATATATATTAATAATATGAAGCGTGCTTTTATATAACTCTACTTAATTACTTAATGGTCCGCAAGTAAATAACAAATACAACGACCGCGTAGATGACATCACTGTAACACCCCCACATGATGTCAAAATCTAAATTTACGAAAAAAGTCAAGTTTTAAATATAACGTCTCTAAATACTTTCATAGAGTCTCTTTTAAATGGTTTCGTAAAAATATCTGTTAAGTTTCCGTTTGAAGGTACATATTACAAGATTATCGTTCCATTATGAATATACTCTCTTATAAAATGGTATCGTATATCAATGTGTTTTGAACGTGAATACTTTTGATTTGCACTGGTTCAAAGATATCTACAAATAAATCCTTCAGAAATTAGGTAAGGTATGTTACCTCTTGACATGTGGCAGACATTGCCATATACTCAGCTTTGCATGTTGACAGAGAAACAAAAGCTTGTTTCTTGGATTTCCATGCTATGATTGGTCCATTCTGGTAAAGACTAAGACAATAACCAGTAATGTTTCTTCTATCATCGCAGGATGCTCCCCAATCTGCATCACAAAATGCATTCAAACTAATACTTTGTTGCGTTTTTCTAAAAATTAAGGAATAGTCCAGAGTACCTTTTATATATTGAAAAACATGTTTAAGCATTGTCCAATCTCTGTTATTTGGTTTCGACTAATTTTGTGATAATTTTGTGACAACAAAACTAAGGCCAGGGCGAGTACATATCTTTGCATAAACTAAACTTCCTACCATTTGACGATAAAGTTTGTCTGAATTTATTTTGTTTTGCAGCTCTTCATCGTATGATTTAGGTTCGTTTCACATGGTGTTATTCTAGGTTTACAATTTCCCATTCCATATCTTTGTAATACATTAGTGAGGTAAACCTTTTGGTTCATATTTATTTTGTCAACACTTTGAACATAAGTTATTCCAAGAAAACTTGATATTTTACCTAAATCTTTCATTTTAAATTTTTGGTTATTTTGGTCTTTCTTTAAAATAGTTCATGGCTTTAGTGGAACTGGTGGCTATAATAATATCATCCAAATTAAAACAATAACTTTTGAATAATTTTCATTGTATATAAAAACACATGGGTCGGAATCAGATTGAGTAAAACTCATTTCAATAAGACAATCTTTTAATAACTTATTCCAGTTTCTCCCACTTTTTTTAAGACCATAGAGTGACTTATTCAACTTCCAAATTAATTCACTATTAGCTTGTTCATAGCCAGGTGGTTGCAATACATAAATTTCACATTCTATTGGAGCATGTAAATATGCACTTTTTGCATCCATTTGGTGTACAATTAGATTTTTATGTACAGATATATTCATAATTATCCTGAACGATTCAATTCTAACTGTGGGTGAAAATGTTTCAGAGTAATCAACTCCTTCAAATTGAGTAAAACCTTTTGCTACATATCAAGCTTTATATATTGGATTATCAGGCCCACCTTTCATTGAGTAAAGGCATCTCCCTTCTATAAAGTTTTTACATTTTGGTAAGGTAGTAAGAGTGTACGTATGGTTTTCATTTAATGATTTTATTTCTTCATCCATTGCTTTCCTCCACTTACAGGCTTCTTTGCTTTGAATGGCATCACTGTAAGAAGTGGGTACTTTTACACAATAGCAGTAGTCAATATATTTAATGCAATCATTGCTTTTAGAATAGTCAATAATAGAATCATTTAAATATTTTGGTGGTCTTCTAGTTCTTTCTGGGTTCCTACAGTTTTTAGTAGATTGTAGCTGTAGGTTGATGCTGAGATTTTTGGTATGAGTTTTCGATTTAATCTTCATCTATATCATTTGAAGTTATAAGTCAAAAATTTTCAGTAAACTTTACTAATCTATGCTTTAGAACAGAATTTGTTTGTTTTTCTAAAGTACAAGTTTTACAAAAATTACTATTACTATTGGTAATCTTCATACCTTCAACAACTTTTTCTAATTTCTTCAAATCAGCGAAATTAAAATGTCCTATGCCATGTATCAATGGTTTCTTTTCGAACTTTACTCGTTGAAATTTTGAGTAAATAATATAATCTACTTTTCTGGTATATTGGGAATATTGTCCCATTTTTAGCAATCAATTCTCCATTATTACCTTTGAAGTTGACAATTGCACCTTTTTGTGAAGCAGCTTGAACAGAAAATATACAATTAGGGGAACTTGGTATAAATACGGCATTTTCTAGTTTAACTTGAACTACATTTCCATCCTCAGTAGTTAATTCTACTGAAATTGTTCCTCGTTTTTGGACCACATTGTTAGTTTTTGTACCATCAACCAACTCAATATAATGTTCATCTGGTTTAAAATGTTCATCCAGGTAAATAAAATATTTTTCACTATTAACTATATGAGTTGTTGCTCCGCAATCAACAAGGAATGATTCATTTTCAGATAAAAGTTACATATTTCCTTCATCAACTTTAAATACATAATTTTGATCTGTTACTTTTTTAGCTTTAACTTTTTCCTGTTGCTGATTACAATAAGATTTGTCATTATGAGTGCTTGATTTACACAATTTATACCATTTTCTTTCTTTGTTTTTATAACAATCTATAGATTTGCCATCTGAAGTGCCACATCTATAACATTTTGCAACATTTTTATTTTTAAATTTCACAGTATTTTTCATAATACTGCTTATAATTGGTTCAACCTGATTACTTCTTGAATTTTCAGTTTCTTTAAAGTTTCTAAGTACCTGTTTAAATTTTTGGAAACACTTAACAGTTTCTGATTGTGTTACAACCGCAATAAAAGATTTATATTCATTTGGTAATCCCTATAAGACCATTGCTACTAAGATATATATATATATA
>NC_061160.1:49595091-49624220 GCF_022113875.1 Hydra vulgaris | reverse complement strand
TATATATATATATATATATATATATATATATATATATATATATATATATATATATATATATATATATATATATATATATATATATATATATATATATATATATATATATATATATATATATATATATATATATATATATATATATATATATATATATATATATATATATATATATATATATATATATATATATATATATATATATATATATATATATATATATATATATATATATATATATATATATATATATATATATATATATATATATATATATATATATATATATATATATATATATATATATATATATATATATATATATATATATATATATATATATATATATATATATATATATATATATATATATATATATATATATATATATATATATATATATATATATATATATATATATATCATGGCCTACTTAAATACACGGCCTTCTAATCTGCTTAAATCGAAAAAATATAGAAGGCCAGTTGAAATAACGTATATTCTATTATATGGACAGACTCTCTCAAAATATTTTAAATTTTGCGCTATAAATGTTAAGTAAGTAAATCTGACACCGGATAAAAGTTTTTGCGTTAGATTGTAAACTGTATTGTTATTTGTGACTACTTTTTAATTATTAATAATAATAATGGTTAATAAATGCTGTGTTGTTGGTTGTACCTCTAATTATAATTTTTTGGTTTTCCAAAAGATGATGACTTAAGAAAGTTATGGGTTAGATTTGTAAACAGAAATTTCTGGACTGTCACTAAATCATCTGTGATCTGTTTAAAACATTTTGATGAAAATTTAATACACAAAAGAGCATCAGCAAAACGATTTCGTTTGTTGTATAATTTGAAGCCTGTTCCTACAATATATCCGGCTAGCATAGCAACGGCTTCACTTCCAGTTATGTCTGTACCAAGAAAATCACCAACTAAAAGAATTTTTCAAGAAGATGAATCAGAAATTTTTATCAAATGATGTTATTGAAGATCTTAATTCTCTTACAGTTGCTGATTCACCAACAGGATATTCATTTTCCAAATTTGATGATTGTGTTGTGTTCCATAAAATTATTCAAAATGAACTTCACATACCTCAAGTTGCTGAATGTATTCGTATTGACAAAAATCTTCACGTTAAACATTTTTATAAAAATCTTCCAGTCTCTTTACCACCTTGGTTTAGAGTAACCCACCAATGTGTGTTAAAGAGAAGGAGTATGCTGGAAAACTTTAATTAACATTTTAGCATCGAAAAAGAGATGCTGTCTTCTATTCTTGAAGAACTTAAAAGTTACCAAGTAAAAAAAAAATCAAATTTATTCTTCAAATATGCTTCAATTTGCCTTGATGCTGCATTACACATCATTGCAAACATATAATTTACTGCTGAAGGAATTCCCACTTCCATCTATATCACTGTTAGGCAAGCTTAAAGCAGGTGAAATTGATTCTATGAAAGTTTTAAAGTTGTTACATGAAAATGGGAGCTTATCAAAAGATCTTTTAAGAATTTTTGATGAAATGTATTTGCAAAAATGTGCTGAATATTCTGGCGGAGATATAATTGGGGTTAGTGAGGAAAATGAATGCTATAGAAGCATTGTTTCCTTCATGGTAGTTGGTTTAAAAGAAAATATCTTTTGTGTTGTCAAAGCAGTTCCAATTATAAAATTAAACAGTGATTGGTTGAAGACTGAAATTCTTAACCTGATTCAATCTTTAATAAAAAATAGTTTTAATGTTCGAGGTGTTGTTTGTGACAATCATGCTTCAAATGTTTACAAAGTTGCTTAATGCACATGGTAAAAAACCTGATGATTTGTTTATTAATGTACAATCGCAAAAAATTTACCTATTCTTTGACACAGTGCATCTGATTAAAAACATTCGAAACAACTTACTAAATAAAAAAAGGTTTATTTTTCCAGAATTTCATTTTTCAGGTTTTAAAGATGAAATTCATGTTCAACCAGGAGAAATATCATGGAAAATATTTCATGATTTATTAGAAAAGGACAGCCTGTTGGATGCAAGTTTAAAAAAAGCACCAAAAATAAATAGCAAAGTTGTCCATCCTGGAAACTACAAGCAAAATGTCACTATTGCTTTAGGTATCTTCCATGAAACTACAGCAGCAGCAATAAAATCATATTTTCCCGACCGTTTAGATATTGCATCTTTCTTAACTCTTTTTAATAAATGGTGGATAATTACAAATTCAAAAAATCAGTTTTCTAACAACTGTCTTGGAAATGCTGCTATAATTAATGATAAAAAACCTGAGTTTTTTCGAGCTTTTACTGACTGGTTAAATAAATGGAAAAACACAAAAATTCCAAATTTTGAGAAATATACATCTCCTCAAACGTTATCAGCACTACAAAGAACTTTATTATGTCATGCTTTATTAATAGAAGATCTGTTCGAAGATAATTATAAATTTATATTGACTGCTCGTTTTCAAAGTGATCCATTAGAAAGAAGATTTGGACAATACCGCCAAATGAGTGGTGGCAGGTTCCTTGTCAGTTTGAAAGATGTTATTTATAGTGAGAAGATAATCCAAATAAAAAGTTTAGTAAAGAAAGGAATTCAAATTTTCGAAAATGATATTAATGCTGTAGAAGATACACAACATGCTAGATCCTTGATGAATGAGATCAAAGAAAGAGATTTAGATTGTGTGACTTTATCAGATGATTCTCGTGAAGTTGCTAGTTATATTGCTGGTTTTATTGCCAAAAAATTGAATAAGAAGTTTAAAATATGTTGGAAATTGCTTTGTACACAACATTGTCAACAGGAGTTGAATGATTATAATTATTTAAATATATTGTCCCGAGGTGGGCTAACAACTCCATCATTACCCCTTTTAGAATATGTCTGTGATAGTTTTGCTATGCTAGATCATGTATTTGATGTTATTTATCAGTCTCGAATGCAACACCGTAAAACAGCAAAGTTAGTTCTTGGCAGTAGAGAAGGTTACCAACCATTTTTATGTTTAAATCACCAAAATTGTGGAAAAGAAGTTACACACACTATTATTTCAAATATTTATTTTAATAACATCAGAAAGAGAGTCTGTGTTTCCATTGTTGCAGATAACATTGTTGTCTTTAAACAAAAACAGAGAAAAAAATAAGAACATTTTTTTTTCTCGCATTAATCAGTAAATTTAATCAGTTTGTGTTCAATTTTGTTTATACTTTTAAAGCTTACTTTTGAGAGTTTGTGTATTTTTATTTCTTGTACAGTCCTTGAATATCACAAAAAATCTATTGACAAATATAACCCATGTCTTTATAAAATCATTTAAGTAATATGTAATTATGAAGGTTAATAAATTTTGTGTTGTTTTCAATAAACACAGCATTTATTAATCATGATTACTAATTTATCATGATTTATTATTAAAAAGAAGCCTCAATAAAGTATACAAAGTTTAGTGGTTTAGTAGATATTTCGATTAAGCTAACGCAAAAATTTTTATCCCGTGCCAGATTTACTTAAAATTCATAACTCAATAATTAAAATATTTTCAAAAAGATTGTCCATCCGACAAAATATGCGTTATTTTAACTGGCCTTCTATTTTTTTCCGATTTAAGCAGAATAGAAGGTATTTAAGTGTATTTAAGTAGGCCATGTATATATATATATATATATATATATATATATATATATATATATATATATATATATATATATATATATATATATATATATATATATATATATAGTATATATATATATATATATATATATATATATATATACATATATATATATATATATATATATATATATATATATATATATATATATATATATATATATATATATTATATATATATATATATATGTATATATATATATATATATGTATATATATATATATATATATATTAGATTATATTGTTGGTAATCTTTCGGTTCCATTAGTGAAAGGTAAACTTATTGCTGGCATTCTAAAACTTTACAGTGAACATTTAATTTCATTTGATATTTTTCCTATAAAATTTGAACCTGGTTGGCATAGTGTTATTTCTTTTATTATTGGTTCAAGTATTAAATATGGGTATAGAGTTCATGGTATTATGTTTCATTATGATAGCAGTGGAAAACTTCAAATTGCTCCAATAAATGGGGATCCTGAACGTTTTTTCAACACAAAACCGATTGCATTGAATTTGTGGTCAAATCTTGAAATTAGTCAATTTTTCAATGGCACTGTTTATATATACACAATCAAAGTAAATGGAGAAACAGTCTTTTTTGAAAGTAACAATCAATCTCAAAGTTTTGATAATGTTGAAGTGTATGCTTCAGAACCAATATATGAACCTCAAGATGGCTTTATAAAAAACTTTTTTATTATCAATGGAAATTTGAGTAAGTTGTGGGACTTGTTGTTACTTTTTCATTTTGCTATCTCTATTTTAAATGTGGTGGCATAGAATTCATCAGTTAATTTTTTTTACTATCTTAATCTAAATTTAATTTAATTAATTGTTAATTTAGTTTTAGTTTAAGGTATTCAAAAGCTGTGTCTGAGTAAAATTTTTACTTCTTCTCCCTCTTATTTTAATGGGGAGTACAATAAAAGATAATTATCTTTTATTGTTCTCCCCATTAAAATGAGTTTATATTTGTGTTATATGAATTGTATTTGTTGCCTCCATTTTTAGGGTAGGGATAGCAAACATTTTAGGGCTATTGACATCCCTGAAAATTAGTATAATAAAAATTCTTAAAAAGTTTAGAAAACATGTTTTAAGTTTGAGTTTTTAAAATCTTTTTTTTTTCTGATAGATGACAGAATACAACCTGTTATTCTTCCTGCAGGTACTTGAAATATTTTTTATTTCAATTTAAAAGACTGCTTTTTTAAGTTAAATAATGCATAAATAATTTTAAATACTATATAAATAAATTTTAGACACTTATATTAAGTTTAAATATTAGACAATTAAATAAAGATTTATTCAATATATAAAAAAAAATAAAAGTCTATAATATATCACTGGTATAATTGCAGAATAAATATTAGTTGTTTCTTTTTTTATTTTACTACTGCAAGGTTGTTACAAATTGTGAGGTTGCTACAATTATCATTCAATATTGCATGTTATAGAACTATATGAGATCCTAAATAAAAAATATTTTTTACTTAGCATACTTAATGGTAAAGCATGGCTAATAGGAGCTGTGTTTACATTGGTAAAGGTCAAATTTTAAAGGGAGAAGGCATTAAAAGAAATAAAAAAATTTGGGAAAGAAAAAGATAATTAAATCTCTTAAAATAACAAAGTTTCATGATGCAAATTAGTTTATAAAAAACTCAAGAAAATTTATTTTGAAAATTTATTTTGATAAAAATTATATATTTACCATGTTTTTGTTTTATAATTTCTCAATTATTGGTGCACTGCTTGTTTGTTATTACAAAAAATTTGAAAAGATAAGTAACAATTTAATGTAGTTGATTTATTCAAAATGCATTTTTCATGTCTAGATTAAAAAAAAGTTAACAGAACTAGCATTAATAACACCATTAACAACACCAGTATGTAATTGATTTCAATAACTAAATGTTCTGTTTGATAAAATGTTCAGGCTAAAAATTTGCTACTTCACAATAATATTATATTTTCAAAATTAAGTTTTTATTTATAAACTAGTTTAAAATATTTTTCTTGCCAATGTAAATTTGTTAATTAAAAACTATTATGTAAATGTAAAATTTATTTTCATTAAGATTACATCAACAATAGGAAAGATTTTCTTGTAACAAAAGGTTTTCTACTTGCTACTCTCAACATCTTGATGAAAGTCTACTCTGTTTCTTTTAATATAAAACCAAGAAATTTTACTAAAGGTGTAAAAAGTGTTCTTCATTTAACTTTGAATAATAATTTTGAAGCTTACGGTGAAAGTATTTTAAATGTTTGGTTTCATGAAGATGGTACTGGGAAACTTGTTATTTGTAATGCTGGTAAATGCGGCAATACTTTATATAATATTGAAACAACTTCACTCATGTTGGATCAATGGTCCTCTGTTAAAATTTATCAAAGTTTTATAAACACTAAGTACTGGTTTGCTGTTGAATTAAATGGAATTAATATATATCAAGTAGAAAACTCTGCTGCTAAAGTTTATAAAAACATTAAAGTGTATGCTTCTGATCTTTGGAATAATGCTCAAAATGCTTCTATCAATAACCTTTTGATCATCAATGGAAATGCTGGTAACTTAATAGTATTATTATTGTTTTTAACATTCTTTAAACATTCATTGTGGTAAAATTTTTAACAGTATGATAAATACATTTACTTCAAGGTTTCAGCTTTATAAAACGTACCAATTTCTTGGAGAAATTTGTATGTTTTATAAAAATGAAATGTTTAAAATATGTATATTTATGTTTACAAGAAGAGAAAAGTTATTAACAAATCATTATTTTTGCCAAATTTATTTCCTAATATTTCTTTTAGAGTACCTTGTTGGAAGTACACCTATTTATTTAGTAAAAGGAAACATAATCGCTGAAATACCAAAACTTGATAAAGAATATTTAATATCAGTTGACATTTATCCTAATATTTTTGTTCATGGTTGGCATAGTGTTGTTTCTTTCATTATTGGTTCTGAAAATTACTACTTTGGAGACAGAGTTCCTGGCATTTATTTTCATGAATCTGGTGATGGAAAACTCCAAATAGCAGCCCCATTAAATGGTGAACGCAACCGTTATTTTGATACAAAACCAATTAGGAAAGGTATGTGGACAAATGTTGAGGTGAGTCAAATTTTGAAGGGAAATGTCTTTATATATACAATCAGAATAAATGGAGAAGTTGTTTTATCTGCAGTTAACAATGACTCTCAAAATTTTGACAATGTCAAAGTATATGCTTCAGAATCATCACATGATGTTCAAAATGGCTTCATAAAAAATTTATTTATTGTTAATGGCATTGAAAGTAAGTTTTTATATATTTTTAAAAAAATAAATTAGTTTTTTATTAAATTTTAGTTTCATTTTCTCACTTTTTTAAAGTAACATAATATCTAAGTAGCAATATGTAAGGTTTTGATATCAAATCCATTTATTTATAAATTCTTTGATAGTGTTTTAAAACCAAGTTGTTTGTATTTTTTCATGTTGATGTTTATAAATAATTAATATAATAATAAAATATAGCTGTTACAACTGGTGTTAACACTTGTAAAGTGCAATAACGGTAGATGTTGCACTGTAACAACTCTGTTTTTTGTTTTTGTCTTAACAAAAAGTTTCTGCAAAATTCAGATTTGTCAAATTTATTTTTGATGTTATTTATTGAGCAGCTTCTACTATTTCAGATGGTAAGTTATTCCACGCATTTACAACTCGATTTTGGAAAAAGTGATATCTGAAGGTGTTTTTTCAAAAAGGTTTTTTCATTTTGAATTTATGTTGTCGTAAATACGGACCTTCATTTGATGTGTTTGGATAATTTTTGGTAACCTAATTTATTTTATTATAGCCATATTAAATTTTAAAATGTTGAATAAGATCTCCACGTAGTCTACATTCTTCTAGAGTCGTTAATTGCATAATAGTTAATCTAGCTTCATAAAGTAACTTTTAATTGTAGGTTGCTCTTTTTTGGATCGTCTCTTTTTTATCTATGTCTTGTTGTAGGAATGGAGACCATTCTTGTATAGCAAACTTAAGATGTGGACGTATGAATGTTGTATAGAGCTTTTTTACTATATTTACATCTAAATATTTAAATGTTCTCTTTATGATGCCTACATTCTGTTGGATTTGCTAGTTACTGAATCAACTTGTGAGTGCCATTTTAGATCCGATTGAACCATTATACCTAAATCACGTTCAGCTTCTGTGTTACATAATGTATATTGTAATTACAGTCAATATCAGTCATTATAAATGTAGCATTTAAATTTTTTTACCCGATATGCATAGTTTTGCATTATTTATAATTAAATTTTGTGAGTCAGATAGATGACCATGCCATTATATTATTTATATCACTTTGAAGGCTTATTGAATCATTCTGATTTTTTATGTTTATTATTTTACTATCATCAGCATAAAGTTTGATAGAGTTTTTAATTTGATCTGGCAAATCATTTATGAAAATCAAAAATTGCAGTGATCCTAAAACTGATCCCTGTTGTATACCACTGATAACTGGTAGCCAATCTGAGACAGTGTAACCGAAGATCACTCTCTGTTTTCTGTTAGTTAAAAAGTTTTCTATCCACTTTAAGTAATTTCTCACTATGCCATATGATTTAAGTTTGTGATCAAACAAGAGTGTGGTACAATATCAAAAGCCTTTTCAAAGTCTAGATATAACATATTAACTGTGTGGCCATTTTCTAGTGCATCTGTTATGACATCAAGAGTTTCTAATAGATTTGTTGTGCAGTTTTTTTTTTCTGAAACCATGCTGATTTTTATTTAATAAGCTATTTTTTTAAGATAATCAATAGTTTTATCTCGAATGATTGATTCCAAAACGTTACATGGGATAGAGGTTAATGAGATTGGCCTGTAATTTGATGCATTGTTTGTATTACCTTATTTAAAAATCGGGTTTATATTTGCTGATTTCCAGAGTTCAGGTTATTGTTTCTCAGTCAACAATTTCATATATATTAAAGGTTTACAGAAAGTACTATGACATTTAATTAAGACATATGGGCTTATCCTATCTACTCATACAGCTTTGTAAATATCTAATTTTTTAAATTTATTTTCAATAGTATGGCAAGTTATTATATTGTTTATTTCTACTTTTAGAATAATTTTAGTCTTCTGCTCCATATTTGGTATGTTATGTTTATTGTCATTAACAAAAACTGGTGTGAAACTATTGTTTACAATATTTGCTATAGTTTCTCTATTTGTTACAGTGTTTTTATATTCATCATACATTGAAACTATTCCTACCTTAATTTTTTTGTTAGAGTTAATATAACTGTAAAATAATTTAAATTTAAATGTTATGGTGGAGATCTTTTTTTGATATTTCACTTATCCTTTTTTCGTATTCAATACGTTTTAAACTCACCATGTTTTTAACCAGTTTACTTTGTATTTTATATTCTTGAACAAAAATGGGCGACTTGGATTTATTTGATATTAACTTGTTCCATAAGGTTGTTTTATGTCTGATTTCAGTCTTTATTTTTTTAACAATCTATGGTTTTAAAGCTATGTGTTTATGGACTTTTTTTAGGTACCAGTTAGATAATTCGTGATATAAATTTACAAAGATTTTGTAACATTCATCAACATTTTTTTTAAAGAAAAGATGTGACCAATTTATACTATGGAATGAATTGTTCATTTCTTGATAATTTCCAGCTTTGTAGTTAAACTTTGATTTACAATTGGAAGACTTTGATGTAGTTGATTTTTTTAAGATGTAATTCCAATACAAAATCTCATGTGCAATACTTGAATTACTCAATGGAGGATTATAACCTATGATTGGGATATGCTCTGGTGCATCAGTTAAAATCAAATCTAATGTATTGCCTTCTGACAGAATGACTGAATTAAATGTTGGTTTTGAAATGTTTTGAGTCAAAAAGTTGTCATTTAAGTTGTCTAAAAATACTTGAGTATGTCTATCATTTTTAAACACTGTTTGGATATTTTCATTATTCCATTTTATATTTGGGTACTTGAAGTCTCTGGCTAATAGTAAATCTGAATATTTATTGCAATCAACATTTTTTTTTGCCATATTTATCATTTTATCGATTTTTTGATTTGTAAGTACTGTAACATCAGGTGGACAATATTGCTACCAATTAAGATCTCATTTTCGTTTTAATAACATACCAGACTTGTTCAACTGTCATTTCTTCAGATGCTAGGTCATAAGGAGTATAAGCAATGTACTTATTTTTAACATAGATAGCTACAACTCCACCATAACATTTAATTGAGTTAGCTTTAGATCGATTATTGTGAAAAACACTATACCCACTTACATTCATGGGACTTGATAAGTTAAACCAAGTTACAATAAATATGTCAGGATTATATACTGCTATTTTTAACAAAAACAAATCAAGTTTATTGTTTAGTGAAGTCGCATTTATATATCTACAACATAGATGATATTTGGGTATTGAATTGCATAACAATACTTGTGATTTAACATAATTAGATACAGGATTACATGTTGAAGGGAAAGCCATTTTGTTTGACACATTGTCTCAATTATAACTGATGGTGGTTTACATGTTGAAGAGACAGCCAATATTGAAGGTTGATACAAATAAAATAATGATTGCTATTGTTTTAGTTTTTTTATGAATTTAACAATTTTAAAATTTCTTATAGTGTAGAAGTATTCATTGTTTTGATTTAGGCTAGCATTTAACAATTTAAGTTCACTACATAACTGATTACTGAGATCTCTATCTGATTTTGTCATATCTGAGTTAAATTATATTTTGTTTATCTTGTTTATGTTAATGTATGCAGCTTTTAATACACTTATTTTGTTTGACACATTGTCTAACTCAATTATAAAACTGATGGTATTTTTGAAGTGTCTATTGCTTTGAGTATGATTACTTTTTTTATTTTATCCTTGTCTGCATTTATTGAGTCAAAAATATCTTTTACCATATCTTCATCAGATTTTTTCTTGTCGATATTATTATGATTTGCTAATTTAACACCAAATATAATAATAATATTATTTTTTTCTTTTATTATGTTCTTTTTCCTCATGTAAAACTGTGTTTATTATATCATTTCGGTCTTGATTTGCTTTAACTTTTTTTTTTACAACTTCACTCCAGTTTAGATCTTTTGATTTATCTTGGTATAATTTATTTTCTAATTCATTTACCCTTTCTTTAAGATTATTTATCAAAATATTCTTCTCGTCTATTTTTTCTTGCATTTCTTGTAGTAACATATTTATGTCTGAATTTTTTGGTGGCATTTTAAAAGTGAAACCAAAACCAAACCAACTCTCATCAATATCTCACGTACCTCAAGTTCTTTGTTAGGAAGGCTAAAACATCACCCTAAAACAGTGGGTTACCTCCTGGTCATGAACTTTTTTAATATGTATATATCTTGTAAACACTGTGTTGAACAAAAAAGTTAGTTTTTTTTCCGTTTTTATCTCCCTTTGTTTTTCTTATTTTATTGTTTTTGCTGTTGTTGGTGGTGGTGGTAATCTTCATTTTATCACAAATGAGAATAAAAACTTAGTCAATTAATTTTGTTTTTTTATGACAATTATTAACAGACACAATCATTATTGTTATATTAGTTAAGATTTTTTTATTTAAACAGTCAGCATTTATACAAAAAAAATGTTTTTTTATATGCAGATAGCGGTATGCAACCATCTGTTGTCATTTTTAAAGGTATTTGAAATGATAATTTATTAAAAGAAAAATACACTAAATTTTCTTATGGAGATTTTTTTTATATTTATATAAGGTGACCATATTTTAAAAATACCAGAGGGGTACAAGGAATAAATTTGGTATGCATAAATACAAATGGTAATTAAATCAAATCGGTAACCTGATTTAATTACCATTTCTTTAAAGGAGGAGCAACTTTTCAAGAGGCGCCAAAAATCAACTAAAAATAAAGACGCTCAAGGGGAATTTTTTTTTGCGTCTGTATTCACCTATTTTTTGATAAAATTTTGCATAAATTTAATAAAATGAATAATTATATTTCTTACATTTTCAAGACGGTTTTGTCAGCTTTTTTTTTTGTTGTACTAACATTTTTGAATGTTTAATTTCAATTTTTTAGTGGCCAAACTGGACAAAGAGCAGAGGAGAACGTGCCCCCTTGCTCCTGCTCTGCCTACAGGCCTAGTTTAAATGTGTTTTAGTAAAAACTTGTTTATTTATTTTAAAATAGCATTTGAAAAAACTAAATTATTTAAAAAATATTAAACAATATTTGCATTTTTAAATTACAATATTTTTCATAAGAATAAATTTTTCAGCAACATCATCTTTTTCAATTTTTTTTTGTGCAAGTTTTGAGCAGCTATATTATCTTAAATTAAATTTAACAAAAAAAAATAACTGCCAATGTTTTCATTGTAAGTTGGGATTTCCCTTCCGTCCAAATATCATAGGCAATCTAAAACAATCGCTCTACAGAAGGGTTTGTGCCTGGCAAACATAAAGCAGCTTCCACTAAGTTTAACAAATTGTTATAAGGAACGTAATTATTTTAAAAATAAGAAAAAATTTTAATCCATTGCTTGTCACATTCAACAGACTGTGATATCCAAGAAGAAAACGTTTCCTTTGTGCAATATAAACTAGCTCTCCGAATTTCGTTGAACAATTCATTACCATCAAATGTGATTTCTATTGATTTTTTCAAAAAAGTTATAGTTTCAATAATTTCAATCCATTCAACTTTACAGTTAAGTAAAGATGATTCAAAAAATTGAACCTGATTAAAGTGATGTGTCCACTTGTCTATATAGTCTATACAGATACTGTAAAAAATGTCTACTTCATTCAGAATTTGGTTTTTCAAATGATGACTACTTTCTCTGTAACTTACAAATGCTGTGTCACCATAAAAGATAGAAATTTTTCTTCTTTTTTAAATTTTATCTGGTATTTCAAATTCTTTAATACTACTTCAAGTTCTGCAGCAGAAATATCATCTTTCTCAATTTTTTTTACTGTGTTATAAAAAACATTGGCTTGAATGTGAACAAAAAACAATATTATTTCACCCATTTCGTTACAAATGCTGTGTCACCATAAAAGATAGAAATTTTTCTTCTTTTTTAAATTTTATCTGGTATTTCAAATTTTTTAATACTACTTCAAGTTCTGCAGCAGAAATATCATCTTTCTCAATTTTTTTTACTGTGTTATAAAAAACATTGGCTTGAATGTGAACAAAAAACAATATTATTTCACCCATTTCGTTATTGAAAAAGTCAAATAAAAGTTTTGGACAGTTTTCAAAGCTTAAAAAGTATGATCTTATTGGCTGATATAACTTAAGCACTCTTTTGATAAGTAAGGCTAACCAACGAACTTTTTCGAATCTTGGCAATTTTTGATATTTCACACCGGCCTCATTTTCTAAAGTAGATACTTGAACAGTAAAACGGTAAAAAAATAAATTAATTTGAGAAATAATTATCTCCACATCAATAGATGAACAACCAGATGCAGTTTGTATAGTGTTTTACAAAATATGAGCATTGCAACCAATACCAATTATTTCACGGTTTAGCATAACGATTAACATTGTTATTACCATTTCGTAATAAACCTCTGAAATTAGTGTTTTTAACTTTTGAAAAAATATTGTGGCACTAATGCATTTAAAAATAACTTTTGATAAAATACCCAATGTTTCTCCATTTAAATAATCCATGCCAATCAACTGAATTTGCACTCCCTCTTTAACATTAAAATAACGAGCCAAAATTGGATACACTTTAAAGTCCTTGTGATTTAATGCATCAGAAAGAATTAACACATATGATGCTTTTAATAAAGCATTTTTTGAGTTAGTTTCACAATGTTTCTTGAACACGTTTACAATTATCTTGGATTAAAAAATTTCTTAATAAGTTTTGATATACAATCAGCACTTCTAAAGCTATGGTTTTGTTTGATTGTGTGGAATGCAATTGTTCCTTTCATAATAATATTTTTGCAGATAATATTATTATGAAAGGTAATAATTGTCTACTAATGTCAAATAGGCTTTGACAAATAGTACATTTGAGGAGCTTATCTCAGAAAGGAAACATTTTCTTTAAATTATCATTAAATGTGTTTCTCTTCTCTTCTTATTATTCATTTTTTGAATTTGATGTATAAATAGTTATGAAAACATTAAATTACTATTTAATGAACACTTATTTTTATGAACTTCTTATTCAAATAAATCACAAAGCGTTATTTACAATAATTAGGGAAAAAAGACTTCACTAGACAAACAAAATTTGTATAAAACGAGCACATTTTCTTTTTTTTAGTTAAAAAATATTTCAAAGTAATTTTTTTTCTTCTCTAAAGGGAAGTTTAAAAACTTTTTTTAAATGTTTACGGGAATTTAATTCATTTAGTTTCGCGTTTTATAGTTAAGTTTATTGGAATTTTATTCATTTTGTTTTTTAACTATATTTTAGAAAATTCATTTATTAAAAGTCTTTCAAATAATATTTAACGCGTATAATATAAACGTACACAAACGCATACAAATCCTAAACGCGCAAAACTACCATCAAACCCTTACTGTTCACGCCAAACGCGTATATATGGTCACCTTAATTTATACTCTAGTTGTCTAAATCTTATATATGTCTTATATGGTGGTATAAAATCTTATATATGTATTATATGGTGGTATAAAAACCATGTCTTATATGGTGGTATAAAAACCATGCCTTATAAGGTGGTATAAAAACCATGTCTTATATGGTGGTATAAAAACCATGTCTTATAAGGTGGTATAAAAATGTCTTATATAAAAATTATAAGTTTTTTACTTTTTAGTTTTGCCACCTCAAGTTGCTTTTGAAAAAAGTAAGTTCATTTTACTTTTTTAAATTTTTATTCAAAATTTAATTATTTTTGTGTCAAATAATAATACAAAAAAATTGTGTCATAATTTGAAAAATAAACTGTTAAAATTATTATTAGTATAATTGAATCTCATCATATGAGTTAGGCAACTAATTTTTTGTTTTTTATTTTAAGTTATGAAAATGTTTGAAAAATTATTATTTAAAAAACTACTAATTTTTGTGGTTTTATTTAAAAAAGTGATTTTAAAGGAGTAATTCTAACTGAATAATACTAAATGAGTAATACTAAAAAAGTAATACAAATAATTTTTAACAATAAATACTATTATAACACATTTATACTATTTATTCATATATTACTACAAAATATTTTATGACTTCATAATTTTATGTATTATTTAATAAAATTCACTATTTTGTAGACAAAAAATTCGTTATTATTGCAGCAATATTGGCTCCAGTTTTATTTGTTTTTATTTTACTTGCTGTTGTGGTTTTGTTCAGACTTCACATGAAAAAAAAAAAAACCCAGCAATCAAATTGGATGACCAATATTTACAAAATAGAGTAAGTTTTATATTAATTAAAATAAAGAATATGAATTTAAAAAATGTAAGTATAAGTAGTAAGTCATAAGTAAGTCTTTTTTTTTGCAATTCGAATATTGAAGCTTGTTGGCCTTGTTAGTGAGTCTAGCGGGATGACACAAAAACTTTACCAATTTGAGTGACACGAGTCCCAGCAACATCACTGTATATACATACATATATACAGCTTTTTAACTGTTATTCTTTATTTAGGCAGTTTGTTCCAGGTCTTCCAATTTGGAAGATTTTTTAATTTAGCTTGGTTAAATTTCTGGTTAAATTTCAGTTTTTCAAGATTCAATAGTATTAATTCATATGGAAGGTTTTTAGTATCTAGATGATAAGCTTTAATTTTTTTATGGTTATAATAATGTTTAACATGAATATATTTTAAAATAACTAAAGTTTTTTAAGATATGAATTGCATTTTTTAATAGGGATATACGAAGCATTTTTCCAGACTGTTCCCAGAGTTTAATCGCTGTAACATTTAATCACTATTAAAAAAAAGTAACTTCATATACTTTTTTAAAGTAATCATAAATCAATTTATTATTCATTAATCCTCATTTAATATACTTTTATTTTTAACCACTTTGATATTTTTAGTTTACTTGTAAATTTAATTATTACTGTTATTAATGCTAATTATTCTATAGTAATTATACCAGTATAGTTACAAATACAATATTAAATATTAATTATAATTAAGTTATAGTACAAAATAATAATACTTCTTAATTAAACAAAAACATAAACTTAACAATAGCTAACAGTTTTTTCTCATTTACTGTTAACCTCTTTCTCTTTTATGTTTCTTCCTTTTAACCCAAACAATTTTTAATATTATTAACAAAATTTTCAATATTTTGAAAAACTTTTTGAAATATTGTAAACGTAATTAGCTTTTTTTAATATTGCAAGTTTTTTTTTTCTTTAAAGAATTATTTTAGTTTATGATTGAACTTATTGTATAATTATAATCAAATTAAATTAAATAATATGCTACTCTGAATTATGTGATGATGCTGTAACTATGTTGCAACCATGATAGTTCTGTGATCTGTTAAAATGTCTTATGTATAGGCAGGGTTGGCAAAAACCTGTTTTTTTTAAAAAAAACCCGTCCCAGTGGGTTTTTTTGGGTTTTATTGGGTAAATTTGGGTTTTTTTGGGTTTATTTTTTATTTTGTCTCTGTAAAAAAATTTTTTGTGTTTTTGTTTAATGATATTGAAAATTAGTTTTTTTCTACTTTAACTTTATTTAAAATATATTTAATATATTGGTTTTTAATTATTTATAACAAGAATTTTTCAAATTATTTTGAAAAAGATTTTTAAATATAATTTAAAACTGTAATAGAAAAAAAATTTCACACTTAATCTATATGTATTGATTTATTTTAAATTTAAAAGTATTATTCTATATAATTAAAAATGTCAATGAGAAAATGTAAAAAAGAAGGCTTGAGAATGGGAGGTAGTAACTGAAGTTTCAATTAAACTTTGAACTTGAAATTCAAATGAACAAACTTGTTCCTCTGCGCAGCGGCCTTATTTATAAAGATTCGTGTTTAGGAGTTAAAAAGTTTTTTTTCTTCTTTAAATCAATTCACCTCCTCAAAGCTTATGGTCACTACAGGCGAGGAGGCTACTTATTTGTGGTTATAACCCTCTCTCAACTCTATAACTTCGAAACACGAACCTTGACGAACAACCTTGAGCGCGGTACTGCCAGGGACGTGGTGGGGATCAAACTCGGAACCTCTCACTTATGAAGTGAGCGCTCTACCACAACACCACTACCGCAAAAGAGTTGAGAGAGGGTTGTAACCACAACAAGGTAGCCTCCTCGACTGTTGTGTTAGCTTCTCTGGTCACTACTACTCATTTAAATTCAACTTGGGAGGTGAACAACATAAAATAATAAAAATCTCAATCGATAAAAATATTTAAATAAAAATTGTAATAATGTATTTCCAAATAATGATTCAAATAATAGTAAACCTGCTCTGATAGCTGTTATTGTTGGTTATAATAGTTAATAATAATAGTTAATAATAATTAAGTTAATAAAAATAGTTAATAATTATTTTAGTAAATAATATTTTAGTTATAATGTTAAAGTTGGTTATAATAGTTCATAAACTTATTAAATATCTTTAAAAAAACCCAATAAAACCCAGATTTTCCTGGGTTTTATTGGGTTTTTTTAGGCAGGTTTTATTGGGCGGGTTTTTTAATGCCAACCCTGTGTATAGGTGTCTAAAGAGTTTTTTGTTATTTTTTAAAATAATTTATATGCCAAACAATTTTGTACACAGACCACTTTTGTATGCTGTCTAAAAGTTATGTGCTTGGACTTGGGAACGAAAAGCTATGTGCTTAGGAACCTTTTATATAACAAAAACTGTAAAACATTTTTTTTACAATGATCTTCTTATGCAGTTTTTAATATTTTTAAAAATTTTTTAAGGGTTTTGAAACTTTAATTATTAAATTTAGATTATTTTAGTGATTAACCGTTTTACGGTATCAATCCTTATTGTCCTAAATTTTGTTTTTGTGTAAGTAAATTTTATAATTGGTTGTTTTTGTGGTTATCAGTTATACATTTATTCCTTTTATTTGTTTATCACATTGAATACAAAGAGATATTTTGTTTAATTAGTTTAGTAGCGTATTTTTATGCTTTTAATGCTTATTCTCTTGTTTTTTAATATTACTGTGAATTAGAGCCTACAAAAATGAAAATCTAGATAACGAAGATGAATGGGAAATTCTTCCTGAATACATATGCTTAGATCAAAAAGTTGGTGAAGGGGCATTTGGTACTGTTTTTAGTGCATTAATTAGTGATAAAATTCTGGCTAAATTAAAAAATGCAAAGCGAAAGTCCGCAGTTTCTGTGTTTAGTTTCAGTGAAGCTTCATCTACTACTGTTGCAGTAAAATTTTTAAAAGGTTTTTAGTTTTAAACTTTATAATGTTTATTAAATTTAGTATTTAATAAGGTCCATGTAAACAAAAGATCAAATAAATTTTTATAAAATTCTATGTATATAGACATCAAATATTTATGTATCAAATTATGTGTATACATACTTCAAATACTGTGTATCATATTCCATTTATATACTCATTAAATATATATGAATCAAATTCTATGAATATATACATCAAATATATATGTGTATCTATTTCTATGTATATATAAAGATATGTTTATGTATTTATTTATCTATCTCTTTATATATATATATATATATATATATATATATATATATATATATATATATATATATATATATATATATTTCTTATACTGCTGAGTTAGGTGAGCATGATGATGTCATACTCAACTAATGTCAAATAGCCTGCTGCCGGGGGCTTCAGTACATACATTGACTGACAAATAGCCTGGCTCGCCGTGGAGTGCTGCTACATCGACTGAGGGTTTGGTATAGGTCAGCAACATTTTCATTCATTATTCTTCGTTTTCCCTCATCGTTTTCTAAAAATGCTCACTTAATTTAGCAAAAAAAGTAAGCAATTGCGCATATAAATATGCTATAGTAGATATATATATATATATATATATATATATATATATATATATATATATATATATATATATATATATATATATATATATATATATATATATATATATATATATATATATATATATATATATATATATGTACAATTTATATTACAAAGCTCTTATTCAGGGTTTGAATTTTAGTATTTTCTTGTTTGCCATAAACTTTATTGACTTTTGCTAGGTTGGGGTAACTTGTTTTAACTTAAAAATAAGTTTTGGTTTGTTCTATAAGCAACAAAAAAATATTTAAAGTTGTGCAAAACTTCAACAACTTTAAAAAAAGTATATATTCGAAACATTTCAATGAATGTAAGAGGTTTTTGAGTAGAGGCAAACTTAGTTCGAAAAGTCTTTGAAAGCAATAACAAATTAAAACGTTATTTTTACTTTTAGATAATGCATCCCAATCCGAACTGGATGATTTTCTTGAAGAAATAAGCCTGATGAAAGATATTGGATATCATAAAAATATAGTAAATATGATTGGCTGCTGTACAGTTAATAAACCCATTTGTCTTATTACTGAATTTATGGAAAAAGGAGATTTGCTACATTTTTTACGTAATAGACGATCTAAAGTAAGATATGCTATTAAATATTGTTTAAAAAAAAATATTTAATCTGCTCAGGTTCTGTTTTTATGAAAATTATTTTTTGTTTTATCAACAAGAAATTGTTTTGATAAAAACAGAACCTGAGCAAAAAAAATTATCATCAGAGTTTTTTAATTGCTAACAAAATACTTGAGTACTATTATTCCAATTATTCCAATTATTCTTTGGGCTTGTCCATAAATTACGTTACGGTCTAGGGATGGAGAGGTAGGGGAATTTAATTTGTTTAAATGTATAGAACTATGCTTTTATAAAACATATTTTCAAAATTTTATGTGATTTATCTTTTAAGTTAAGTATCATTATTATATTTCATATATAAGTATTTTAAAATATATAAAAGACATATAAAAAAACTTAGTTATTAATTGTATACAAATTATTCAATTCTAAAGTTTTTTTGTTTATTAGTATCAATTATGTCTTCCAATAAATTTGGTTCTTTTTATTTATTAGGTTGTTTAAAAAGCCGTGAAAATAAACTTAAGTTTTATGACTGTAATGAATATTAGTTTTTGCGGTTTTTAAATAAATCAAAAAAGTACCATCAATAGCCTACTTTAGTAGATAAAGTTATACAGTTAATAAAGTTGGCCATATCTTAAAATGTTTTAGAAAAACTAGACTTACAAAGTTTAATTTATAACACTGTATTAAAGTTTTATGCTTTTTGTATCAAGTTTTGTTTTTAATAAACATGTATTTTATTTTAGCTTTGTGCATCTAAAGTTGAGAGAGAATCATCTATAAATTTTTTGCACACAAAATCTTATAGACAGTCTCTACAGGTTTTTTTAATCTAACAACTTAGAGTTTGTTACTCTCTTTTTTGAAAAGATTTATTAGCAGTAAATATTTTAGGTAATTTTTGAAACTTTTCGTAGGTAACAACAAATGAAAATTTAACCTCTGAGGAAACGACATATGAGATTTCCCTAGATGATATTGGAGTGATAACACCTGATGATTTACTTAGTTTTGCTTGGCAAGTAGCATCAGGAATGGTAAGTATGTTTTAAATGCGTTAACTTTATTAGCATTCTATTTTTCTTATATTTTATAATGTATATCTCTGCGTTAGGAATATCTTTCATGTAACAAACTGGTACATCGAGATCTTGCAGCAAGAAATGTTTTAGTTGGTGTTGAAAAAAATATTAAAATATCTGATTTTGGCCTGACACGGAGAGTTAATGATGAATTGAATTATATGAGCAACAAAAATCGTCGATTACCTGTTAAGTGGATGTCAGTTGAAGCCATATATGACCAAACGTACACAACTTACAGTGATGTGTAAATTCAATAAAATCTTATAACTTTTATAGAGTGTAAATGTGGTGAAATTTTATTTTAAAGAATTTAATTCAAACAGTTTAACGGTACAATTATAAATAATTCTTAAATTTTTTTTAGGTGGTCATATGGTGTAGTTTTATTTGAAATTGTGACACTTGGTAAGTGAAAGTTTTTTTTTGTTTTGTTTTTGTATTTTTAATTATTTATACTTTGATTTTATTTCGTTCTATAGGAGGAACACCTTATCCAAGTATAAGTAATCGTGAACTTATTACTCTGTTGAAGTCAGGTTACCGAATGGAACGACCGGAAAATTGCTCGGACCTAATGTATGTTTATTTAATGCTTTTAAAAAAACATAAAAAAGCAATGCAAAATTAGAGAAACTTAATTTTTTCTCACATGAATTTAGGTACGATATAATGTTGCACTGTTGGAATGAAGACCCATTGCAACGACCTACTTTTACAGAGCTGCGTGAACATTTTGATGAAATGATTTCCCAAGGTGATTGTTATTTAAACTTTGAAATTGACGAAAAAAATACTTATTATAACGTAGCCTCGTTTTACAGTCTACGGTCTGAAACAGGAGATCGTTTTTTAGAGGAAGAGATCTTTCAAAAACCTATGCTAGTGAAATCGTTGGGAAATACTAAAAATAGGCTTAGCAATAAACCATTGACTAAAAGGTACGCAACTCGCGTATATGCACAACAAAATAAAACGCCGGCAGACATGGCAAATCATGCGTTTAGTGATGCAATATAAAAAATTTAATGGTATATAAAGTATTTTTGATTTTTATTTAATTTATATTTATATCCTATAAAATATTTGCATATAAAGTAGAATGTAAAACATATTTTGAAAATTTGATTTATGTACAAAATCCCAACCCTTTCTGAAAAAAATTTCAAAATCCATTTTTATGACAATTATTTACGGTAAATGTTGCAAACAAAAGAAACAATAAATACTAAGAAACTGAAAAATTTTTTACCCTAAAATTTTTTTTAGAAGTTTTGTTGGAATAGGGTTAAGTGGAATGCATCGCCTGCAATTCAAGTCCAATTTATTAGCCTCCTCTGTGGAGCATCTTAGGCAACACCACTCATTGCAGAAGTCGCACACGACGCTAAGGCCGCATACTTTGTGTTCGTTGACATTAACCCCACACATAAATTACAGAATCGGTATATGTCCCTCTGCGGCTTTATCAAACTTTTTTTTTTTCTTCCCTTTCCTTTACTAGAAGTTGCAATTGTTTTGGACTTTGTTTCCGCCTCATACTGAAATCATATATATTGAAATTAATGTGTTATTTAATTAACGTCATATATATATATATATATATATATATATATATATATATATATATATATATATATATATATATATATATATATATATATATGTACATATATACTGAAACGCCTATTTTGAATAATTTAAATAATACTTACAAACTTTAATATTCCTCATTTTAAATTAATTTCTCTACAAAGCTTTGGAGGGCCTAAATAAGAATCATTTTCTATACAGTAAAGATAATCAAACTGAAAACTTTTACAATTCTTTTTACAAAACTGGAGCGATTCCCTTGATTAATCGTCCAACCAAAGTAACAAAAAAGTCACCGTCTTTGATAGATAATATCATTACAACAGATATATCCGACAATTGTATCCAAACAGGTATCCTAATATCGGATATATCGGATCATTTTCCAATATTTTTGTTGCTTAAATCAAACTCTGAAAATATAACTAAATCAATAAAATTAATATACGCACTTTTAACGAAGCCAATATGAAACAATTTAAAAACTAGTTATCACTACTACACTGGAAGTATATTAACTTTAACGATAATGCAGGAAAATTTTTTTTTTTTTTTTGACTACGATAACTTTCGTATCATTGTAAAAACAATAAATCCAAAAAATATAAACAACCCTTAGGTGACCAGGGGGTTTAAAAAGTCATCAAAGATAAAACAAAAGCTTTATATGAAATATCTTAAAATAAAATCATCTGCAAATGAAAAAATATATAAATAATGCAAATATACATTTGAAAGAAGTTCGTAAAAACTTGAAAAATAATTACAAATAATGAATGAAATGATTGGCAGACAAAAAAGATGCTCAGGGGTTCTCCCCTAAACGATTATAGTTTATAACAAACATATATGCAAATCAAGGGCTATAGCTCATGAATTTAATAAATTCTTTGTTGACATCGGTCCCAAACTAGTAAACAAAATTTCTTATATGAATGCTACATTTAGAGATTTTTAGTACAGGTGGATCATTGCATTGGCTTTAACGAATTATCTTCTGAACTATCTTTTTAAGAGTTTGAAAAAGCTTTCAAATCTCTTTAAAAATAAAATATCAACCGGAGTAGAGGACATAAAGGTTAATACAGTCATAGAATGTATTGAGTACTTAAAAGATATCCTATTTATAGTCTATTTTTCAAGAGTTTTTTCTGAACTACTAAAACTTAATCAAGTTACTCCAATGAACGTATTATATACAATAGGTTATACAATTATTTCTATTTTAATAATTTTTAATACAACTATTAATTGTTTTCATCGACCTTTCAAAAGCATTCGATACTGTTGATCATGAAATGTTACTACACAAGTTAAAATATTATAGAATAAATCCCGGGATTAGTCTCCGAAATTTCCCTGGATTTCGAGATCGTCAAAAAAAAAGTAAAAGTTAATAAAGTTTAAGCTTATAATTGCCGTTTAGTAATTTTTATATCGTCTTTGGTATAGTAGCTTTGGTTGTGTAACTGTTTATTCTCTTTGAATTGTTTTCCTTTTATAACTCTCTTATTCTGTATTTTGTCAAAAAAAAAAAACTCAAAACATCATTGCTTGTCGGCAAAATATGTACGTTCACAGTGTTGTAGGAAGGTTTTTAAATGTTTTGAAATAACCAACTTTAAAAAAAAAAGAACATTCAAAATTTTTGTACGTTCATATGTATGACGAAAAGATTCTTCACAAAAAAAAAATTACTGTAAAAGGAGAATGGGAACAAGAAACCCTAAAATCTTATGCCCCTACCTGCCCCAAATGTGAGATCAACAAGTTGATGAAATAGTTTTTGTACTATTTTCAATAAGACTTATATTCTTCAATAAACTTTAAATTTTATAGTAAAATATTTTAGCGTTCAAAAAATATGACCAAATAAAGTTTAAAACCCCTTAATTTGAGGGGGTTGCAAATTTTATATGGTCATAATTTTTGAACACTAAAATAAAAAAAAACTATTGCGTTTTTTTCTATTTAAACCCGAGATTTCTCGGGATTTCCCGGGGACAAATTTCCAAACTCTTTTTATCTTTTCAACTGTTTTATTTATTTCTACTAAAATTTCTACAGAAAAAAAATTTTTCTATAAAAGAAAGTTTGACAAGGTGAGAAAACTTTAAACACATATTTAGTATTCATAAATAATGTTACATGTGCTAATTTTTCATATTTTAAATATATATTTATATATATTTTTTTCAACTTCATAATGCAAAATTAAAAAAATAATTAAAACAAACAGGAGCTCAAAGAAGATGACGATGGCCATACGTCATCGCAATCTTTTCATAGAACAAAATTTAAAAAGAATAGCGTATATTATAATATACGTTATAAAATTTCAATCAATTATCGTAATAAAATGCGCAAAGCATTTATTAGATTATTAAGCAAAAAACAAATTGGAATTATGCAACAAACTAAATGGATTCTGTTCCATATTTTTTTTATGCATTATATTTTGTTTAACAAAAAACTAAAAAGTTAAAAAAAAATGAAACTGCATTGTTTAAATATTAATTTTAGTTTAAAAGAAAATTTTAAACTATTAATTGTTCCATAAAAACTTTGCTTTTCAAATAGCTGTTATTATATTGATATATTAAATATCAATTTAATAAATGTATATAAAGAACGGGTAAAATATATGTTTTGCATACAGTTTTACAAAATAAGTAACGAGGCTTAAAAATTATCATGTGAAACATTTGTCATGTTAAACAATATTGATTGTGGCTCTATATAAGTCGAGGTCATTTTCAATCTTATTTTTTATCTGATTTTAACTAAGATTATGAAAACTTATTTCAACCTACTTTTTTTTGTTATGTGTCAGAGCACAATAGCGCAAGTAGAAAGATGCACACTTTTTAACCTTAAATTTGATGAAAACAGAATTTTAACTCAAGACTGGTTTAAACTGACTCAATTATACTCTTATTGCATGTATTTAAAGGTATTTTATTATTTATATATAAATACACTGTTAAAAAAATATCGCATTTTTTACGGATATTTCCGGCAGCAGATTTTCCAGAAAGTTTACGTTATTTTACGGAGTAAAAGGAAATTTCCGTATAAATTACGGAAAATATCAGTCATCGTAATAACAGTTATTTCCGTATTTAAACGGATATTTCCGTTAACAAGTGACTATATATAATATATAATAAGTAAAATTTTTTGGAAAATCTGCTGCCGGAAATTTCCGTAGAAAGCGCAAAATTTACTTTACAAAAAAATCTTGTCGTAAATATGATTGTAATGACTTTTTTGATATATAGCAAGTATTTAAGGCGGTCCCTAAACCTTTGGGGTCCAGGAAAAGATTTTCCAGTTTATAACAATTTATTTCAAGAAAATAAATTATTCCCATGCTTCGACTAAATCGACTTATAGTTTTTTTTTTTGTTTTTTTTTTTCTGATTAACATCGTATAATATTATTACAATGCACGTATACATATGGAATCTCATAAAATAAAATATAAAAGTATATACATTACAACAAAATTAAGTTAAGTAAGATAGGGGCTCAAAGAAGATAAGGATAACATTACGTTATCGCAATCTTTTCATAGAACCCCAAGGTACAAGTTTAAATAAAACAACGTAAGAATAAATAGCTCGTATAAAAATATAATAATAACAATGTAATCATTAAAAAGTCAAGACAAGGTTAAATTAATCAAAAAAGTAAAAAGAAAAAACTTTACCTTAAGTTCAAATTTTAAAAATTTCTTTTTTTAATTGAAACTTATATGAATTTAAAGACTTCACCATGAATTTAAATTCCTTTTGACAGTCATTCCATAATTTAGGTCCTCGATGAGATATACAAAGTTCTGAGAGTTTATTACATTTCCGAGGCAATTTAAAGTTTTTATTTCTATTTGATCTGAGACCATACTTTTCATTTGAATTTATTTCAAACTTATCTTTGAAGTTTGCTGGCAAGAGGTTGTTATAGTATCTATACATAAAAATTAGATGCTGATAAATATTTATTTCAAATATATCCATTATTTTCATACCTCTCATAAGAGGTTTTGCATGTTCACGTTTATGTTTACAGTATAAAATACGGTAAGCATTTTTTGGAGCCTACAAATTTTTTGAAGTTTTGAAGTTTGTGTACTTGCTCATGATATATTTGCATAATTAATAAAACAGTATATCAGTTCAAAGTATATTAACTTGAAACTTAACATATTGACGTATGGTCTAACCCTATACATTACGCCAATAGTTTTGGTAATTTTTGAATGTATGTAATTTATATGGGGAAACTAGGATAAGGATTTCGAGGAATTTTATATTTGCTTGCTTTTTAATTATTGTATCATTTAAGCACAGTTTGCGCAATTTAAAAGAAATGTTTATTTCTTGAGTTTTTTTTTATGGAATAGAGTATAGTTGGTTTTCTCAACATTAAGTGTGAGTTTGTTAGCTTTAAATTAACTATTTACTTTATTCAATTCTATGTTTATATCTGTATAAAGATGTTTAATATGATTATTGGTAAGAAATAAATTATCTGCAAACATTATTGAGTTCAGTTTTAATGATGCATTACAAAAGTCGTTAATATAGATTAAGAATAAGAGCGGACAAAGGATTGATCCTTGTGGAATTCCGCAAACGACATTTAATATTCCGGATTGCACATTGTAAACATATTGCTTTCTATCAGTAAGAAAACTTTTAATCCAGAAATAAGTTGTATTAATTATACCATAATGCTTAATTTTTAGTAAGAGAATGCAATGGTCGAATGCTTTAGATAGATCTATAAATACTCCTAAAGTAAATTTGTTATTGTCAAACCCATCAGTTATTTGGTTGACTATTTCAATAATTGCATGCTCAGTCGAGTGATTTTTTTAAAATCCGAATTGTTTTGGGTAGAATAAGTTATTTTTAGTGAAATATTAGAATATTCTATTATAATAGTCAAATTAGTCGATTTTAATTATGTAGTCGATTAGTCGATTTTAGAAAATATATTAGTCGATTTAGTCGTAACAACACCACTTTTAAAGTTAAAACTAATAGTTTATTTGTTTTAGGTAGAAAACGGTAAATCAAGTTTATCTTTATTCGATGAAGGTTGTAAATCAATATCTTGTAAAGAGGTAACAAAATTAGTTATGTTAGTTTGCGTATCAAAAACAACTCATTTTATTTTGTATTATATGATTTAAAATCTAAGAACCATACATTTGTTTCCTAATAGCTTTATCGAGCTGTTGGTTTGATGAAATAAAAAAAGTTCGACAAATGGTTCGACAAAAACTTGAAAAGTTTAAAGCTACAGAAATAAAATTTTAATTTTAAAACCTTAAGTAAGGTTTATTTGACAAAAGATAAATCTGATGATTTAATATTTTTTTAAAAATATATTGTTTGCAAACTTTAGTGTGAAAAGATCTTTAAAAATAGAAATATTTATTTGACATTTTTACAACTAAGGGGTTGTCCATTAATAACGTCAGCAAAATAGGGGGAGGGGTCTGAACTTTTATGACAATTGTTGATAAGGGGAGGGGGGCGAGGTCAATTAAAGTTGATGCCAACAATTTTTTTTTTGAGTTTCATTATATATATATATATATATATATACATATATATATATATATATATATATATATATATATATATATATATATATATATATATATATATATATATATATATATATATATAATATGGTGTAATAAATAAAAATCGTTACAAAGAAAATTGTTGTAATAAAAACTAACCGTTAAAAAGATAACATTAAAAAGAGCATAACAAAATACAAAATAGCTTTAAATGTTGACGTCAAATAATCTAACAAAAAATGGCCCCCAATTTTTTCTCGTCACGTAATCACCATCATCACTATTTAAAACTTTTTCATCACTTCCAAGTTTTTGTCGAACTTTAGCTCTGTTTACTTCGAGTGACTCTCGAATTTTCCGAATATGATACTCTGGAGCGATTGATATGGTTTTGGGATGTAACCAATCAAATGTACCCTGGCATGATTTGGAATGTTCGGTAGCACCTGAACTGGCCCATTTTCCTTTAACACTATTTTTTTGGTGTTCAATACATCTCGATATAACTTTCTTCTTAGTTTCTCCAATGTATATAGAATTGCATAAACATTTTAGTTGGTAGACGCCTGGGTTTGTATTTGGAGGAAGTTTTGTCTTATTGTTGCATAAAATATTGTTTAAATTTGGAGCGGATGTAAATATAACTTTTATGTTTTGTTTTCTAAGTTCCTTTCTAAGTTTGGGGCCAACGATTGGTATCCATGGTAGTTTTAGAAATGGTTGGTTGTCAGTTGGTTTATAATTGGTATTTTTTAATTCTTTTTTTAAAAAGTTTCTGGCGATATTAATTAGATTGTTCTTGTTGTGCCCGTTTTCAACAAACATTTCTATTAGAAAATCAATTTCTTGTTTGAGATATTTTTGAGAGCATAATCTCTTTGCACGACAAAAAAACCCTTTGAATACGCCAGTGATAATATTAGGATTGATGTTTGAGGTTTTAGTTGAATATTAGTTATTGCTTCTTTTCGATGTATTTGAAATTCATAAGCTCCATGCTCCATTAATATTACAAACACAATTGTAATATTAACATCTAGAAAGTTAAGTTGTTTTTGGTGGTTTTCGAGTTCAACAGTGTATTTTATGGTAGGGTTTTGTTCGTTTAGGATATTTAGAAACATTTGTTGTTATTTTATTGAGTTAAAGCGAGCGTGACAGTCGTCTACATATCTCACAAAAGTTTTTGGTTCACATGTACAAATAGTAGCTATATTAAGAGCTTTTCTTTCTATATTCTGTAGAAACGCTTCCGCCATAACAACCATTAATGACAAACCTATAGGACTTGAATTAGGTATTACTCGGATTTTGTTTTCATATAGAAAATAGCAAATACTCAATGAAAGTTCTATTAATTGGTGTATGTCTACAAGAAGATAAAAAAATATTTTGTACAAATTTTTAAAAATAACAATCTTTGTAATTTGAAAATAGTTAACTATTTTCAATTTAGTTTATTTTTTGTCGT
>NC_061160.1:49571877-49589377 GCF_022113875.1 Hydra vulgaris | reverse complement strand
AGCAGGTTTAAATAGATTCTAACAAAGTTGTTTTGCCCCATATTAAACAAGGCTAGTAAAACAGTTTGTAAAAACCTTAAATTTTGGACGAGAAGCTTTTCAAAAAATTTTTCTCATGTTTCCAAAGCTCTTGAGCCAAAGATCAAATGTGATATATTTGTTGCATCCTAAAGAAAACCTATGATGATGTCAGAGCAACTCGAAAAAGCACAAAAGTTGAAAAGGAAGTGTATTCAGCTTTTGAAATTTTTTTTTGTAATGCGCACCTACATAAGCATAAAAACATGTTACAAAATTAAACAAAATTGTATAAACTTAATTCTTTAATTATTAATTTTAATTATGTATAATTATTAATTTTAGTTTATTATACCATTCTGAACTTTATTAACAGCAATAAATAAAGTAAAAATAGTTGTAAATGATTTGAAAATGAGAAACTGAAGTATACTTTTCAGTATTGATTTTTAAAATTCATTTAAATTCATTTAAAGTTTTATTATTTAGTAAATGAATGGTAATATTAAAAACAATAAAGTATTAAAATTTAAAGAATTTAAGATAATCTTCAGATATTTTTACCTTAAGTTAAAAAAGGATGTTATTTTATTTTATTGTTTCTTGAAGGTGATATAATTTTACAATAAAACAAAAACAAAAAAAACTGCGCATATATTTATGTTTAACTGAAAAAAATATATAATTCTAACAATCATTTATTAAAGTTTTTTTAAAAAAAGAATTAACTTTATTAAAAATGAAAACCACAAGATTGACTATATTGTGATTACAAATTTTCTAGTGATTTGATATGAAATTTCTCTTATTTCATCAGAAAAAATGTATGCAGTTTTACTATTATTAATTCTTGTTTATTCGAATATCGTCAAGTGATCATTCTTTGTCAAAACCAAAAGAACTACCTAAAGAACTATTTTAATTGGAGTTCTTTAATTTTCTTCACTTTGCTAGGGTGCGGTTGCAACAACCATTAGTGCCACAGTGTGGAAAGCATTAAGCGCAACTTTGAACGCTTTTTCAATTTGATTTCTTGAACTTCCTAAAACTCCTGGAGTCAATGATGGAGTAGATGGAAGATCATCACACCCTGCTAAACACTCATGTTAAAAAATATCATTAATTGTAATACTTTTACTTGAATCAACTACTAGAAGTCTTATATAAACTTTTTAAAAAATTTTATTTTATTAATTATTTGATCCACACTTAAACAATTATTAAAACTTGATCAACAATTAAAAAGACATTAAAATTAAGAGAGTATTAATAAAAAAAGCTTTGATATTTTTAAAATAATAAGATGCTGATGTTTTATAAAATGCAAGATTATAAAAAAAAAATGACATTACATCCTTAGTAGACTATATACTAATTGTATTTAGTAAAATTATAAAAGTTTAAACAAAGATTACAAAAAGTTTATCTACTATAGAGATGAAATTGTATTTTGTTACAAATTAAATTTATTTAGTAATTGTATTTTAAAGACATCATGACTCTTATATAGCAACTTGTATATTTAAAGATAAAAGTTTAAGCATAGTTTAAAGTTAATATTGCCAATATGATTTATGACTATATAAGTTAGCCAATTCATAAGTTTTTTCTCCATATAAAATACTTATAATAGTTAAATTAAATGAAATTTTTTTTTTTGAAATATAATAAATAAATTTTTAATTAAATATTTAGAAATATTGCCACCAACTTTTCATAAACCAGTTAAAACTAGAAAAAAACAATAAACTTTTAAATTCTTATTAAATTAAGTTTTTCAGTATTATAATATACCTTGCTATATATATTCATTTTATTTTGATAATGAGTTGATAATAAAGATGAAATTGAAAACCTTGAGAGACAAGATAATCATGAGAGAGGATTATTCCTCCTTCCAAAGATTGCTTTTCTTTTATCTCATTGCATATTTTATGATTAAACTTTTATTAAATAACTTTTATCCATTTTTTAAATAGACATCAAACCTATGACACGCAAATAAAAGTTTCAAAAGACAACAATGACGGTTAACTATATCTGGTCATAATTTTTGAAGGCTGAGAGATTATACTATGAAACTTAAAATTAAACGAATAATATAAGTCTAGTTAAGAATAGTACAAAAATGATTTTATCAAATTGTTACTCTCACGTTTTGGGCAAGAGACAATAATTTTGGGGTCTTTTTTGTTCCCAGGTATCAATCATCGCAACTTTTTGCAAAGCATCCTTATTTGACATTAGTGTAAACATATAAATGTTTGAGGTTTTCTCAATGTTTAGAGGTTAGCTATCTCAAAGACCAAAAATGCTGGATCCACTCCTGTTTTGCTACATTTTGAATTTATTTAGTAGCTTTAGGTTACGATTAATCTTGATGGCATCATTACTCTTTTAACTTAACTTTTTTGTAAGCTAATCTCAAATCTACAGACTATTTTGTTCCATATCAAGTAAACTCATATCTACAGTCTATTTAATTTTACATCAAGTAAACTCAATTAAGTTCGAAATATATTGAAAGAACGTTTGTTTACCTAGTTTGAATTTCAAAATAAGAATTTTAAGGTTAAAATCAAAAAAGGAATCAAGTGTCCTCGGTTATATAACTTAAATTTGTAAAGATAAAAGTTTAAGCATAATTTTACGGAACCTTGCTATGAATGAAGCTATTTATTGTAAAAGTTTATATTGTCAATAAGTTTCATGACTACATAAATAAGTCAAGTCGTTAGTTTTTTTTTAATAATAAAAAAGGTCTTTTTTTAAAATTAAATCAATTAAATATTATTATTTTTTTGAAATATTATTAACAAATTTTGAATTAAGCATTATATATATTGCGTGCTAAAAAAACAATAGGAATATTTTGAACAAATTGTTTTTTCTTGTTTGAACAAATTTGATATAACATGAAGAAAAAAATGATTACCTATGCAATTTACTTGTCATCATGTATCAATAATTTATTTTAATTTTTATAAGATTAGTTATTTAATTTAATTATATTAGAATTTAGTTAAAATATTATATTTTATATAATGATTTTATTGATTTAATGATTTTGTTTTATGCTTTCAAGTAAAAATATTTTAATTGCTTAAAACAAAAAAGAAGTAAAGATATATAACTTATGAAACATGCAATTTTTAGTGTATGAAAGTGTGCAACCTTGAACTTCCCACAAACCTGATAAGTTGTTTATTGAATTGCAATGTAAGCATTAAAAATTTTACTCTATTTTTAAAATTGTAATTTTTTTTATTTTATTATTAATTAAAAAATAAAATTATAACCACTGTTATTAAAAAAAAAGGACCACCAGAATAGTAATGCGTTGCTAAGAATTCCTCCAAGTTAGAGATGTTTTCAAGATTTAAAAATATATAGGACCAGAAATGGCAATTAATCATCATGTCAATGAAATTTCTACTTTGCAACACCTGCTAGTTGTGAAAAATAAGCCATGTTAAAGTAAAGGTCTGACACACCTTGCTTTATGAGATTTAGCCACACAGAATTTATGCAATCGGATAGGTCAGTGTACCGAACCTGAGGTAATAACAAATAGATGGTTTTAATCAGGGATGTACCGAAGCTAAGATTTTACCGAAGCCGAAGCTTTGGCCAAAGTCATTCTGCCGAAGCCGAAGCTTTGGCAAGAGCCAAAACTTTTGCACTCTCAAAGGTAAAATTTGCTTTCTTGCAGATCTAGCTATCCAGGGATAATATTATTTGCTGAAAATTTTTTTTTAACATTTTACTTCAATTATTATATGCACTGCATGTAGTAAAATATATATACTGGATTTATAAGTATTTTAGCGCACAAGGTATTTTACGATATCAAATCATCAAGGTTTGTTTTTTTAATTACGCAGTCATAGGAATTTATGATGTAGCAATACCTTGTTTGAAAAAATTTAATATTACATAAAAAAAAGATGATTAACTAACTAGTAATTACTAATTAAAAATTAGTAGTTGAACATTACATTAGTTTGTACTTTGCATTATAAAAAAATACCATTTAGTAATTACCATAAATTAGAGTAAATGAGGGAGGTTGTTTTTATTATACTTATTTGTTTATTACTTCTAAATTAATTATCCACTGTTAGAAATCAGGCAAACTATAGTTTAAAAACGTAATCTGTTCTCCATGCTCAAGCAACAGCCTATTTCTTTTGGCTTAAAATATGTTTGCCGTTGTGCTGAATAGAGGTTCACTCTTTTACGGAAAGAGGTGCGCACAAAATTTTCATTAAAAACCTTGCCGAATCCCATTTTTTAGTGTCTTTAATTTTGTTAATTAACTTATATTTATTGATAATTAATTCAACATTTATAGTTGATAAATAATTATTTTTTGTATGGAAAATTAAAAATATTAAATGCAACCAGACCCGTAACTACAGTAAGACAAGGCCTACCTGTAATAGTTTGTGCTTGCTTGCCGAAATCTTTCCATAATATAAATAATATAATTTTGTCTACAGCATTTCTGTTGTGCAAACAAACCTGTAAATAAATTTCTATTAACAGGGCTGACTGCAACATAATAATTAATTTAAAAGTTAACATCAATTTTTAATTATGTTTGTAATAAATAAAAAAATTACAATTTTATTTAGATATTTTTTATTCGTACCATTTTCCTTTTAAATTCTGAGTTTTTCTTCTAGGATTTTTACTATTATGTTTTTTTCCCTTCCATCAGTGTTTTCATATTTCTGTGAAGCATTTTCATTTATACGAAATAACTTCTTTTGCTTGTTGTAAGTGATCATTTACAACAAACAAGCAAATTTTATATCAAGGGTACTACCGTTTTCATTTTGAGTATCGATACTCGAAATGAAAGCAGTAGTATCATATAGAAAATTTCCTTAAACATGCTATAATCTGTTTCTTAAATTTTTTTTTTATCTAAAACGGGGTTTGAGAATCATTGCAATTTCCAGGCGACCATTATCTTTGTATTTAAGAAAATGAATTTTAAAATCAGTTTTAAGTTCATCAACAACAGTTTTGATTCCATCGAATCAAAACTGTTGTTGATGAACTTAAAACTGATTTTAAAATTTATTTTCATCAACAAATCAATTGCAGTTGATTTGTTCCTAGTTTAGTCAAGAAACGGTATGATCTCCAATGGGTCTGCTCTTACCTTTCGTAACGCTTTCAAAGTGTTTTTGTATGCATACAATTATTACAGCATGCTACCATTGATTTTCTGCAGGTTATCTGCAGATATTAACAACTCATGCTTTACAAGTCACAATAAAAATAGGTTGTAGTTAATATAACAACGGAATGAAATAAAGCATAAAACTTACATAAAATATAAAAAATTACCCATTAATTATGATAAGTAGGTAAACAAAAAAAAAATGACAATATAGTTTGCGGTACGTCGCAATCTGTACTATATATGCCGCGACATACGTCAAGGAATCAAAGTAAAGGAGCAAACTACAAGTAGTAGAATTTTAGTAATTATATTGTAAGCAATAAAATTATTTTATGTTTAATATAACAGTAGCTTATTACCTTTAATTACCTAAAAAAACTCGCCGAAGCTAATGCTTCGGCAAAAACTAACCCTGGCTTCGGCCGAAGCTTCGGCAAAAGTGCCGAAGCTTCTGTTGGTTTGAAAAAAGCTTCGAAGCTTGAGGTAATAAAAAATAGATGGTTTTAATTAGGGATGTACCGAAGCTAAGATTTTGCCGAAGCCGAAGCTTCGGCCGAAGTCACTCTGCCAAAGCCAAAGCTTAGGCCGGAGCCGAAGCTTTTGCACTCTTGAAGGTAAAATTTGCTATTTGTTACTACCTCAAGCCGAAGCTGAAGCTTCGGTAAATCCCTAGTTTAATGCTTTTGCAATAGTGACATAATATTTCCGATCATACCCAAAATGCAAAGCCAGCAGACTAATTGAATTAGCATTTATGGTTAGACTAAGAGAAATCCAAGATTAATTACGCGGTGTTTTTCAATTAAACACGGATGATTTCTGAAGATGAAGTTACAATAGAATACCACTTGCCCGAAATGGGAAAGACTTTTATGTTGGGTTTGACTTGAGTTAAAAAATCTTTCCCATTTCGTAAGTCAGGTAGTCTTTTCCAGGAAAAGACTACCTACTATTATCCGCTATTATAGTAATCAGACTTGTTTTAAAGCTCAGTGAAATTATATATATATACATAAGTTGATAAAATATATGGATTTAATATATATATATATATATATATATATATATATATATATATATATATCTACTAACTATTTTGTTTACTTATAATACTTACTATTACTATTTAATACTAAGTTGTTTGTTTTCGCCGCTTGAATCATATTTATTGGTTACTGCTACTGGTATACTCTATTGTTACTGATATACTTTTCTGCTTTTCTGTTGTGATTTTAAACAAAACTGGTAAAATTAAAGTTTTTTCAGGTAAAAATCTTTTCCCAAAACGTAAATTTTTTTCAGGAAAAGTCTTTTTCCAAAACGTAAGTCAGGTAGTTCAGCAAATGGTCATTTGCATAAACCTCTTATCTTTGCACCACACATTTAAATAACCAATGTCATTAACATTTATACAACCTTAACCATGTCTTCACTGAAGATAAAATACCATACCAGAAAACATCAGTGGTTAGAATCTTAAAAACTGTTAACTTCAAAAGCTGACTTGTAGGACTTGTGTGACACTGTGCAGTGGAAAATGCTTACTTCTAAGACCACAATAGTGACAAAATCTTATTGTGTTCACCTCAAAAAGCATCAAATAAAACACTTAAAAAAACTAGGAGCTAGACCATTTTCACTTCCGCTATGACAATCCCATCTTCGCATTGCAGATTAGACGCAGTAAAAACTATTGGAGCTAGACTAGGAAGTGTTGCTTCGTCTTAGCAACTCAATTGAATTTAACATGATTGCTGCCAACTACTGCTTAAGTTGATAGTTAGCATAAAACAAAAAAAAAGGGATAAAGAAGAAAAAAAAGTTAACAGAAGTTTTGGATAGTCGTAAATTGCTTTAGTCAGAACAACTTTAAGTCAAGAGGTGATTCCAAATCATCAAAGCTTGATGACAAAAGCTAGAAGAATAGGCGTTTTTCATTAAGGAATGAAACAGGAAGGAACATTTTCAGTAAAAAGATTCAGATTTTCTAATTGACAAGTTTAGATGCGATATACAAACTTAAAATAGTATTAAAAATGTTAATTGATATTAGATAATGCTTCTTTAACTAGGTTTTATTTTAAACTATCCCTTGGGAATAAATATTACTGAATTAATACGTTTGGTTGAATACGATATTAGATTATTGTATTCCATGGTTAAATTCAACCGTGTAATCTAAAATCACCTTGTAATCTAATATCGTATTGATGTGATATTTGGTTACGCAAAGCAAAAATCTGATAAATAAACTTTAATTTTACCAGTTTTGTTTCAAATCGCAACAGAAAAGCAGAAAAGTATATCAGTAACAATAGAGTATACCAGTAGCAGTAACCAATAAATATGATTCAAGCGGCGAAAACAAACAACTTAGTATTAAGCTAGTATTAAATAGTAATAGTTAGTATTATAAGTAAACAAAATAGTTAGTATATATATATATATATATATATATATATATATATATATATATATATATATATATATATATATATATATATATATATATATATATATATATGTATATATATATATATATATATATATATATATATATATATATACATATATATATATATATATATATATATATATATATATATATATATATATATATATATATATATATATATATACATATATATATATATATATATACATATATATATATATATATATATATATATATATATACATATATATATATATATATATATATATATATATATATATATATATATATATATATATATATATATATATATATATATATATATATATACATATATATATATATATATATATATATATATATATATATATATATATATATATATTTATATATATTAAATTTCTATATTTTATAAACTTACGTATATATATATAATTTCACTGAGCTTTTAAATAGCGGATACGAAGTTTTAACTGTTTACAGCTTAAAATCATTGTAAAAAATATGTACATAGCACATAGTACATAGCGTATGAATGTTAGTTTTAAAATAATCTGCTTTCAATTTTCTCATTATATAGGTTTTGATTTTTCTACATTTTATATAAACTCTATATTGTTTGAGGCATTTTTCTTTGTTCACTTCAAGATTTTTCATTGTTTTAAATTTGCTCCACTCAAGACTTGCTTTTTTACTTGCTTTCAACAACTT
The DNA here is from genome assembly GCF_022113875.1 of Hydra vulgaris. NCBI lineage: Eukaryota > Metazoa > Cnidaria > Hydrozoa > Anthoathecata > Hydridae > Hydra > Hydra vulgaris. The sequence goes on along the minus strand of NC_061160.1, from coordinate 49,580,996 downwards.
TGGATCACCCATCTACTTATAGTAGGAGTTCCTATGGTTATTTGAAATCGTTTTTGTTTCTACTACTGTGTATATAGCTTCTTGAATACTATTAATAAATTTTTCAACCATTTCATCAATATTTAGTTTCCTGAATTTATCCTCTTTTTCTGCAAGCTTGACTATCAACTCTTGAATTATTTTTTATAGTCTATTTTGTTGCATGATCTAATTTCTTTGGAGTATTGTAGGTTATTCTTTAAATGTGAGTTATTTTTTAATTTGTATTGGTACTTAGACACAACCAGTTGATCGTCTGAAATTTTATGAGATTCATTTTGAACAATTTCAATAGGTAAATTTCTTAAAAAAGGGTCAATCACTGTACAAGTAGTTGGAGTAATTCTTGTTCATATAATTTTATTGTTGATTATTTTTAAGCTTGATTTTATCACTTCAAGAAAGCTTTTAGAATATGGTGAGCTGTTTAGATTTCTAAATGGATCAATATTAAAGTTAAAATCACCCATGATTATAATATCTTTGTATTTATTTTCAATCATGTTTATCCAGTTTTCGTAAAAGTTTATAAATTTGATCTCATTATTTTTTGAAGGTGATCTATATACACAACTTACAGATATAGTAACAGATTAACAACAGAACACAACTTACAGATTTAGTAACAGATAAACAACTATAGTAACTATAGATATAGTAACAGATAAACAACAAAACACAAGTTACAGATATAGTTTTATATATAACTTGAAGTAAAACACTTATAATCAACCACTTCATTTCTACCATCGTTTACTTAATTTAAAGTCTAAAATTTTAATATCTTCTCTGATCAAATTTGTAAATCCCCCAGTATGCGTACTAGAAGGTAATACACTTCTGGAGGTGTAAACGCTCAAATTTAATTTAACAATCAAGTATATGTCAGTCACAAGTGTTTCAGTTAAACCAATAGCCAGGTTTCTATTCTAGTAAATGTTTTTCAACTTCACTTTTTTTATCAATAAGACCATTAATATTTAACAACACACATTTATATTCTCTGGGTAGATTCGGTTGCTATTCAATACTTGACTTAACTTTCTCTCTTAGGTCATTAAATATTGGACATATTGAATATTGTATCTCGTGTGCAAAGTAGTCAGATAAATGATTAGTGTTGTTTTCTTTATCAAACCAACATCATAAATTATCTTGATATTCACAATTAGACTCGTTGTTTCTGGCACAATTCTAATATTATTATTAAAGTTATATATAATATATAAAATATTAAATTATTATTTCAAATATAAGTAAAAATATTTAAAAAGAATTAACAGTCTAATGACGTTGATTTTGAGCCTATTCCAATCTTCAATAAAAAAAGGTCTGAGACATTAAAAAAAGTATATTAATTGGCAAGATTAATTGATAATTTGTGTATTATTTTTTGTTCCACAGATGTTATGGATAATACGGTCAGGTCTTGTTGTTTAATGTTTAGACGTTGGTTTGTTGGAAACAAATCTTTCTCCAGAGTTGAATTTTTTTTTGAGAAACCTTTACAATTTGTGGAATATTTTTATGAAAATATTGTCAATCTTGTACAAGACACTAATATTTGTTAGTACAGAATCACATAATTCCATAATGCATAGAATATAAATTTAAAACTTGAAAAAAAAGGGTAGCCTCCGATATCATAAAATTATTTGTTTAAATATAATTATTAGTTTTAATTGAGTTCGCAAAACAATTTAATAAAATAAAACATATAAGCTTTAAATTAAATTAAAACAACTTTAACAGATAAAAATAACCTTAAATTTTCCAAGAGGAAACCCAATTGATATGACAGGTGATTGCTCTAAGCCAAAATCGTCAATAAATAAAATTTTAAATAGACTTTAGTTAGAATAGAAAGAACTTAACATATTAAAAAATAGCATCATATTTATTTTATCAGATGTGAATTTAAACCATCTATTTGAAGTTAAGTTTTAAACTAAATGTGTGAAATAAATGAGTGGTTAATCACATAAATCAAATAAGTTTGATGGCCACTATACTTATACTAGTAGAATCAGTATCAATTTAATACCATACAATACCGATTATAAAAAGAGCTGTATGATATTAAATGGTTGAGACTAGTTGGATATAGATAAGTCAAAAAAATTAAAAGTTGAATATATGAAGCTGTTCTAAACAAAATACGAGAAAGTTTTTTGGAGACTTAGTTAATATTATTTAGATTAGATGTTTGTTTGAATAAAAGACAATATCAGACTTACAGAATTATCAGAATTACGAAACCACAAAGATTTAGTTAACAACAACAGATATAAAATAACAATAACAGATAAAAAGCTAAATTACAATAGTGATAACAGTCTACTAATTTAAATAATATTGTGATACGTCGTGAAACATTATATGATAAATACAATTTTTTATAGTACCACATGGTTCTTGAAAGTTTAATTATACTATATGAGTCGTTTTTAGATAATATATAAATTCACTATTACGGATTACTAATTGTTTATAATAATAAAATACATCTTTATGTAAATATCATGTAAAAAGATTTATGATGAAATTTAATCATATATTCTGAAATAGTTGTCACATTCACTGAAGTTTACAAATAGTACATGTACTAATCTTAAGTAAAAAAAACGATAACAACAACAAAATGTAAAGACCGACAACAACAGCAAAAGGTTTACGAGAACCTTCACGAAAGAAGATGCATTTAATAGAATAGTCAGACGTTTCAAATCTGGTTTCAGGTCAAGTAGGTGAATTGGTATATAATTATATGTCCAGGTCAGACATTAGACTCTTTTTAAATCAACCATCAACACATAGATCCAAAGATAAAACAAGCAAATTTAAATTATTCTAACAAAGGGCAAACAGGGTTGGTGAATTTTAAAAGTGGTAAAATTCAATGGATGAAAATTTATTTTTATGAAAACCACAAAAATTTGTAAAGGACAGATTTAAAAACATTGATATTTGTGGGGCTTTTTTTTGTTTAAAATTTTTAGTTTTTTTATTCATGTTTAATAAAAGAACTTGACTAAATTATCACAGTTGTAAAAACCTATACAAAGTCTTCATTCCTGCTAATCTGCCTAAAGTCGTTAAGACGGGGCTTCAAAGCCTTAACAATTGCATCTGGTATTTTTTTTTTTTTTTTTTTTTTTTTTTAATTTAATTTTCCGTTTTTGTTACAATTAAATTCCCTAATATAATACCAGATACTCTTATTCTTTCAAAAATAAATCAGTTATAAATATAAAAAAATCAAAGACAAAATAATAAGAGTTAGTTATACAAAAATAAATAAAAACGCGGGAAACTTGCAGAAGACCATTAAGTCTTATCATCAAGAACGTTGTAATTATGTTTTTGCATAATTACAAAAATTTAAATTATTTGAAGATATTAGCCTTTCTGATAGCTGCCACATAGTTCAGGAAACTTTATTACCAACCAACTTCAAAATTATCAAACTGAGTTTTATTCTCTTTCTTTTCTTTTTTTCTCTTTAGGTAAACCATAAACAGATTTTTTTATTTGCCGGCCGTCAAATGCAAACATCGCATTTAATGCGTATTATACCGTAATGCGGTGAACGTGCCATAGTTAGCTTTTAATAACTTTAGATTAAATTCCCAAAGCTTGATATATAAAAAATTAATGGAAGCAATATGGGCCAAAAATGATGTCATGTAGTATTTAAACCAACATTAAATGTAAATGATATAAATAATTTGTAATATTTTTTAGCCGTCTTCCCCCTTTAATATTAAAAGTAAGTATGAGAACCAATTATTAAATTCTCTTCGTCATTCCTATTAAATTAATGTACAGCAAGAGAAAACGTTTTTGCCTTTCATTTATTTAAAACGTCTGAAGCGTTACTCTATGGTAGATATATGACAATTCTGTGGCTACAACATTATCTTTAAGTTGAATGTTCTGAGATTTAAAAAAACTTAAAATAAATACAAAGTATATATAAAAAAATTAAAATAATGTGTCTAATTTTTAATTTTAAAGGAAATTAAATAGTTACAATATACTATAAAGAATGATATAACTACTAATTAACTACAAATTGTAACAAACGCGTTGCTTTTAAGCAAATTTTTATTTATTATTATTCTTTTAAATACATTTTGACGTTTAAATTTTATTGCAATATCTATATATTTTACAGTTTTTTACATCAGCAACAGCTTGGACATCTATAAGATTATGAGGATCTTATCATCTAGCCCTTTACAATAAGTTCAATTTTTAATAAAAATACAACGTCTGTAGTGAAATAATAATACAATTCAATGCTTAAAATTTAAAATACTATTATAAATTGTTTTCAAAATTTTAAATAAAACAGTTTACGGAAAAAAATAAAATAAAAAAAATAAAACCGATGATAATAATAAAATGATAAATAAAATGAAGATTAAATCAATAAAAATAATTTTTTTAAAGTTTCTGTTTGAATGAAGCAAATGTCAGTTTGGTAGAAAAATCAAAATCGGTAGAGTGCACAGCATCATAAATTCACATACTGAACAAAATTGATAGTTTTTTGTTTTTCTAATTAATTGTAATGTTGCCGTTCCGAATTTGTCGATAATAAAAAACTCTGATGCGTGGTTCGATTTATAATTCACTTATAATCTTAAAATTATTTGGTCAATTATTTAAGTATTTTAAAACTTGAAAAATTAGGAGTTTCAAAAAAAATTAGGTTTTATTCATAGTTAAGTCTATATTTAATTTAATTGATTTATTAGATATATATTAACATTCAGGCCTAAAAAAATACATTCTAAAAGCTAACGACTTTCAAAAAAACCGTTTCAACTAATAAAAAAAATGGATATTATTTTTCTATAACTCAAAAACTGATTATACAGTTACAAATTAAAGAACCATCTTTTTCAGGTATTATAGAAAATTTGAAAAAAAATATGTTCAACTTTATTTCTTTACAAATTTAAAATTAATTTTATTCGTTACGCTTTTTTTAGTAAATTTTGAAATATACTAATTACTTATTATTTTGTTGCATTAATAACAAAATATTAATGCAATTTACTTTTTTTTTTCTATTGTTTAGAATAATGTGTAAAAAATCTTTACAACAATTATCAGAGAGGTATATATATAACCTAAAACTTTTTGGAACATAAGCGAACACATTTATAAGTATATACAACAAATGATTAACATGTTTACTAAGAGGTATAATTAGTTTTGGCTGCTACTTCTTGCAACTTTGAGCACTGTCAAGCTCTAAAGCTGAAAACATTTTGTGGAACCCTCTTACTTTGAGGGGGTTTTAATATTTGATATTTGATGTACCTGTTAAAGCTTTACCCCATTCTCACTCGTATGGAAATAACTAATATTAAGGTCGCCACTTAAGTGAATGAAAATAAGTAATAATATAAAAATAAAAGTAACCCTATACTTTTATTTTTATATAACTACTTAATATTATTCGCGTTATATTGTTTACTTTTTTTAAGCTGTATAATGAAATATTTTGAAATATACAAATTTATCATTAATAATCAGTTCTCAATGCATGAAGAGTCTTCCGTTTGATAAAGCAATTCAATATTACAAATTCGATGGTTTAACTATTCAAAGGATTTAGAAACAAAAGTTATCAGTTCTCGTAATTTATTAAATCTAAATTCTTTACTTTTGAATTATGTTATTCCTTTAGAACTATTTACAAGAATTGATGAAAAAAATAGTTATTTTACGGAGAAGCCTAAAGTCATTGTAAACCGTTTATTGTAGACCTCTAAGTGTTAAAAATAAAATGGCAAGTTCGATTCCATCCATCATTGTTTTCAAAGGGCAAAAAATATCTGTTACAAATTATATTAAAATCATGATTGATGAAAAGGTGCACACTGCTTTATTCCAACTGACACTAGTCAGTCATGTTTTAGTGTATGTAGCCCATCAAAAATGAGTGAAATTAAAATTTAATTAAAAAAAGCATTTCACTCACGTTCTCCAGTATTGTCTTTCAAGCTTGCATGCTTAGATAAGACGATTTGAATGCTTATTGCATATAAAAATAATTTGCCTATAAAATAAAAATTAAATCTTGGCAAGCAAGTTCATTTGAAGTAAAGAATTCAGTAATGGAGCAAAAAAATTTAATTCAGAAAAGGTTTTCGGATAAAGCTTCTTGGATTTTTAAGTAGATCAACCAGAGTAGATTTTAAGTAGATCAAAGAGCAGGTGCTGTTGAAAACGCAAAGGATAGCTTTTTTAAATTAGACTTATTAAATTAACACTATATCAATTTCCGTAGTTTAGTAATTACAGGAATTGATATAGAGCTAATTGAAAGATTGCATGTTATACTTTGTTGAATTTACAGTGGTTTTGAATTGGACATTTTAAAATTTTAGTGTTATTGTTTTAAAACTGCCAGATATTTTTTTAAATCTTACACCTGGTGCTAGATGCTCAAAGTCTGCATAAAATATTAATACACGGATACCTTACAGTGGAAATATTGCTTATTAGTCTTATGTCAGAAGAAACTCAAGAGGCTTGTAATAACGATTTTAAGAGTTAATGCCAAGACCTTGCAAGAAAAATAAATAAATCAAAATACAATGAATATGTAATAAAATGACTGTTGTGCACTTCTGATTCATTGATGTCCAGTTTAAGAAAAACAGCAAGAAAATGAATAAAAATCTCCTTTTTTTTTTTCTTTTTTCTTGAGTTAAAAACTTTTATGTTGTCCTGATATATAAGTTATAGGTTCTGCTTGTTTTGTTTTATTATAAGTTTTGTATAGTTTTATTGTATTTAGGGTTTATAGGAAACAATTTATAAGGTTATGTGTAAAAAAATTAATTGTTTAATTAATATAAATTTTAAATAAATATATTGCTATTGTGAATTAGTTCTGCTATGCAAAATTAGTAAACCATAGGAGATACACCACCTAAATTTGCTCGGCAAAATTTATAAGAAGCAAAAGCCTCATATTATTACACATGCCAAATATAGTGTAAGTAGCACAAATGAAAAATCTTTAACTACCAGAAACAGGTTGTTGCTATGTAAAATTAGGTATCAATAGCAATTAAATATAAAAATTAGCACTTTCATAAGAAGCGCAGACCTCATTTTGGTACTCTAGCTAAATTTGGTAAATACAGTACTAATATTATATTAGTTATTAATTTTGTCTCAAAATTGATAATTCTGGCTCACTGTAAACGGGTCTGAAATTTTTTGACAACGTTTGACAAGGAGAAGGTCTAGAAATGTTGACGTTAAAGTTGTTACTTTTTAAAAATATATTTAATTACTTGAAAAAAAAGAAAGTTTTTTTTTCCATTTCAATTTTTTTTTAGAAAGGAGGTAGAGGAAGAAGAGGGAGGGGGGGGGGGGGAAGGAAAGCAAATTAAATGTAACGTAATTTTATAGGGGTTGCATAGAAATGCACCCTAGAAATTTAATTAGTCGGCAAATTTGGACACTGCAATTGGCAAAGTTAGATCAATAGTTGGCAGTCAGTATATGTTAGCCAACGAGGAACTTTTTTTCACAGATGTTACTTGGCAAAAAATTTTTCTGACAAAAAACACATACGTCACCCCCTCCCTTTAAAATCTTTTCGGGACGGCCCTGTTGACAAGGACAACAATTATGTCAATAAATTTTTGAAAAATAATTTTTGAAAATTGTTGACATGAAATGGACAGCCCCTAATAATAACCTAAATAAATAAAAATCAATTGAAAAATTATTTTATATTTTTGTTTAAACTTCTTTTTGTACTGTTTTTAGTTTTTGATTTTGTTTGGTTTATTTATTTCCAAAGTATATCCGTTAAAACACCTTAAAAACAAATAAGAGCACTTATACTTGAAATAACTTTTTACCTATAAGTATTTAAGTATAATTGACCAAATAAGCTTTATATATAAAATATGTTGTAAGAAATTAAATATTTAGCTTGCAAAAGATCAAAACTGCAGTAAAAGTATCTCTTATAGAATTAATTAAAAATATCTCCCGAAATCACGTTGATAAGCTACTCATCCATGGAACATAATTTTTTTAAAGATCTTAAAATATTTCGGTCAACAGGTTTTCTAAAACAATCTATTAGTCTGCAAAATAGTGCCCCTGAATTATATTTGCAATTTTTAGTTGTTTGTGAAACCACTTTCACGACTTTGTATAAAGCCCAAGCATAACGTAGTGAAAGTGGTTACACAAACAACTTTCTAAATTTCCTTCACTAAAGATCATGTTTATAGAATGCATTTTCATCTAATACCAAAAAAATTAATACAACAAATACAAGTATTAATAAGACAGTTGACACGATTCTATAAAATGATAAATCCCAGTAATTTGTTATTGTCTAAAAAAAAGAACATCACCTTTGACTCTGTAAACCACATTTTGTTTATAGCCAAAACAATTTTTACTTACAAACAGTCAGTACCAAATAATAGCCAACTATAAAAATCCCATAATGTTAGCCACTATAGAAAATATTAAATTAGCAAATCATTCAACTTTATTTTACTGTTTTATTGTTTGTTATAAAACTGTATAAAATAAATAAGATAATAAATTAAGTTAAAAATTCAATAAGATTGAACTTTTATTGATTTAATAAGTGATGTAATTAAATTTTATTTTTATTTATACTTATATTTTATAATTGGTCTATAGAAAAAAAAAAAAAAAGAATAAATATAACAACAAATGAAACTATAAACTCAGATTTCAAAAAATATGCCAGAAAAAGTCACTATAAAAACTTTTATATACAAATAGCAATTATTAGATAATAAAATAATATTTCTAGATAGTAAAATACTGTTCAAAATTACTAAAACGATCAAATGAAAATTTTATGAAAAGTAATGAACAATCTAAATGTTATTGAGGAGTTATATTAATTAGTTGATATTATCACTGTCACCGGTTTCTTGAATACTTTCTTTATTAAAAACTTCAGTCATGGTTTTTTTCTTAAATTTAGTTATATTATAAGATTTATAAAACAGCTTCTATGAATGTTAAATAAATATTTATTTAACGTA
>NC_061160.1:49564377-49569377 GCF_022113875.1 Hydra vulgaris | reverse complement strand
TGTTTATTAGTTTTATCACAACATACCAGACCCTTGCCAAAAGTTGGGTAGTGTATGTTTCACAATTAGCTAACTACAATGTGTGAACAACGCAGCACATCAAATAAATTTTGCTATGTTTACACCTTTTTTGGAGAACAAATGTTAGATTTTTTTTTTAACTGCTGCACTTTCTTTAATGTTTATTTGTATCCTGTTGTAATCCTCGTGTACTTCATTCAATATAGCTTCATCTAAACAATTTTCATCAACTAAATTTTTATTTAAAAGTTTAATTATCCCTAATGTTTTAAAATTACTTATTATATGCAGCAACATAAACCACATGGCGTATTACAAAGAACAATTTGATCATAATTCCAAAAAATTAATTCCAAAAAAAATGCTAGGTTATTTTTGAGTGTTTACAAAAACAACTTTAAATACATCAACACAAGTTATAATGTTTAAAATATGAAATTTCTTAGTGCCTCAAGGTGAGCATTAAATATTTAATAGTCAATCTATACATATAATATTACATAACTTTGTGGATTTAGGCTGGCATGGAATACTTTATTCCCTCTCCATGATTCCAGGTCAAGCCTCTCTCTTCTCCATGGTTTTTCTGACATTGTGCTGATGCAATTGCCAATTCGTGACTTCTGGAGAATCTTTATAAGTATCAATAATAAGGGCAAGTCTGTAATTCCACATCTTTTGTATGGTTCAGACTTTGTCACCTCACCTAAAGACAAAGCTGAATTATTTACTGAGAACTTTTCATCAATATCATCTCTTGATTCCACTAGTTGCATTCTACCTGATATAGCTGTCAAACAGGTTGATTCATTGCTCAAAATCCCTATCACTCCAGCTTCTGTATCTAAAGTGATTTCCTGCTTTGACTCTTCTACAGCTTGTGGCCCGGACAACATACCTGTTATAGTCTTGCGGAAGTGTTCTCCGGACCTGTCGTCTATCCTTTCGAAACTATTGAAAAAGTGCTTATTAGAGTCTTGTTTTCCAGCATGCTGGAAAGCATCATTTGTTATCCCTATTTTAAAAAATTCTGGAGAGTGATCTGATTCATCTAACAACGGTTCCATTAGTCTTCTTCCTATTATAAGCAAGGTTTTTGAATCTTTAAATAACAAACACTTAATCTCTCATCTTGAATCTAATTACTTACTTTCTGATCATCAATATGGATTTTGATCTTCTTGTTCTACGGCTGATTTGTTAACAGTAATAGCCAATAGGATTTATCGTGCATTAGATAAAGGTGGAGAGGTTAAGACCATTGCTCTTGACATTACTAAAGCGTTTGATAAAGTTTGGCATGCTGGTCTTCTCCATAAGCTTTTTTCTTACGGTGTATCTGGAAATATCTTTAAGATTATTGAATCCTTTCTCTCCATTCGTAGTATAAAAGTTGTCCTTGGGCAGCACTCTTCTTCTTATTCTGTAACCTCAGGGTTCTTCAAAGTTCAATCCTTGGCCCTATACTCTTTTTAATTTACATTACCGATCTTTCAGATATTCTCACATTTAAGGTGGGATTGTTTGCTGATTACCATTTATTCTTGTCACAATAAGAAGCCAACTCCCTCTGATTGCTTGCAGGGGGCATTAGAGCTTGAAAAGGATCTCACTTCTGCTACAGCATGGGGCTACAGCATGGGACTCACTAAGTTCAACTTTTTTCAGCTAATCCTTATCGCAATAAATTAGACCTTCCTATATTTATTATATAGATTGAGTCTTACTTCTGATCTTTCTTGAAAACCTTATATCAAATCGATTGCAAAATTAGCATCAGCTAAAGTTGCATCTCTTTATCGAGCTCGACACTTTCTTACTCTGGATTCTTTTTTCTATCTCTATAAGTCTCAAATCCGGCCTTGTATGGAATACTGGTGCCATATCTGGGGCGGATTTTCTAATGATGTCTTTTCTCTTTTAGACAAGGTGTAAAAATGCATTGTAAACATAGTTGGACCTGCTCTTGCAGCCAACCTTGAACCTTTGTCACATCGTTGTAATGTTGCTTCTCTTTCTCTTTTCTACACATGCTTTAATGGGCACTACTCTAAAGTGCTAGCGTCTCTTGTGCCATCTACTAAAATTCACTATCGTGTTACTTGTCATTCAATTAAGTCTCATCATCTTTCTGTTATTGTTCCTAAGTGCTCGAAAAACTCTTTTTTGTCTAGTTTTTTTACGTGAGCATCAGTTGGTTTGAATTCCATTCCTTCATCTTGCTTTTCTGATTCATATTATTTGCAATCTTTTAAGTCATCTGTCAATCGTTATCTTGCTCTTCAATCTTCATCTTTTCTCTTCCAGTAACTTCTAACTCTAATTAGTGGTTGCTTGCAGCCTTGTTGGAAACGAAGATGTTTAAAAAATAAAACAAAAACAAACAAACATCAAAATACAAAAATGTTAAATTTAGAAATCATAAAACTTTAAAGAACAATTAACTACAGTTTGATTACATAAAAAAATTTTCATATGAAAAGATACTTCATAGTACTAAAAAACCCTTTAACAAAAAATATTCATACTTTAATCTTCCAAATTAACAATGAGAGGACCTAGCTTGGAACTAGGTCATCTTAATGATAATTTATTTATATCTTTATCTGAATATATATATATATATATATATATATATATATATATATATATATATATATATATATATATATATATATATATATATATATATATATATATATATATATATATATATATATATATCTGTGTGTGTGTGTGTGTGTGTATAATCTGTAAAAACTAGCCTTCATACATAGATATTACCTGCTTGAACCCAAACCCAAAATTAATGTGTTCAGTGTAGCTCTGGAGGGTTGTTTTAGTTTGAAGTCCAGTCTTCTCGGTTTGAAATTAACTGCCAGCGATCGAAAAAGTGTGGGCCTGATAATAATTATTATTTGCACAATTTTAAAAAATATTTGTTTTTTGTACTTCTTTTATTAGAATTTGGTTTAGAAAAAAAATTTGTTGCAATTTAAAAACACTCTTGAAATTTTTTGGCAAGCGCCTAAAAAAGCGTTAGCCGTAGTATTGGCAAACATGTGAGCAAGCGGAAAACTGCACACGTGCAAAAGCGCTTGTCATGATCATGATGACTTTTGTTTGCAGTATAGATATATGTACTACATACTTTGTAGTAATTTGTAATATAAGTACTTTGCAGTATAAGTACTATATACGTACTATATACTTTCTCCATAATATAAAGAATTTATATATAGTTTCTGTTATGGAATATAAAGGTTATGGAATAACTAATTTTTTCATTACTTTTTTATTTTTTATTTTAGTCCATTAAAAATATATTTAATATATCGGATGCATTTTTCTGTTATGATCTAAACAATATTTCTGCTTATGATCTTGATGCTGAATTTAAATGGAATGTCTATCTTATAAACTTTAATGGATACAATGAATCAAACAAGCTTTCTTCAAACATTACAAGTATGTTTTTTATCATTTTGTTAATTTAATCGATTAAAATTTATATAAATATTAAATGAATTAATGGAAGTGCTGTTTAAGAGTAATTGTTTAAATTTTCCTTGACTTTAACTCATTGGGCTGTTGGAGGTAAATGTATTAAAAAAAGATAAAAAAAAAAAAGAAAACAAGTCTTAAAATAAAAATTAACAAAAAGAAAAGTCAAAAGTTAAAACATATATAAATATATATATATATATATATATATATATATATATATATATATATATATATATATATATATATGTATATATATATATATATATATACATATATATATATATATATATATATATATATATATATATATATATATATATATATATATATATATATATATATATATATATATATATATATATATATATATATATATATATATATATATACAGGGATGCTTTCCCAAAATTTATCAACCGCTTCGCAGTGATATTTTCTTACAATTTTTTTTATTTTTTTAATATTAATATTTCCATCAAAATATTATGGTTGTCAGTGTGGCAGACTAAGTCAAGAATATTTAATTATCGTTCATATTCTTTGCAACAATAATGTAATAGGATAAAAGAGAATAAAAAAATAATTCAACGAGGTGAAAATCACTTTTATTTTATTCATTCATTTAAAGAGAAAAAGAAACTGAACATAACAAAAAATTGTGAAATTTCATATATTAGTAAATATTTTTGTTATAAAGTAATTATATTGTTTAATTAGCTAATTGATTTTCAGTATATTCTTTCGGTTTAGATTTTTTAACCCTTATATCCTCTGCCGAGTTATGGTTCCTCAACCAGGTTTTTACATAGGGAACTGCGTTCCAATTTTTATTTTAGTCCATTAAAAATATATTTAATATATCGGATGCATTTTTCTGTTATGATCTAAACAATATTTCTGCTTATGATCTCGATGCTGAATTTAAATGGAATGTCTATCTTATAAACGTCCAATGGACGACCAACTAAGTTTAATGTCATCAAATTTGATACTGTCTGCACTGTTAATCTGGCTCTTATATCAGTAATTATGATGTTCATCTATGAAAATCCTCGTTCTGCTTCAGCACTGCTAACGGCAACCGTGTTAACCATATTTTTTTATTTTTGAATGTTTTCTGCAATTTTACTAATTTGTTGATGGCCATTGTTTATTGCATTTTTTACATAATCAAGGAAATCATTCTTATCGATATCAAAATTAAAATTTTTTTTGGAATTTATCAAAATTATTTTCGGCCTCTATCCACGGAACTACAATATCTTCAATTTTCCATGTGCTCGGCTCTAGCAAATTGGCTAGTTCATAAATAATACTATTATCAATATTTTTTTGTTACTATTTGATCCGAGATGAGAACAATCCATCAATTTTAATTTCATATTTTTTATGGTGCTGTCAATAAGAGAATCTCTGGGAAGATTTCCATAAATTCTGTTTTCGACGAAGATAATGTTTTTGAATGCTTCAGA
>NC_061160.1:49511877-49559377 GCF_022113875.1 Hydra vulgaris | reverse complement strand
CTATGAGGTAAAAGGTTCATTTAATTCATAGGATTCAAATTATTTCAACTTTCTTTTCAACAGTTAATGCAGTTGCATTACCATATGTAGGAGTGGTTTTTAGACTATCAATTGATGTTTGTATATAAGCCTGAAATCCAAGCTGTTCAGTAGAAACTGTAGTTTCTTGACCATTAGGCAATCTCAAGTATGCATAGTAAGGATTTGTTTCAAGGTAAATAATGTATAGTGGAAAATACAATTTCCACTATACATTATTTACAATATAATGGACGCAGAAAAATCAGTTCAACTTTAAATTGAGATTTCTATAAAACCATAAATGCTTTTTATTTCAATTTTTTAAAATAACAAATGTATTTACATGAGTTAGGATTTCAACTTAATTTTAAGGGATTCAGGCTGTTCAGCAAGAGCTCAAGTTTTATAGTGGGTTGATGTCAACATTTTGGAGATTTTTTGCAGAATTTTTTTGGAAGTCTTTTTTATTACTTGTTACTTCACCATCTTACAAAGAATTCCTTTAACTATAACCCAAAAATCTTTAATCTTGCGCTCATCAGAACGATTCAAAGGATTTACATTTTTAGGAACAATTTTCACATTATTAGCTTTACACGTCTAAAAAAACTTTTTTAAAATAGTGAAAAGCAGCAAGATCTGACCAAAAGAGACATCGGTATAGCAAAAGTCTTTTTTGGAGGCATTTTTTTGTTGTTGTAGAGATTGGTAGTCAAGCTCTTCTTAGTGACAAAACAAAAGGACTGCATACCACTGTTACACATTGCTTGCCACACAAGGAACTTTGATGCAAATTTTTCTTGTCAAATATATAAAATAAAAGTTGTGAAAAGTCCGCCTTGCAATTTGCTTCGTTTTCTTTAATTATTCACATAATTTTATCTGCCATTATTTTAACCAACTTCTTTGTGTGTCAAATTCATTTAGTTTAATCATTTAAGCTTCTCTAAGGTGTATTTTTTTTATGAAATGCTTTAATTCCAGCATTTTTATGTACTTTTTTGATATAAGAACGTGAAGTCTTGAATTTTCTTGATTGATCTAGCTGTGACTGGTTCGGATTTCTTGCTATTAAACAGATAATTGACTTTAACTTTTTTGGATTTATGGAAAGTTGTCTTTCTTCCACTTCCAAGATTTCTTTTGAAGCATTGAGTAGATTTGAACTTATTTATAATATCTATGACTGTAGATTTTGGAACATTTATATATTTAGTAATCAAGCGATATGAAATCAATGGATATTTGAAAAATAAATTCATAACTCTTTTATGCACCTCAATTTATTTCCAAAACATTTTTCAAATCATTGATTTGTAAACAAAAGTTTATCAACACAATTAAAGATAAGAAAGTAATGTTTAATTAAAAAGCAAAAGAAATAAAAAGCATTTGTGGTTTTAGAGAAATCTTAAACCACAAATGTGCGTATTACCACATACAGTAATTTTATCAATAAATGGAAAGCAATCAGTTCATAGGCATTTTTCAAAGTTAGTTATTTTGCTTTGAAAACATATTGATCCATTGGTAATTCCAAAAAGCATTTTAGCTTATTGCTGCAGTTTATTGTTGGCTTTGAAAGCAGTATATGGCTAATCACATTTGGATAAAAGTAATTGATAGTAAGCAGAATGAAGGTCTAGGGTACTATAAATTTTGTGTTTAGAAATCATACTCACAATCACTTGAATCTTAGGTAAAGGATTTGCAATCTTTTAAATTGTGTGTTAATCGTTATCTTGCTCTATAAACTTTATCTTTTCTCTTCCAGTAACTTCCAACTCTACTAGTGGTTGGTTGCAGCCTTGTTGAAAGTGAAGATGTTGAAAAAAAAGTTTACTTTCATGCAACTCATGCAAATATGTATCAAGTTTGTGTCTAATTTTTTTTGAAAAAAAAGCTGATGCTATCTCAACATTTTTTTTGTAAATAACTTCTAAATTGATAAATTTACTAGTTTATTATTAATAAAGCTTTTTTTTGTACTTCTGCTAATAATCAAGGCTTTTGCTCTATATTTATCATTTAAAATAATTTTGTGACAGTCTCAGAAGAGAGAATTGGTTAAGATGGTGGAACAGAAGTAATTATTTTCAATTTAAGGAATAGCTTTATCATCAGAAGGTTTGCAAAATTTTTCTAAACAAACTACCTTTTTACGTTTATGACAGGTAGCTTTATGCGCAGATAAAGCTAGCTGTCATAAATATAAAATGGTGATTTGTTTGAAAAACTTTGTATTGATTTTTTACAACAGTAAAAAAGTAACTTGTTCTCAAATAAATTGTTCTTGTAAAAATATGGAAAAAAGTGATTATAATTGAATATAGTTGCTGTTCAAGATGGTAAATACCATCTTATATATATATTCATACAAAGAAATATTCTATAAACACTATAAACCCTAGTAATACCAAAGTAGAAGAAAGCACATAAGTAAAAAAATTATCATCAGTGATAAAAGTCATCAGCTTAAGAACTGTCTCGATAAAAATCATGAAGAGATTTCCAACTTATGGTAGTAATAAGAAGAGTGATGATGGGCTGAGCCTGAAGGAGAAATACAAGATAAAATTTTTTGAAAAATAAAGACATGGTCCAAAACATATAAATGAGAACTGGGAGAAACTGAGAAAAAACTAGAATGAATGAATGAATAGCAATTAACACAAACTAGATTAAAAATACTTTTTTAAGCATGAAGTAATGGTTACAGTAAAAAAAAATACAACTTAGATGAATGAGTCATGTAAGATCGAGTTTCAGTTTATTGAACAAGTTTTGATGAATCACTTGAGCAAAAGGTGTGGTAATGTTTGTAGAAATGACTATAATGATTATCTAACTATACATTGATGGGACAGAGGCTTTGCAGCTATAGAGGATTTAGTAGCATTTGCAATATATTTTTAGACCTTGTTTAAAACAAAAAGTGCTTATTAGAAGAACCACTCCAAAGATGACCAGATAAATAACAGCAACAATAGTAACAACAATAATAACAACATTACAATAACAGCAGCAATAATAACAACAATAATAACAACATTAAGAATTATAAACTATAGTAGTAATAGTAATATTAAATATAAATAAATACTTATATAAATATTTTTTACTATATTGATAGAATTAGAATTAGAATTAGAACAATACATTTTAATATTAGTATTCATTTTAATAATTAAAATAAAAGTATTCTTTATATAAATTTGTGTAAGGTTTATATGATAAAAGATTAAAAAATCAGAAACAGCCCAAAAAATTTATAAAAATTTTTTTACTTAAAGATGAATTTTAAGATTCAGCCATTGATATAAAAGCATTTAATTTATAAACGTTTTTAAAAAATTGAAATTCTATTAATGTTTAATTCTTGTTGCTGTTGATCTTGGTGTTGTCAAGAATAAAAGTATTGCTATTGCATTTATACCTAATGTCATTTGTGATTTAAGATGTTTTTTATTATAGTTAAAGTAATTTATTTGTATTTATAATTTTAGAATGTTCTCAATTTTGTGTTTACGACAATACTACTGGAACTCCAAGTAATTTCTTTTTTCTATTTCATATATATCTGTGTGTCTATATATATATATTTATATATATGTATATATATATATATATATATATATATATATATTTTATATATATATATATATATATATATATATATATATATATATATGGATATATTTATATATATATATATATATATATATATATATATATATATATATATATATATATATATATATATATATATATATATATATATATTTAACCCTCGGAACTAGGGTCAGCATTTGGCAATGCTAACCTAACTGCTGACCTAAAAGTGTTTGAGGTTGGCAAAATATTGCCGACCTCATTCCTATGCTTTATGGTTAAAACCTTGTATCAAATTTTTTTTGCCAACCTGATGCTCTTAAAGGCTTAGGTTGGCAAGTTATTGCGAACCTCATTTTTCTTATATACATGTGTATATATATATATTGGCTCCTCATATATATATATATATATATATATATATATATATATATATATATATATATATATATATATATATATATATATAAATTAATTTGGAGATATTGAAGGAAAACTTTCCCATTCGTATTTTGCCCTCAAAAAAAAATTTGTTGGTAAAATTTATTATAGTGTAGTGATACAAATAAAGTATGGGCATAGGAAAAAATGCATTTAAATAGGATCATGAAATAAAACTGAATAAATTATTGACTTAGCTTATTTTGATAATGTTAGATGGATTATTTTGAAATAGGTTAGTTGACGAAAAGCTATATATCTAGATATAAATATAAGCTTCATTGAATTCATAGAAGATTTGTTTTGTTTTAAAAAAGCATTAAAATGATTTGAAAGGAAAAGTTTCCATTAGCATGAATTATTGAAAAAAGTAATAGTATAAAAAAAGTATAAAAATAATGGGAACAAACAAAACTTTATGGTAAAAGTTGTAGTTTTTTTATTAAAAATTTTGACCAAAAAAAATGCTCTAAAATAAATAAGTTAAACATGATTACAAGCAGCATCTCTCCAAGACAATTACATATAATATCTTCATCTTTTGGGTCTATAAAAGAATTAAACTATTAAATTCAATTAAACGATGGTTAAAATAAATCATAGTTTTAATTAATAAAAGGGGGGGGGGGGTGTTGTGATCTTAAGCTTAGATGGATAGAAAAAGTTTACAAAAATCAATCAAAGTCCCCTCCCGTGTATTAGACACCTCAGAGTAGATATAAAAAAATATATGGCTTGCGTTGGTTAAAAGATTTATTACTTGTAGTTTTGTAATAAATAATAAATACTATCTTTCAATTTGTTTTCTTTTCCTTAGTAAGATGTTTATTTGCATTTTCTCCAACAGCTATAAAAATTTTTTTAATTTCAGTCATTTTTATATTAGGTGATAAATTTCAAATAATTTGATGCGCCAAGAAAAAGTGCGCAAACAATAGTATAAACAGACTTTACATTGGTTGTTAAAAAAATATAACGTCATTTATTGCACATCTAATTGGCTTCTGACTTAGCATGTTGTGAAGCTTTAACCCAGTTTGACTTAACTGTTTTTAGGACTAAGAGCCTTTTAACAGAACTGATATTTAAATAAATGATAGATTTCAGTATATATAATATAGAAATGGAATTAACTCAAAAAAGGTTTTTTTGTGACTTAGCGGGTTTTGCAGATGGGCTCCTCATATATACAGTATGCAAAAAAATAAATAATCCTACACTTAAAAAAACATAATTTTAAAGATTGCTTCAAAAATATAAGTTTTCCATTAAAATTTAAAAGATTTTTTTTAGATATCTTATCAAGTATTGCTTTAAGAATTTATATGTGTATTGGTGAATTAATTGCTTTTCAAAAAATATATAATTGACTTCAAAAAAAAAAGTTTATTTTGCAGTCAATTACAAGCACCATTAGGTCAATTGTATAAAATTCAATAGGTTTGAAAAGCAATTAATTCACCAATACACAAATAAATTCTTAAACAATACTTGATAAGATATCTAAAAAACAACTTTTAAATTTTATTATTTTTAGATATCTTATCAAGTACAGTTAAAAAATAATATTCAAGTTGATCAAATTTCATGGAAACTAGTATTGAGGAAGGTCTCCTTTGGCCTTGATGGCCACAACTAGATCACAACTGATGGCCACAACTAGATCACAACTGGATTTCTTCTTTTGTTATATCATCCCATGCTCTTTATCTATATTATCTCATTTTAGCTTCTTTCAAGTTGTCTTTGCGTCTAAATGCTCATTCCCCAATTTTTCTGTCCAAAGTATATCACAAATTTTCTATTGGATTCAAGTCTGGACTTTGAGATGGCCATTCCAAAACATTGATGTTATTTGTGTCAAAGTATACCTTCATTTCCTTATCGGTATGTTTTGGATCATTATCCTGCTGAAGTATGAAGTGAAGTTGTGCTAAAAGAAAGCACATATAGGAATAGTCTGTAAAGATAAGACTCAACAGAAGAAAAGTTACTTTAAAGACCACGAATATCAGTGAATGATAGATTTAGAGAACTTGGTGATGATGATGGTTTTTTGTGTTTTATATTATTTGGTACTTTAGTCATTTTTAAATTTGTTCAAGCACTTAATTCACAGCACAGATAGTACTCAGTACTATTAACAGTCCAATTAATTGCCTCATTACTATTAATAAGTTCTAAGCAGTAATAAAGTGCTTCAAATGTGGCCTTGACAATGTACAACAAAAATACAAAGAAGATCACCATTGATGGGCAACATGGCACTGTTTGCGCTCTGATATTTTTTAGCTGTTGATGAAATCAACCTCTCTGAGAGCTACCACAGAGTTCTGGAAACCGGACCAGCTGGCCTCAGAACCATAAAACTGAGTTTTAGAACTGTACCCTCATTAGGAGATAATAGTATGAGTTGCCTGTCATAAAGACAGACACAAGCAAAACCCACACATTGAGGCAATAAGATTCTGCATTCAACATCCTAAACTGGCAACAATTACTAAAATACATTTATGCCAGTCTAATAGATGAAGAAGGGCTGCGAGGCTGGTTAATAGATAGAATCTATTTACCCTTAAGTCTTTGCCTAGGAGGTCTTCTACAACACAGTAGCCAAATGCATTTAATGTGTTCCTAAGATAATTATTTTTATTAAGTATTTTTACCAATTTCATGCTATTTAAAATCATTAAATATCACTAATATAAATTAAATTATCACTTATATATATATTAAATTCTTATATATATATATATGTTATCACCTCTAGCGTTTACTCAACCAAGAGCCTTAAGGCAGTGGGTTTGTTAATTCAGGCAGAAGTTTATTCAGGTTTGTTAATTCAGGCAGAAGTGGGTTTGTTAATAGAGGCAGAAGGACATGAAATAGGTTGTACTGAGTGATGTTACCAGTAACAGGATAACCTGACCTGACTGTCAATTGACAAATGGCATTTGTTCTAAAAAAGCGACCTAACTTGAATACTATCTCTCTTTAAGACATTTCGGTGCTCTCGATTTCCTACTTCTCATTCAGTTCTATAACTCTATAAATTTCTTATTTATCTTTGTATGGAATACTAAGAACTTTTCATCATGAACAAAAAATATTTTTTAAAAGTTCTTCTACTTATGCTCATTCTCTTTAAAAAAAAATCCAAAAACACATTGTGAATGTAGTAGAACCTGCCCTAGCTCCAAAGCTTGTGCTTCTATCCCATTTGTCATATATGTTGTATCTTTTTCTATTTTCTACAATTACTACCATGATCATTGATCAAGCGAGGTACATCTCTTACACATGTCTTGTTTTTTAAAAGTTTTTTGTCTCAAAAAACTTTTTATAAACCTATTTTTTACCGATCTTTACATTTTCCTCACTCATGCAGTTTAAAGTTTTGAAAGTCTTCTCTCAACCGTTTTCTTGTTATTTAGCATTCTCCTTTGCTTTCTGTTAACTACCAACCTACATAACAATGATTATAGCCATTATGGAAGTAAAGTTGCTATTAAAAATATATATTAAATTGTATAATTTTGTCACAAAAATAAAAAGATATACCTATATTATATAAGGGGAGTTTGGTGTATTTAGTATGTGATTATTTTTATAAAACAGGATTAAATTTTTTTAAAAAAAGCAATCGTTTCAAATATCGGTTAATCAATATAAAAAGGTTAATACCAATAACGACTGTGCAAAAAGTGACAGATTAAACTGATGCCAATCAATTATTACATCACTAATACATATATGGGCTTAATTTAATTTTTTATAAGGTTCCCGGAAAAAATGTCCGACCAAAAGTTATTTTGGTTGACATTGTCCGATCAATTTTTTGAACTTAAATTTGAACAAATAATTTTCACAAATATTTACATATATTCATATTTGTTTAGTTAAAAGGAACACAGGAATAGTTCTTTAAATGCCGAAAGTAAAAAAGTACTGCAGATGGGTTTTCTTAAACTAGCTACTGGCGTATCTGAGTTTTACGGAGCCCAATTATCCTTTCAAAATATATGTTATGTTTTTCCAGTTTATTTTATTTTAAGCTAGTGAAGTTGTAGTTTTTTTTCTTAATATTCAGAATTTTTATCATTGTAGATCTTTGTAATTTAATTGAAATAGTTTAAACTCAATACTGCACATTTTTTTAGACTTAAAGTTTTATTGAGTTTTTTCTCTCGAAAACCTTGTTAGTTTACATTAAATTGCATTACCCGTTTATAAAAGTTATGTAATTTTTTTTACTTAACAAAATATAATATGTTAAGTATCAATTTTGCGCATAAGTTCCACTTTTAGCGCCAAAAAGGTATTTATATGGCGTTCATGTAACTATTTTTATCAATAATAAAAACGGCAAGAAAACAAGTTTGTTTTAGTAATATAGTATAATGTCTTAAATACATTAAATATTAAGATAAACATATTATTTTTAAACTTGATATAAAAAATTTAAACTTTGCTTTTACTTATTTAGAGGCGGTTCAATTAGACGCAATATGATATTTACGAGCTATTATTTAATTTAAAATTTCCATGCCCTGCGTGTCATTAAAATTCGATCAATTCGAATAATAAATAAAGAATTGGAAAACTCAAGTAGGACCAGAATGCCACCGAGAAACCGCTCAAGCTAAAATAGAATGATTTGGATGATCATAACGTTAATGTTTAAATGTATATCTTCTTAATGTTGTTTTTTTTAAATATTCCATTGATGAGATCTCAACCTCTAAAAAAACACATTTGTAAAGTCTTTTATTATCAAATTTTTAAAACTGCCAGCTTTTCTTTGCTTTTTGGTATCCACGGTGTTTGCAGTAACCAATCAAACATACTTTGACTTACTTTGTAAAACAAAATATTTTTTCAATGAGAGTTTGTTTACTCTATAAAAAAAAAATAATTAGCTTCACCAACTTTCCCCATTTTGATATAATTAAACTTTTTTTTATTCTTCTTTTCATTATTGTAATCTCATCTTTTGACTTCTTGAACAAACTTTTACATAATTGAAATATCAGTAGAATTCAATAACGCAACATTTCTTAGATTAGACGCTTTTTCAAAGTTAATTTGCTCATTTGCATTTTATATATCAATTTTCTTAAACAAATAGGTGTGGAACAATGGGCATATATAAATTTACTTTAAACACTTTCTTCGGAAAATATGATTTTTTTTTTGTGGATTGTTTATTTATCATCAAAAGCTTTTGCACATTTAAATTTTTTAGGTAAATGTAGGCTTCAAAAAGAGTCTGTTTTAAGACCTAAAATTTGTTTAGCTAGAAGGTTTTGATTTTACCGTGGAATTTGTGAAAACTTTTATGAGTATAAGTTAAAATTATAAAACCTAATAATTCAAATTTATAAGTTAAAGTTTTTATTTAATAAACTTCAATTTAATTTATTTTTACCGTAGTGACAATTGCTTACACACTTTTAAGGGTTTTTTTGTTTTTGTTTTGTTTTTGTAGTAAAGTTGTTTTCAATTTTTTAGTTTGCTTTTAATGTTATTTTGTATTTATTTAATAGCAAAAATTCTAAAAAAATTTTTATTCACTTTTTAAAAATTCTGGTAACTACTTTTAAAACTAAAATAAAAAAAAATAGAAAAAGTAAACTAGGTGTATGAAATTTATTGTGTAATTTATAAAATTTTACTTATACAAACCTAATAACTCTTCTATTATCTTTCTTTTTATTCAATGCACTTAATAATACAGGGGTGGGACCGCAAAATGTGAACACTTTTCTGATTGTAATAATTAATTTTCTGTTAAATATGAACTATTTTAAATAAGAATGTCCAATGGTTGGACATTCTTATTTAAAATAGTTCATATTTAACAACTCTTTAGACACTTTCTGATGAGTGAGAGAGTACAACTACATCTAACGAGAAAATAGTTATAATAAAACAAAAACGTTCACATTTTGCGGTCCCACCCCTGTATATTGTTTAAATTAATTAACAATTTATTTTAAGATAAACTTTTTTTAAAAGGAGGAAAAAAATCTCAATTAGCTTATATTATTTTTGTTTACGTAAGTTCTGGTAACTACTATCACTTTTTAAACTAGGTAAATAGAAAAAATAAACTAGGTATATAAATCAAAAACTTTTAAATTTAATATAACTAATATCCTAATAATAGTCTATAAAATAATATTCTAATATTTTTTACAGGTTACTCATTTTTTAAATTTACAAAGAAAAACTTTAAAAAAAATAATTGATGATCATCAGAAAATACATTTTTTTGTTATTAGTTTTTTTTTAGTTTTTTATACATTTTATTTAATATTTTTTAATTACTTTTAGCTCTACTAAAAAGTGTTTTTTTTCTGCAACAATTGAACTACACAACTTATTCTCCTAATGAGAATACAGCTCTAAAACTTAGTTTTATGGTATCAAAGTACTAAGAGTGCCATGTTAAGCATGGATGGTGTCCCAGTTCTTACTTTTAGAATGCATTGTCAAAGCCATATTTGGAGCCTTTTGTTATGACTTAGGGTTTATTAGTAGTAATAAGGCCATTGCTTGGACTGTTACATAGTTTACTGAGTACTATCTGTTTTTTGAGTCAAGTTTTTTAACCAATGATTTTAAAAAATGAATTAAGTCTCAAAAACTACAAAACACAAAGAGCCATCATCATCACCAAGTTCTCTAAATCTATCATTCACTAATATATGTTGTCTTTGAAGTAACTTTTCTTCTATTGAATCTTATATCTTGCAAATTTAACTGGATCTGCTTGCTCTTTGTGAGCAAGCATCTTTGTGATTTTTTTATAGTTTTATTTAAATACCCCAAGAAATTCTTATGGTCTTTTCACAGAGCACCGCGGGTGAGCATTTAATTGGAAGAGGTAGAGTTCGAATGTGATTCAAACCCCAGAGATGGTGTTTGAATCACAGATCCTTTGTTTCTGAGGTAAGTGCGCTACCACTGCGCTATGGCTGCTAAATTCAAAAAAACTCTATTAGTCACATGCTTGGTCTGGGCACATTGGTAAGAATTCTTTTGTCGGGAAACTAGGTTTTAATCCACAGACTATTCTTTTATGTGCTTTTGTTTAGCACCACTTTATTTCATTATCTTTTTCTTTGTTCTATATTGCTCTACTTCATGCCAGAGCCTGCTATTCTCAGGTCATGAAATCTCGTATTTCATCACAAAAATGAGGCTGTCGTTACTTCTGGAGAATCTTTAATAGTATCAATATTAAGGGCAAATCTACAATTCCACCTCTCTTGCATGGTTCAGACTTTGTCACCTCACCTAAAGACAAAGCTGAATTGTTTGCTAAGAGCTTTTCATCAATATCATCCCTTGATTCCACTGTTTAACAAATGAAAACTGTTTAACAAGTGTTTATCAGAGTCTTATTTTTGAGCCTGCTGGAGAGCAGCATCTGTTATCCCTATTTTCAAAAATTCTGGAAAGCATTCTGACTTCGTCTAACTACCGTCCCATTAGAATTCTTCCTATCATAAGTAAGGTTTTTGAATCTTTAATTAACAAACCCTTAATCTCTCATCTTTAATCTAACAACTTACTTTCTGATCATCAATATGGATTTCAATCTTCTCCCTCTACAGCTGATTTGCTAACAGTAATAACTGATAGGTTTTATCATGCATAAGATAAAGGTGGAGAAGTTAAGGCCATCAATATTGACATTTCTAAAGCTTTTGATAAAGTTTGGTATGCTGGTCTTCTCCATAAGCTTTCTTCTTATGGTGTATCTGGTAACATCTTTAAGATTATTAAATCCTTCCTTTCCAATTGTAGTATAAAAGTTGTCCTTGATGACAACATCTTCATCTCCTGTATCTTCATTGGTTCCTCAATGTTCTATTCTTGGCTCTATTTTTTTTTTATTTGCGCTAATGATCTCCCAGAAATTCTTACAAGATGGCATTGATAATATCATTTATTCATGTCTTGATAAGAAGTCGACACCCTCTGATTTCTAGAAGAAGATCTCACTTCTGCTACAGCATGGGGCTTTCAGTTGTCAGTGAACTTTAACTCAGATAAAAATCAGTTTTTTCAGCTAATAGTTATTGGAATAATCTAGAAATTTTCCTTATATGAAATGATGATGTACTGGATGAGTCATCTACCCTCATCTGCGTCTCTTGTGCCACTAAAATTACACTAAATTTTTAGAAGCAAAACTAAAATTTTTTCTTGTCTTACTCGTTTCCCAATTAAGTCTCATCCGTTTACTGTGACTGTTTAAAGTGTTCCAAAAATTGTTATTTATCTAGTTTTTTTCCATGAACATCAGTTTTATGGATCCAAGCAGATATAGAAGCATTTTTGGTTTTTGGCCCCTTCAACTTTTTTTTTATAAGTCTTCTCTTTACCATAAATAAAGTTTTTGTGTCTTTACTCAACAATTTTTTGTCTTATACCTTATTCTCTGACAAACTTTGAACTTTTTTGTTTTATAGGTGACTTGATAACTGCTGTAACTGAAAGATTCTATTTTGTAATAGACAGCAAGACTATTTCTCTTTACATATCAAAAGCTTTTATTAATGTCTTGCATGTTGCTTTTCTACATAAGTTCACTTTATATGGTGTATTCAAATAAGTTTTTAAGACTATCAAATCATTTCTTTCTAATGGCAGATTAAAGTTATTCTCTAAAGTTATTAAAGTTATTCTACATTTTTTTTTTCATTATCTTCTGGAGTACTACAAGGTTCTTTCTTTAAACTTGTATTGTTTCTTATCAATATTATTATCTACATGATTTCCATGAAAGGTTTGTAGTATACGATAGTTCAAAAAGATGTAAAGTAGAAGACTTAGTGAGAGGGTTGCCATTCATTAATATAAATGAATGTCGACAGTACTGTGATAGCTAATTGCAGTAAATAGCTGAGTTTTGTTGGGTTTAAATTTACCAGCCACTGGGAGCCCAAATCTATTCCAGAAGTTTGATCAGATTCAAGATCAGCTGCCTGTTCTAAGGGGTCAAAAAGAGAAGACTTTTTGTCAAGGCAGGAGTATAAAGTTGAGTCATTAGCAATAAGAGCTACTTTATGTGTAAGGTTGTGGAGAAGATCATTAATGTAGATAATAAATAAAACAAGACCAAGGATAGAACCTTGAGGTACCCCAGAAGTTAACAAGCTAATGGAAAAGACAAGCATACCGAACTTTGTTGCAAGCCTCAGATATGTCAAGAGCAATAGCCTTAGCAGTAAGTTATTTGACTCAAGATAGGCTTTAAAAAATGTAATTATCAAAAACTCAAAGACTTTGCTGATAACATAAAGAAGGCTGATTGGATGATAATTGGAGGGATCAGAATGTTCATCAAAGTTTTTGAAAATTGGAACAACAAATACTATTTTCCAGCAGGCAGGAAAATGAGACTCAGTCATGAACTTATTAAATAGTTTAGAGAAAATTCAAGAAAGTTCTAGAGAACAATTTGACAGGAATGTTGTCTGGACCACAAGCCGTAAAAGAGATATGACTTTAGCAACGGAAGCTGGAGTGATTTGAATGTTTAACGAGTAATTGACCTATTTAATTGGAATGGAAGGTAGATAATGGCCTTAATATTTAAGAGTCAAATAAGAAGAAAAGTTATTTGCAATTAGTACTGTTTTATTGTTTGGAGAGTTAATAAAATCAGTCCCATGAATAAGAGATGGAATGTTAGACCTACCCTTGTTAATGATGCTGTTGAAGATTTTCTCAAAGTCTCTAGAGCTTAACTTCTGAGATAAGATACAAGATTTAGTGAGCTGAGCTTCTTGCAATAATAAATGGCTGTTTGTTTTCAAGAGAGTTTTTTTTTTTGAAATAATAGGGTGATTCCAAATGAATGATTTAAAGGGATCATTGCATAGTCAGAACCAACTAGGGGAGAGAAAAAAAAGAAACACAAGCTAGGATCAGAGACCAGACATAAATCAAGGAGTGAAGATAAATGATTAGGGTTGTCAGGAAATCAAGTCACAAATTTAATTATCTGAGTAAGTGATTGAGAAATGCAGAAATTATAGGCTTTAGTGCCAGCAGGGCCAGTGGTGTTAAAACCAAGCCATTTAGTGTGATGAGCATTAAAGTCACCAATAACAGCAATTTTAGCAGAGGGGTAAAGAGAGTGGGCATGATCAAATGGATCAGAATCTAAATCTAAAAGAGTGCATTCTTTGGAAGAAGGAGAATGAAAAAAAAAAAAACAAAGAGAAAGGTTATAGGGTGAAGAAGTGCTAAGCAGAAACATATAAAAAAATGATCAAAAGATGTGAACCTGATTACATGATAAATATGTAAATTGATGCATATGTATTACCTTAAGCCAAGCATGTGACTATGGGAGTCTTTGCAAATCAAAGGATACTACCATCAACACTAAGATCAGACGAAGGAAAAGCAAAGTTTAAATTAGTCTCACTAAGAGCAAGCTAGTCTGTTAAATTTTCAAAGAAGTAATATTCAACTGATTAAAGGTTGCTTCACATGGTAAAAGCTAGATGGTGGGAATGGTTTTTTATTTTAATATTTGCTAGCAACTTAACTTATCTCTTTGAACAGGCAGCTGATTATGAATCCGATCTCCCTTCTATAACAGCTAAAAGCATTTTAACAACTTGAGAATTTCGAACTCCGACAAAACTCAGTTATTTACTGCAAACAAATATCACAATATTGTTGATATTTATATATTGATGAATGAATGGCAACCCTCTCACTATATATATCGTTCTCACCATTTTCTCTCTCCCGATTCTATTCTCTACAAATTTATTAATTGTTTCTATACAGAATACTGTTGGCATTATTTTTTCTAATGATGACTCTAGATAAGGTCATGAAATGTATTGTAAATGTAGGTGAAATTGCTTTATCTTCCAAGCTTGACCAACTGGTTTATCTTTGTAAGGTTGTATCTCTTTTTTTTTTCTACT
This sequence comes from Hydra vulgaris, assembly GCF_022113875.1. Taxonomy (NCBI): domain Eukaryota; kingdom Metazoa; phylum Cnidaria; class Hydrozoa; order Anthoathecata; family Hydridae; genus Hydra; species Hydra vulgaris. The sequence continues at coordinate 49,544,339 of NC_061160.1, read as the reverse complement.
AATACTAAATGGCTGTTGCTCAAACAAGCTCTCATCTTTGGTTCTATCAATCAAAAATTATTTTTGCATGGCTCATCATTTTAGTTGCATCATTTTTCTGTATCTGTCCCTTCCTGCTCTAAAAAGGTTTATTTATGTAGTTTTTTTCCTTGCATATCAATGCTTTGGATTTCTCTCCCATCTTTATGTTTTCTTGACTCATACAACCTTCAACATTTCAAGTCTTTTGTCAACCATTTCAATGTTCTTCATTTTCTATTACTCCCAATTTAATAGCAGTTCCTCTCAGAATTAGCTTTTTTAAAACAAGTTCACTCCCAACAGAGTTGGGAGTGAATTAGTTTATAAAAGCTGATTCTTTCTTTAATACTCTTTGAAGTTGAAGTTTTTAATTTTTTAAACCCTAATTTTTTCAGTATACAAAATTTTAATAAAACTTTTGCAATTTGGCTTTCTATTAGTTAACTTTTAATTAGTAGTTAGTATTATTAAAACAACCAAATAAACCACCAATTGTTTACTTAATTTTCACTAATACTTTTTTTTCAGTTGTTTATTTGGAGTTAGAACATCCAAATAAGTTTAATTTGAGGTGACTATTGCTATTTTAGTGCAGAATTTTCATTTGCATTTGCGTTTTTTATTTACATTTTTTGATGGAATATGTGTCTTATAATTGAAGTTTCTCTAAAAAATTTTCCTCCAAATAATAAAAATAATATAAAGCTTTATTATTTTTTTTTTTTAATATTGCAAAAAAGTTATACATAATCTTGTTAAAATGAAATTTTATTATTTTTTTTTTGTATTATATTGATGTTATAAACTGTTATGTTGTGTTATAAACTGTTGTATTGTGTTATAAACTGTTGTATTGTGTTATAAACTGTTATGTTGTGTTATAAACTGTTGTATTGTGTTATAAACTGTTATGTTGTGTTATAAACTGTTGTATTGTGTTATAAACTGTTACGTTGTGTTATAAACTGTTGTATTGTGTTATAAACTGTTATGTTGTGTTATAAACTGTTGTATTGTGTTATAAACTGTTACGTTGTGTTATAAACTGTTGTATTGTGTTATAAACTGTTGTATTGTGTTATGTATGGCTAGTTTCCATAAAAAGACTTTTGAAAAAAATCTAACTTTTTAAAATGTGTGAATGTTTATTTTAAAGTTAGTATTATACATTTTATTTAGATTTAAATTATCGAAAAGAATTCACTCTAATGAAAGGTTTATATCTTGGAACTCTCAATGTTATGATGAAAGAGTTTACCGTGTCTTTTAATATAAAACCTAAAATTTATTCTAAAGGATTAAAAAATGTTCTTCATTTTACTTTGGATAACAATGTTGGAGAATATGGTGATAGAAATCCAGGTGTTTGGTTTCATGAAGATGGTTCTGGAAAGCTTGTTATTTTTGTTGCTGTAAATAATAATGGTAATTACTCCATTGAAACATCTCCTCTTAGTTTGCATAAATGGTCTTCTGTTATGATAAGTCAAATTATGTTTAATGGTAAATATTGGTTGACTGTTGATTTGAATGGGGTCAACATACATAGAGTTGAAAATTACAATGCAAAAAACTTTAAAAACATAAAAGTTTATGCATCTGACCCTTGGTATGATGCTCAAAATGGTTCTATTGCTGACCTTTTGATTATAAATGGAAAAGCTGGTTAGAATATCTATTTTATTCACAATATTTATCCTTATGTCAATGTAAAATTTATAGTTAATATTGTTACTAAATATAAGCCACAGCATTAAAAGCATAAAGTAAAACAATTTCTCAGTTTTTTTTTTTTTTTGAAAAAGAGAATGAGTAGTTGTTAGGGCTATAATTTTTTTTTTAATATATAGAGTACATTATTGGTAATACCCCTACTCCATTAGTAAAAGAAAAAATTATTGCTGAAATACCAAAGCTTTATAATGAATATCTAATTTCATTTGATGTGTACCCTAATAAGTTTGTTCGTGGCTGGCATAGTGTTATTCATTTTACTATTGGTTCTGATATTGCTAACTATGGGGATAGAGCTCCTGGTATTTGGTTTCATGAAAATGGTGATGGGATGCTCTATATTGCTGCACCAATAAATGGTTACGCTAATTATTATTTTAACACAAATCCAATCAAACAGAATTGGTGGTCTAATATTGAAGTTAGTCAGTTTTTAAGAAGCACAGATTATTTATACACAATTAAAATAAATGGAGATGTTGTCTTTTCTATGATTAATTATAATGCCCAAATCTTTGAAAATATGAAAGTTTATGCTTCAGATCCATGGACTGAAGTTCAAGATGGATTTATTAAAAACTTGTTTGTAATCAATGGAGTTTCAAGTAAGTTTTATATTATTTAATAGAGTATAAATTTAGATTTGTTCGGTATTTCAAAATTATGATTCATATTTGTTTTATTTTATTCCAAAAACTATTGCACTTATTTTAGGTGGCAACTTTTTTTTTTAAAGCTGTACAAATAATGATAATTTTTCCTAAAATGAACTAACTTTTTTTAAAAAAAAATCACAAAAAAATCACAACTCTTTTTGAAGTAAATAATTTTGATTTTTATTTTCTAATTTTAATTTTTTTACTTTTTGATATAATTATTTTTGATGTATACAAAGTAATTTTTGCATTTATTTTACTAAAACTTGCTTTTATCTTGATTAATTAATGAAAATAAGTTTATAATGAATATTTCTTATTAAGAAAATGTGTTTGTTATACAATTTTGATTTACTTACACAGTTATTTATTTGCACAAAAATTAATTGTAGAAAACTGTTATTTTTATTTGTTCTGAATGTTTATGGTTTTTTTAATTTATAAAATATCAATTTTATCATTGAATTTATATTTCTACAATACTATTTCTAGAAATATAAATTATCTACAATATTATTTTCAGCAATTAATAACATTTTTGGTAAAAAAAAGTCACTAAAAACTCTGTTCATTAAACAATATGGCACTTGAGTGAATATTTGAGTACAACTCAACAAAAACTTGTTATAGACTTGGTTAAACATAGAAATACTTATAGAAAATTTGCAGAACTTAAAAATATTCCATTTACAACAGTTAGAGCTATTGTAAATAAATACAAACAATATAAAACGTTTGAATTTCAAACTGGATGAGGGCAAAACCTGAAGACAACCTCACGAGATGATAGAATTTTAAGAAAGATTTTAAAAAATTGGTTTATATATATATATATATATATATATATATATATATATATATATATATATATATATATATATATATATATATATATATATATATATATATATATGTGTGTATATATATTATGACTTTTATTGCTTGGACTATTAAATAGTGTACTGAGTACTATCTATGCTTTGAGTCAAGTTCTTTAACAAATTTTAAAATGGCCAACGTACCAAATTTTACAATGGCCAAACTCAAAAAATCATTGTTATTACCAAGTTCTCTAAAAGCTATCATTCACTAATATTCGTGGTCTTTGAAGTGACTTTTCTTTTGTTGAGTCTTATTTCTTGCAAAGTTCATCAGACTTACTTGCTTTTTTTGAGACTAATTTGAGCTCAGCTGTCTCATTATGTGATCTTAGTGTTGATGGGTATCTTCTTTTAATTTTTAAAGACTCCAATAGTCACATGCTTGACCTTGGCATTCGCATTCGTAAGAATTCACCCATTTTTTTGGAAACTAGATTTGAATCCACAGACTATTCTTTTATGTACTTTTGTTTAGCACCACTTCACTCTATTGCTTTTTTTATTGTTCTATATTGCTCTCCTTCATCTCAATATTGCACTCTTTTTGATGTTATTACTAATCAAATTACTATAATGCTCATCACACTGAATGGCTTCACTGAGTGACTCTGCAGCCGTTAAGGCCCACAAATTTTGCTTTTCTTATTCTCTTTTTTTTTTATTTATTATTATAATTCACCTCCTCAAGGCCGAGGAGGCCACTACAGACGAGGAGGCTACTTATTTGTGGCTATAACCCTCTCTCAACTCTATAACTCTGAAACACGAACCTTGACGAACTAGGCCGCTGCGCGGAGAAACGAGTTGAGCGCAGTACTACCAGGGACGTAGTGGGGATCGAACTCGAAACCACTCGTTTTATAAAGCGCTCTACCACTACACCGCTACCGCATTTTGACTTACTCAATTAGTCTAATTTCCAAATGGTTTTCCAGTCAATCCGAATCATTTTCCTTCTCTACTCCACTTATGTCTTGTTTCTAATCCTAGTCACTGCTCAATTTTCCACATTTATCCTTAGGTGCTGCTGATCATGTTTTGATCTCCCTGAAACTCTTATTTATCTTCATCATCAGAATCCCCTATTATAGTACCTCTTACAACCACCTTAAACTCTTTCCGTGATTTTCTTTGTGATGACCTTTGGGTATAATTCTTTCATCTTCCTGCTGACAAATGTGCTTCTTACACAACTTCTTGGATTCAAGCTGGCTTGGAATCTTTTATTCCCTATTGACAATTCCAAGTTAAGTCTTCTCAATGGTTTTCATCACATTGTGCTGCTGCAATTTCTAATCAAAATCATTACCTCCATTTCTATTTGCTAAATAATTCTCCAGAAAACAGACGTTTACTATTGCTAGAAACCATTGTAAAAAGGTTTGCATAACACCAAAATTCTTTATTCTTAGGTCATGAAATATTTTATTTTATCTCAAAAATTAGGCTCTTGTGACTTCAGGAGAATCTTTAACAGTATTAATAATAAAGGCAATTCTGTTATTCCACCTCATTTGTATAGTCTAGATTTTGACAAGTGCTTATCAATATCATCTCTTGATTCCACTAGTTAAGTTTTATCCAACTTAATAAATGATATAGCCAACAAATAGATTGATCCATTGCCTGACATTCGTATCACTCCAGCTTCTGTATCTAAAGTGATTTTTCGCTAAGATTCTTCTACAGCTTGTGGTCTGGAAAACATACCTGTTATAGTGTTGCAGAAGTGTTCTAACAAGTGCTTATTAGAGTCTTGTGTTAAAAAAAGAAAAAAGATAATAATAATACTATTTTTATTGTTTTATTATACACTATAATAATAAAACTATTATTAATTTCATTGTTACTATCATTATTTTTATTTTGATTGATATTTTTTTTATCTTATTATAAATGTATCTTTGTTTCACCTGTCTAACTGATTTTTTTTTTTTTGCAATAATGAAGATTCAATTTTGGTAATATATTGATATTGATAGAGTAAACTGGGGTAAGGCTATAAAGAATATTTAGCTTTAAATTCAATTCTTTTTTTTAATGATTTTTTTTTTGTTTTGTTTTCTAGAGAATTTTTTACATCATACAAATATATAAATTTGAAAATTTAAAAAAAAAAGTTTTTTTTTCGAAAAGAAAAAAAAAATTTACTTTTACCCTTATAATTGGGGAAAAGTAAACTAGTTAAATTTTAATAATAATTTTAATAATAATAAGAGAATTAAGCTAAATTAATTAAAAGTAAAATGACAAATAATCTTATTAACTATTCACAAGATCAAAACTTTTTTTTGTACTCAATTTTTTCACATAGTCTGAAAGGTGTCACTTTTCTTAACTCAAATCTGTTAAAATTAAAACGATTGAATCGGAGTTTTAATTTTAACAGATTGAATCGGAGAGAAAAAAAAATTATTTTCCTTTTTGTGAATTTTTTCGCAAAAAAACAACATCAAAAAATAAACCAAATTTACACAGTATTTACAAAGATTTATCTTCAGGTTTAAACACAAGAGTTATGAGAGGAACCAGATGCGAACGTTTTATTTGTAAAAAAGGTCGCAAAACTATTAACAATGAAGATAATAATATAGACTCACATAGAGCCAAGTGTCTCACAAATTATTCAAGAAATAAAAATAAATTTGAAAAAAGACCACCAGAAAGTCTGGCCAACCTGTATATACTGCTTCAAAGAAACAAGAAAAGGTCTGTGTCATCTATGCAATAAAACACAGAGACAAATAATTTCATATTTATAATAGTTTATAAAGTAAATTAGTTTAATGTTACACTAGTTTAATTTAAATAAATTTTATTTAAATTTATTTTAAATAAATTTAAATAAAATTTTAATTTATTTTAATTGAAAACTAAAATATTGTCATATATATTGTAAGATGCGGTAGTGGTGTAGTGGTAGAGCGCTCGCTTCATAAACGAGTGGTTCCGAGTTTGATCCCCACCACGTCCCTGGTAGTACCGCACTCAACTTGTTTCTCCGCGCAGCGGCCTTGCTCGTCAAGGTTCGTGTTTCGTAGTTATAGAGTTGAGAGAGGGTTATAACCACAAATAAGTAGCCTCCTTGTCTGTAGTGGCCTTCTCGGCCTTGAGGTGGTGAATTAAAATTAAAAAAAAAAAAAAAAAGATTTTTTTAGAAAGAGTTGTATCTTCTACTCTAATACATATGGCTAGTAAAAGTGACAATAAAATCAAGCTAAAAACTTATGGAAGAAAAAAATGTTTGGTTTATTTTACCAATATTTAAATTAAGAAACTACACTTTAGTTTAGAGAAATTGAAAATGTTGCAAAATAAGGCAAGTAAGGCAAGAATTTAATATACAACTTTTATTTTATAATTATAAACCTATAAAATATATTAAAACTTATATCAAATCAAGTTATTCAAAAATTATTTTTAGCGACAAAAAAATGTTAGAGATTGCTAAGTTTCTTAGGTACGAGATAAAAAAGATAAAAGTTCTGTTAAAAGCAACTACAGAGCTGCAAGAGTTACAGAAAACTCATTACTAGTTCCCTTATTCAGTTCTGAATTTATAAATGTTTTCACAAAAGATAAAGTGGGAAATTCACATGAGGTAGTCTAATGTTTTTATTAGTCTTATTAATTGATTATTAATTTTATTGATTTAATCAAACAATGATTTCTTTAGCATATTGAACAAGAGGTTCCTGAGTTAGTTTGCAATGATGTAGAGAAGCTGATATCTATGTGAATAATGAACCACAGGAAACTACTACCAAATGAGATTGATATTAAAGTTGGAATAGATGGTAGACAAGGCTTTTTAAAGTGTACTGCCTCTATAACATATAAGCCTGATAAAAGAGATCAGGAAACTCCTCAAAAGAGAACAAAATATTCAGACGGTTTTGAAAAAAAAGAGTTTAAGGATTCCAGTGTTTTTAAAACCCTTATTCTAGCAATTAAACCTCACATGGATGAAAGTTATGTAAACTTAAGAATGCTTATTGGAAAACTGAATATAGAATCTTTAGACTACTTATTGTCAGAAGAGTTGGCATTTATCATATCAAGGATAACACAGACTTGAAAGAAATGCTTCAAGTTTATTTTTTTAAAAAGTTGATATTTAAAAAAAAAAATTTATGCACATGGTCTTGGTATTCATGGAGCCAAATATATCAAGGCCCTAATATCTTTCAAAAAAGTTAGAAAAGGATGTTTTGGGAAACCATTGTGTAAAAATTATAAAGACAATATCAAAAACTTTTTAGATGACTAGAGAAACTTAGGAGCCAGTGTAACAGGTAAAGTTCATATTGTTGAGCAACATGTTGCAGAGTTTATTGACATGAAAGGGGGGACATTTGGTGAGTGTTTTTTTACAGGAAATATCTATCAGATAATATTGATTATTTAGGTAAATTTTTGGGAATTATTAGGACTTTATTTTATATCTAAACAAAATTAAATTTTTTTAAATTAATTTATATTATATAAAAAATTATTTAGGCCTTGGTTATTGGACAGAACAGGCTTTGGAAGCAGTGCACCAGGATTTCAAGCAATTTTGGAACCTAAGAAAAATTGGGCAGTATCATCCCAATTATTCGAAAACATTAAAAAATGCTGTTGCAGCATACAATATTGTGCACTTTTCAAATATATAGCAGAGTTATTTATGCAAATTATTCAATAAGTGCTTAATAAGTCTTTTTGTGTTGTGGATATCGAAGCTTTTTGAAGTGAGTCAACTTAATAAAAAAAGAAATAAGATGTATTGTTAATTTAAAATAGTTCATAGCTCTGCATATTTTATATAATATACAAAATATTGTTGTATATCTGTAATGTTATGCATAAATATGCACTAATTACATAATTTTTATTTATTTTTTCACATTTCACATTTTTTTATATATATTGTATAATATATATACATTATATACAATACTGTTATATAGTTACTTGCTTTAATCCTAAATTAATGTTTTTTATTATTGATATTTAAATGTTTCTATTATATCTAAACATTTATGAAGTAGTAAAGACAACATTGACTTTTCCCACCAGGGACAACATAGACAGTAATTCACGTTATTTTTTGCACATTTTACTTCAAAAATTATAAGAACGAAAATATCTTTTTTTTTTAAAAAAAACCCTGTTCAATCATTTTAGTTTTAACAAATTTGATTCGAGAAAAGTAACACCTTTCAGACCTACTATGTGAAAAAAATGAGTACAAACAAAAATTTTGATCATGCTCAGGCCCATTGTGTATTACTAATAAATTATAAAAGTAAAAAGTTATTCAATTTATGTCAAGTTAACAGTTAAGTCTACAAAAAACTATTTTAATCAAATATCCAAAAAAAAAAAAAAAAAAAATTATTTATTATTTAAATAAATATAAGTTTTTTCATGGTTAGAAGCAGGTCAGCAGCATTTTTTCATGCAATTGAGAACCATCCAATTTTGTATTTTTTGGGTAAACATGATCAACAAAGCTAAGACTTGCAACTCAAGGCTTTACATAGGTACCACATGTTGTTTTGGGTTGAAAATGCTTCTTGCCTAATTCTGCAACACTTTTTACACCTCTTGATGTCTTGTCTCAGTTTTTTTTTAATGTTGCACTTGCTGAGTTTAATCTGAAGCTTCGCTGAAGTCAATCTTGGGTTTTTTTAATTACTTTGACTTTTTGGTTTTACCATATTGCTTTAGTTTCTCGAGCACCACAGATTTACTCGACACTAGCCTTCAACTCTTTGAAAGTTGATTTTTTAAATTGCCACTAGTGTTGTTGTTAAATTTTGAAGTTGGCAAATCATTGGAGTTTGATGCTGACTGCTGTTAGATGATGATGTAGGCTTCATCGTCCTGATGGGATAAGGACGATGAAGAAGGCTTGGATGAAGATAATAAAGCAGATTAAGATCATTACTTAAAATGTTTGAGCGATTTGTAATTTTGATTGATCAACTTTGCTAATACCTTACTAAAACCAAATTTTACTATAGTGCCTTATTCATCAGAAAAAGCTCTAGCTCTGATACTTGATTGTGGACTATCTAAGGATTCATATCGGCAAATTTGTTTGGCCACAATTGAAGCAGGCTATAAACACTATCCTCCTTACAATGCTGTTCAAGATGCAAAAGAACTTTTTTTGCCAAACAATAGAGACAGTATAAGTGTAACTGATTACTCAGCATCTGTTGATCTACAAAATTTGTTAGATCTTACTGCTGCTTGACTAGTTAGTCTGCAAAAAGACTGGTTCAGCAGCCTAAAATAAATATTTTTGCTCTTCAACATAAAACTGGTTATGATGGATCAACAAGTCAATCAATTTACATGCAGTTATTGAATGATCATAACCCAAGAAATCTTCAACAAAAAGGGAGTTTATTTCTTACTCATATTGATCCTTTAGAATTGATTGGATTTGATGGGTCACAAATAAATATTTTTTGGCTTAATCCAAAACCATCATCCACTACGTACTGTCGGCCTGTGCGGTTTAGTTTTAAATAGGAAACAGTCTAAATTATAAAGGAAGTAGATAGGTAAAGCAATCTAGATATTTATAATTTCAATTGTAGCTATATGTCATTTAACCAACTGTCTATATTAATAGGTACATTAATGAGTGTCAATAAAGTTTGCAACCTATATGTTTAATGGATAATATCGCGATTAATCATGTAATTGAATTAACTATGGTGGATGGAAAGGTTGCCGCTGCTTTGTCTGATGTAACTAGTTCAAGTCAATGTTGTTCAGTGTGTGGTGCCATGCCTAATCAAATGAATGACATTCACCTTTTTACTAAGACACTACCTGGTGATAGTTTAAAGTATGGTCTATCAACACTACATGCTTGGATACGTTGCATGGAATGTGTCCTACACAAATCATACAAACTGCTTATAGGAAATATCAAGCTAGACATGTAGGGGACAAGAATTCTGTTAAATTAAAAAATAAAACAATACAAGAACAAATAAAAAAACAACTTAGACTTGTTATCGATGAACTTAAGTTGGGTGGTTTAGGTACATCAAATGATGGAAATTTTTTTTTTTTTATTTTTATTTTTTATTTTTTAATCGCCTCCTCAAGGCCAAGAAGTCCACTGATGAGAAGGCTACTTAATAGTGGTTATAACCCTCTCTCAACTCTATAACTCCGAAACACGAACCTTGACAAACAAGGCCTCTGCGCAGAGAAACAAGTTAAACGCGGTACTACCAGAGATATGGTGGGGATCGAACTCGGAGCCTCTTGTTTATAAAGCAAGCGTTTTACCACTAAACCACTACCAAATACTGCTATGAAGTTTTTGAAAATGTTCAAATAGTATGTAGCATTACTGGATTTGATTTATGCTTAATGAAAATGATTTATGTAGTGTTACAAACATTATCCTCAGGATTTCAAATGAATCCAGATGCTTTGTAACATTTGTACAACGATGTTGTACAAAAGTTGCAAACAGAATTGTAGAACTGTATTCATGGTATTATATGCCACAAAGTTTAGATTGCATTTTACTACATGGACATGAATTTGTATGTTAATTTTCATTTCCTATTGGAATGCTTTCTGAAGAACCTCAAGAATCACCTTAAAATAAAAATTATAAGAATGTTTGAGAGCATTTTTCATGCAAATATTCACGAAAAAAATTATCAATAATATTTTAAGAACTTTGTTTCTCAAATCCACTTATTAGTAGTTATAGAAAAATAAGTTTGAACAAATAGAAACCATTTGATCCAGAACTTTTAAAATAACCTTTAATTCCTATTACAGTAGCAACATAATCAATATAACCCTCTTAAATACTTAAATTATTTTTTATATATAACTAAAATTGGTTTTTGTGAAAAAAAAAACTGTTTTCAACCTGAACTGTTGCTAGGCATTTCAGGTGTCCCTGTTAACAAATTAAAAAAATCGAATAGTGTCACTACATTTGAGTTAAAAAAAATACTTAATCTGGTAATTATGAGTAATTATGAGTCCCACTCTTCTAAACTACATTAAACAATAAAAGAGTGGGAGTTGATTTGTCAATAAACCATGTCTTATAGATAAAAAGGGTTTTAAATTTGTTGAATATGATGTGATAAGATTTCAATAAGCACACACACTCACACACAAACACACACACACACACTTACACACGAGAGAGATTGAAAAAGAGAGTTATTTAAATTCTGATAGTCGTTTTATTGGTTTACTTTTAAATTGATATTATATTTTATATTGATAATTTATTAGTATATTTTATATTGATATTTTGAAATGAGATTTTTTTGTTGTTAGATAGCAGCCTCCAACCTCAAGTTATTCTTCCTGCAGGTAATGTAAACTGTATATTTTATAACAACTTTTTTATTTAAGCTTGTAGAATTTTTTTTTCTAATTATATTATTTTAGGTTGCATTAGTTTGTTTATATATATATATATATATATATATATATTATATATATATATATATATATATATATATATATATATATATATATATATATATATATATATATATATATATATGTATGTATATATATATATATATATATATATATATATATATATATATATATATATATATATATATATATATATATATATATATATATATATATATATATATGTATACATATTGGTGTTTTGATTATTTGATAATAATCACCTCTTTTTTGATTTGAGATTGATCAATATAAAGTGAAATAATCACAAAATAGATCAATAAATAAATAAAAGGTTAGATTAAAAAAAACAATTTTTTTACCATACTTAAAGTACCGTAAAAAAGTAATGATATTTTATTATTATATTTTATATTGATATTTAATGACTTCTTTTAAATTGAGATACGCTTATCACGTTAAATGTTTTAACATCCTAAATTACAAAAATGATACTGAGCTCTCAAAGCATGTATGGAAAATAAAAGCTAGTTCCTATAATTAAGTGGAAAATTCTCAGGCGATGTCAATCATATAATCCAACATCCAAATCTTGTAAATTATGTCTCACCGAAAAATATGATATCCTAAATTACAAAAATACGAATCTACTAAACAAAAGGAGTGAGATTGTTTCTAAGTGCAGACATAAAAACAGATTTCTCCTTTCTCAATTTGACACTGGCGATTAGAAAAGATGTTTTTTTTTATATTATTATTATTGTTATTATTATTATTATTATTATTACTATTATTGCTATTATTATTATTATTATTTGACGTCGGAACTCATTCCATTGTTTTTTTTTAATTTTGTAACGGTTTTTTAATTGTATTTTTAAACAGTTTTTTTTTTATTTAAATATATGGCTGATGAGTGCCGAAAATGTATACATGTATATAATACATATAAATATATATATATATATATATATATATATATATATATATATATATATATATATATACATACACATATATATATATATACATACACATATATATATATATATATATATATATATATATATATTTATATATATACATATATATATATACTTAATATATATATGTATATATATAATATATGTATGTATATATATATATTATTTCATATATATGTGTGTGTATATATATATATATATATATATATTTATATATATATATATATATATATATATATATATATATATATATATATATACACATATATATATTTATTTTTATTTACATATAGAAAAAACAACTTTTCATGGGACTAATAGTTTCATGCCTATACGGCAATCATCAGCCATGTACTATATCAAAAACAAACAAACCGTTAATAAAATTAAAAAATACAGTGGAGCGACATCTGACGTTTCTATAGAGATAAAAAAAGAAAACGTCAAAGAAAATCTTATATAAATCAGCTAATCGTTAGTATCTTTAGTATAATGGCCAGTATCTTATATAAATCAGTATCGCCAGTAATTTTATTAACAGTTTGTTTGTTTTTGATATAGTACATGGCTGATGATTTCCGTATAGGCATGAAACTATTAGTCCCATGAAAAGTTGTTTTTTCTTTATGTAAATAAAAATAAATGTATATATATATATATATATATATATATATATATATATATATATATATATATATATATATATATATATATATATATATATATATACTGCTCTAGTTAGAAAGTTGTTTACTTTCTTTATTATTGAGCACTCTTAACCGAAATAGAGTTTTGTATTATTATTGTAATACAAATTTAACATCAATCGATATATATATATATATATATATATATATATATATATATATATATATATATATATATATATATATATATATATATATATGTATATATATATATATATATATATATATATATTTATATATATATACATAATATATAAATATATACACAATATATATATATATATATATATGTATATATATATAATTTATGTATGTATATATATATACTTTCATATATATGTGTTTATATATATATATATATATATATATACATATATATATAAATATATATATATATATGTATATATATATATATATATATATATATATATATATATATATATATATATATATATATATATATATATATATATATATATATATATATATACAAATAGTATTGCGTACTAAGGTAAGCAATCTGACGTCATACTGAAATAGCCTGCTGCTGGGAGATTCAGTACATACATGGACTGACAAATAACCTGACTCGCAGTGGAGTGCTGCTACATCGACTGAGGGTTTAGGATATGGGGCAGCAATCGTTTTATTCTTTATTCTTCATTTTTTTTCTTTTTTTAAAAAAACCGTATGGGATAAGGTAAGCAAAAAAAGTGAGCAAATGCTTATAAAACACACTTTAGTAAGTGTATATATGTATATATGTATATATATATATATATATATATATATATATATATATATATATATATATATATATATATATATATATTTTATATGTATGTATGCATATATATTTATATAAGTATATATACATATATATACACAAGTTTTTATTCTTTATTTATGTTTAGTTTTTATTTATGTTTTGTTGCAAAAAATCTTTTTATTCGATATTTAAAACATTTGTTTTTCTTTTAATAGGTAGTGGAACTCAACCAGTTGTTATTCTTCCTAAAGGTATTTCAAACATTATTTTACACAATTTTACACAATTGTTTTTTATTAATTGTATTAGATTTTTTTTTTTTTTTTTTTTGTAAATTGATTTTTATGAAATATTAAAGTCATATTTATAATCATCCTGCTTAAAAAAAGAAAACAAAATGAATAGTTTGGTAAATGATTATGCTTTAAAATGGTAAACACAATTCAAAACTAAGAAACTCTGAAAAAAATACTGAATTAAAGAAAAAACTGAATATTATAAAATAGTTAAAATCATTTTTTAGATAATTTATATTAAAATCTTATAAATTTATATTTATATAATAATAAATTTAATAGTTTATTATAAATTTAATAATTTTAATAGTTTATAATAAATATAAACAAAATAAAATTAATGAAAGTTTCATTCTTACTTTTGTTACTCTGATTTATCATGTAATAATTTTATTAGTAGTTTTTTTTTTCATAATTTTATTAGTAGTTTTTTTTTCATAATTTTATTAGTAGTTTTTTTTTTCATAATTTTATTAGTAGTTTTTTTTTTCATAATTTTATTAGTAGTTTTTTTTTTCATAATTTTATTAGTAGTTTTTTTTTCATAATTTTATTAGTAGTTTTTTTTTTCATAATTTTATTAGTAGTTTTTTTTTTCATAATTTTATTAGTAGTTTTTTTTTTCATAATTTTATTAGTAGTTTTTTTTTTCATAATTTTATTAGTAGTTTTTTTTTCATAATTTTATTAGTAGTTTTTTTTTTCATAATTTTATTAGTAGTTTTTTTTTTCATAATTTTATTAGTAGTTTTTTTTTTCATAATTTTATTAGTAGTTTTTTTTTTCATAAATTTATTAGTAGTTTTTTTTTCATAATTTTATTAGTAGTTTTTTTTTTCATAATTTTATTAGCAGTTTTTTTTTTCATAATTTTATTAGTAGTTTTTTTTTCATAATTTTATTAGTAGTTTTTTTTTTCATAATTTTATTAGCAGTTTTTTTTTTCATAATTTTATTAGTAGTTTTTTTTTTCATAATTTTATTAGTAGTTTTTTTTTTCATAATTTTATTAGTAGTTTTTTTTTTCATAATTTTATTAGTAGTTTTTTTTTTCATAATTTTATTAGTAGTTTTTTTTTTCATAATTTTATTAGTAGTTTTTTTTTTCATAATTTTATTAGTAGTTTTTTTTTTCATAATTTTATTAGTAGTTTTTTTTTTCATAATTTTATTAGTAGTTTTTTTTTTCATAATTTTATTAGTAGTTTTTTTTTTCATAATTTTATTAGTAGTTTTTTTTTTCATAATTTTATTGGTAGTTTTTTTTTTTCATAATTTTATTAGTAGTTTTTTTTTTCATTATTTTATTAGTAGTTTTTTTTTTTCATAATTTTATTAGTAGTTTTTTTTTTCATAATTTTATTAGTAGTTTTTTTTTTCATAATTTTATTAGTAGTTTTTTTTTTCATAATTTTATTAGTAGTTTTTTTTTTCATAATTTTATTAGTAGTTTTTTTTTTCATAATTTTATTAGTAGTTTTTTTTTTCATAATTTTATTAGTAGTTTTTTTTTTCATAATTTTATTAGTAGTTTTTTTTTTCATAATTTTATTAGTAGTTTTTTTTTTCATAATTTTATTAGTAGTTTTTTTTTTCATAATTTTATTAGTAGTTTTTTTTTTCATAATTTTATTAGTAGTTTTTTTTTTCATAATTTTATTAGTAGTTTTTTTTTTCATAATTTTATTAGTAGTTTTTTTTTTCATAATTTTATTAGTAGTTTTTTTTTTCATAATTTTATTAGTAGTTTTTTTTTTCATAAATTTATTAGTAGTTTTTTTTTCATAATTTTATTAGTAGTTTTTTTTTTCATAATTTTATTAGCAGTTTTTTTTTTCATAATTTTATTAGTAGTTTTTTTTTTCATAATTTTATTAGTAGTTTTTTTTTTCATAATTTTATTGGTAGTTTTTTTTTTTCATAATTTTATTAGTAGTTTTTTTAAAAGTGCATTTTGGTTTTATTAATAAAATTGGCAGGAATGTCAATTTTACCCCAATAACTGGTAGCTATTTTACTATGAAATACAAAATATAGTTATGTTTCAATCAAAATACATGGTGTTAAGCATTGATTGAAAAGAAATATGAAAACTAAAGCATGTTAAATTTAGGAAGAATAAAGGTTTTTATAAATTTATATGGTCAGTAAATAGATGTCCTGATTGGGACATTTTTAAAGTTACAGCTGATGACGTTTTTTTGTTTTAAAAAGACATCATGGACTATCAAAGCAAAGCTATACTGGAACAGTTGCTGCATTTAAAGTGAAATTTGAATTAATTTTCTATACTTCTTTATCTTCTTTTCAGTTACTTTCAAGTTTATTGTTGGCCAAAATTGAATTACTCATTAATGTTATGTAAGTTTAGCAACGTTTAGACAAATAGTAAAAACAGTTTTTAAAAAACAGTTTTTAATCACAAACCTTTATATCTTTAAACAGATTGTGAACTAAAGCTAGTTAATCTCCTTTAAATAATAATTTTTTGTAGTTTATAGGGCTATTTTACAATTTTTTTATGGTGATTATTTTTAGAACCAATCTGTACATCAGAACATTTATTTAAAATGTTACTTTTGTTTATCAAATATCCATTAATAATGTTAACCCTCATACTGAAACTTTAACATTCAACTTTAACAGAATAAAATATACTATTTTCAGTATTACCCCATATAGCATCACAGCACAAATTTACCCCATATAGCATCACAGAACAAAAAAAATTTTTAATTTTTATGTTCATTTGATCTATTAAGAAACAACAATTGCATATTGAATTGACAAAAACAGTAAATAATCTTTCAAAGAAATCTTAAACATCTAGCCCCAAAATGTAGTTTGCCATCATATTTTTGTTATACTTGTTATACTATGTTTTCAATAGCAACATTTAAAGTCAAATATATCTTGATGAAAGTACTTGTCTTGTTTTCCTTGAATTTATCAAGATGAGACTCAAAGATATTGACTTTGATTAAAGTTCTGTTTTTGAGGGAAGCCATTACCAACTGTAACAAAATTGATCCAAGCCACACTCATTGTCCGTTCTTCATTTATAGTGCATATAACTAATCTTCAAGAGTTCTTTTACAATAATCACATGTAAAATGCAGTGCCTAAGACTTGCCTGATCCCCATCAGGCATGCCAAAGAATTCCTTGTTGCCTCACACCTTTTATGTTTTAAAATGCTAACAACTTCTTTATGTCATTCAAATTTAATATATGCTCTTAAAATAAGATCTTTTAATTCTTTATTTACCAATTACATGAGTTAAAGTGTAGGTTCCACTAACTTGGGCTTTTATACTACTTTCGAACAAAGGACTTTCTAGAAGTTTTTAAAATTCTAGAATATTTTAAAAACTTCTTAGGCCTCCTGGACATTTTTAGCAGTTTAGGAATGTTCCAGAAGAATGCTCAGTAATCAATACAAATCAAGAACTTTCTTGAATACACATAAATTTAAAATATCATTATTCTAGTCACAGAAGCAAAGTTTTTGAACAACAGTTATTTTCTATTTGTTATTAGCAAAGCGAGTTTAAAAAAGACAGAAAATAAAAAATTAGTTAAAATATTGCTTTTATAGGTTTTTTTAATTCAACTTAATTATAATTTTTTTTTTTTTTAACTGAAAAATATATTAAAAGTAAAATATAATTTAGTTATTAATAGCTCAAATTATATTTTTTTGAATAAAGTTCTTTTTGCAAACCCAAGGGGTTACTTAGGTAAAGTTACTCCATAAATTTTTAAATATTAATTTATGATTGTCAAGCGTTTTTAATGTATTTTCAAGTAATTCGGAGTAAAGTTTTTTAAAAGTCATAAGTTCAAGCGTTCATGAACTGGTTTTGTTACCTGGTTTCTACTGATGTAATTGACACATATTCACAAATACACACTAAAGGGCTCAAGAAGTGCAAAAAAAAAAAAAAAAAAAGTTTTACAATCTGTAATCATCAGCAATTTCATAAAAAAATATTTGAAACTGTATCTAAGTGAAGACATAAACAAAAAGCACATTGTTTAAAAAAAATTAAACAAAGTAAAATATCTATATAATAAAATGCACTATTTTTAAAGACCTAATAATATATAATTTAATTACTTTCAAAATTATTTTTTCATTAGCAAAAGATAAAATTGAAGAATCTCTGAAAAAAAATTGAAACTTTTAACAATCTTCACATTGTAGAAGTAAAAAGCAGTAAGTAGTAACAAAAGTGACAAAGTCTATTTTAAAATAAAATATAAGAAAGTTTTTTTAAAATAAAATATAAGAAAGTTTTTTAAATCAATAAGATTCAAAGTTTTTAAGATTTACTGAACCTTGAATTTTCTGGTTCAATTTTTTCTGGTTTAAAAATTGGAAGCTTTGTAAGCCAATAAAACTTTATATAAAATCTCTTTATTTGTTAATATTTTAATGATTTTGTTGGTGTTAATATTTGAAATATGTGTTTTTATTGAAGTTGTGTTGGTCTTTTTGTCATTGTTAAAAATTGAAATTTTTGTTGTTAAAAATTAAAATTGTCAGTTGTTTTTAATTGAATGTTTGTTGATTATACAAAGTTGTACAAATGTTATAAAATGTTAATTCTAAAATGTAAAATTTTAATTTATTTGGGGAGGGTGTTTTAGGTTTAAGTTAATTAATTGGTTAATTCTTATTTTTAATTTAATTATTATGTTTATTTTTTTAGAAACTAATTGTTGTTTAGATTATATTTACAACAGAAAAGAGTTTACTTTGGTTAAAGGTTTTTTTCTTGGTACCCTTAATGTTATGATGAAAAAGTACACTGTTTCTTTTAATATTAATCCAACAGAGTACACTAAAGGTTTAAAAAGTGTTCTTCATTTAACATTAAATAATGATATTGGGGCATATGGTGACAGAAATCCAGGTGTTTGGTTTCATGAAGATGGCTCTGGAAAACTTATTATTGCTGCTGCAGTAAATAGTAATGTTAATTACTACATTGAAACACCTCCTCTGCCACTGAATCAATGGTCCACTATTAAAATATGTCAGAGTTTTTCAGATGGTAAGTATTGGTTTTCTGTCTATCTGAATGGAGTCAATATTCATAAGACTGAAAATACAGACGCTCGAGATTTTAGAAACCTGAAAGTATTTGCTTCTGATATTTGGTATGATTCTCAAAATGGTTCTATTAATGACCTTCTTATCATTAATGGAAAAGCTGGTTAGAATTATTTTTTTATAAGTATTAATTTTTAAGATTTTATTTATCAACATATCTAATTGTTTTTTTGTTTTATTTGTTCTAGACTTTATCAATATAAAAAATTAAATATGTTTTTACAATTTTGAATATGGTATCAGCATTGTTATCATATTTTTTTTATTTTTATGTTTGTTCAACTTTATATTTTCTATTTTAGAGGACCTTACTGGTAGCTTTATTACTTCATTAGTGAAAGGAAAGATCATTGCTGAAATACCAAAGCTTGATAAAGAATATTTAATTGCATTTGATCTTAATCCATATAGTTTTGATGTTGATTGGCATAGTGTTGTTCATTTCACTGTTGGTTCTAATAATGCTAGGAATGGGGATAGAATTCCTGGTATCTGGTTTCATGAAAATGGTGATGGAACACTTTTAATTGTTTCTTCAATCAATGGTAATCGAAATTATGGTGTCACAACAAATCCATTTCAATTAAATCTGTGGTCAAACATTGAAGTTACTCAAATTTTGAGAGGAACAGCTCACATATACACAATCAGAATAAATGGGAATGTTTTTTATTCTGAAGTTAACAATCAAGCTCAAAGTTTTGATAATGTCAAAGTATATGCTTCTGACCCATGGCATGAAGTTCAAAATGGCTCAATAAAAAACTTCTTTATTGTAAACGGACTTTTGAGTATGCTTTTTTTTTACATGATATTTATGATTTTATATTATATTTTTTTGAGTATTTTTTTTTTATGTACTTTTGAGTATGCTTTTTTATGATCTTCTTTAATTAATATATAATAAAATTTGTTTTATTAGACATAAACAGGCTTGATTATTCTTGGTGCTTCTAATCTTTTTTAAAAAATATGTCATTTTAAAGTGGTTATTGCTATTGAAGTATGCTGAATTTTCTTAAATTTACTTGTTTATTTAGCTTATTAATGTTGTCACTAGCGTTTGATGACTAAATTTGGATTGCAAATTTTAAATATGTGTGTATTTGTTAAATTTGTCCAAGAATTATTTCTCTGATCATCATGCAAATAGTTTAGAGTTTACATCTAATTGAGATTTCAATTAAATTGACTAACTGGTATGTTCTATCAGATGATTAAATTCAACTGAGCCTAAAATGGAAGTATATGTTGATTTTTTTTCCCTTACAACCAACCTGTATAACTTTTTATAATGGTTTTAGTCTGTTTAACAGGATTGTCAAAATTTTTTTGTAATAACAACCAAGGGGCTAGTGTTTCTATGGTTGCCAATATTTTTCAATCAACTGTTTAAAGCTTTTTATAATTGGCTAAGTTGTCTGGTAGGTTGTTTATGTGTATACCAAGTACAGGGGATCTAAAAATCACCCTTGAGGTACTCTACTAGTGACATTATTATTCCAATTTATGATGTTCAATTGTAATTTATTGTAGAGGCCCTGTAGACCATGAAGTATTTCCTGGTTTACAGGAGCATCTTTTCTATGCTAAAGGCTTTTAGTTTGTGCTTGAATCACTTGTTCAGCATTTTCCAAATCCGTTGGCAAAGGTCGATAGATTGCTTTTTACCAAAAGTGTTAAAATGTTGCAGATTTCTGGCAAGTTCATTTACGCATTCTATTTACAAAGCTTAATTGAGTTTTACTGATTTAACTGTTGGTGTTGTTGAGTATTGACCTTATTAGTGATTATTTTGTTCTATTTTTAAAATTTTTCCAATTTGAGTTTATATTGATGTTTTTTTGCTAGTTTATAGTTACTACAGTTTATCTTGTATCCATTTTTGAACAAGTTATTTGTTAAAATATTGGTATTTATATTTGGAAGGGAAAGCGTTTGATTAACATATCAAAGCTTTATTAAGATATACATTCTCTAATTTTCAGGTTAATGGATTTGGTAACCAAAATAAAAGCTATTTATATAAATTGATTTAGTTTTAAATCTATTGAAAAACAGATATAGCACATATTGGAAACATTATTTTAGTTTTAAATTTCACTTTAAGTTTTTTTTTAAGATAGCAGCTTGCAACCTGTTATTGTATTCTCACAACCTGTTATTACAAGCAAACAACCAGTTATTACAAGCACACAACCTGTTATTATCTCATCAGGTATTAAAAATAAAATTTTAGGTCATAATGTTTATTTAAAGTTAACACTTTTTAATTTTAATAAAGGTTGGGTTAAGTAAAACTGACACTTTTTATATCTTGAATTAAAAAAAACTGAAATCAGCTACAAAGTTGATTTTTTTAAATTGAACGCTTATTAAGTCTAAAACAAAAATAAATAAAGAAAAGAATTAAATTTCTTCAGTACGATCAAATTTTTTAATTTTTCTTTTGATGGAAGTCATAAGGTTTTGCACTAGGTGAGATCCATAATCTGCGGTGGTTTTATCCCACTTCTTCTTAAAGTGAGTACTTCATTTTGCTTGCCTAAACTTCTTACATAATTTGGCTTTAATAATTGCCCAATATTGCTCAATTGAACGAAGTTCATGACAATTTGCAGGATTGTGTGCTCTAGGTATGAAATCGAAACTATTGGCATTGTAGAAGTTTAATGCGGATTTAGAGTAATGACAAGACATCAGGTCAGGCCAAAAACTTGCATTACCACCGTGGGCATTCCACAGTGGCAATAAGCGATTTTTAAGGCACTCTTTTTGATAGATTTCCCTATTTATTGTGGAGTTAGTGACAAAACTTTGTGTTTTTAATCCACATTGGCTTATGGCTTGCCAAACCATAATTTTTTTAGGGAATTTTTTTTAGTTTTGTTGTTTTAAATTTAGCCTTTACCTTTTTCCTGGAGACTCCCATATAAAAATGATGTCCTGGAATCGTTTTGAAATTTAATTTCACGTAAGTTTCATAATATAGTGATACTTTTTTTTTTCTACACAATAGATTGTATAATTTTGCTGCACAACTTTTTGCCACTAAATTATCTTCAGCATTGCAATCTGGGGCTTTATACATCTTGAAGAACTTGACTTTATGCTTTTTCTTTATAGTTCGAACCATTTTTCTGCTAGTTTTGTGTTTTAGTGCCAAATCTTGCTCAGAAATGTTAGGATTTGCCCTTATTTTTGCCAAAACATTTATCTTCAGTTTTTTGTTAATGTTTAAGCTGATGCCGCTTCCAGGCTTTCTATTTATTGTATTAAGTGTCAAATACTTATTTAAAGTTCTAATCACAGCGCTTTTAGAACATCCAACAGTTTTTACAATTGATTTGAGAAGCAATTTAGGTTTTTCCATTCAAGCATGCAAAATTGCATTACGCTCTTGTTGCTTTTTTGTTGCCATTTTGAATAATAATAGAAATTTAAAAAAAAAAATATTTTAATTGAAATACTAATACATAGATATTATTACATAGATTGTTTTTCTGTGTGATAACATTCTGTATGATTTTTTAGCGTCTTAATTATAGAAATAAAAAGTGTCAGTTTTACTTAACCCAACCTTTAATAATCTTTGTATTAAACATTATCCAGAATGTGATTATTTAGATATTTTTTTTAGTGTTGTTCAGCATTATCTATCAAAAATAGTTTATATAAAAGAAATGATTTTCAGCCTAACTTTTGAAAATTTTAATTTTATATAATAAGGATTTTTTTTTTTCTCAACCAGTTCTCTACTAGTTGTTGTTTTACCCCTCCCAACATCATTTTTAATCAATTTGACTTGATAAGTTTTATGACACAACACAGAGCATATACAACTCTTATTATGTGTTTTGGAACCACTGTATATATTTATATATATATATATATATATATATATATATATATATATATATATATATATATTCACTTATTTAACCATACAATTAAAAATTACAAAATTAATTATATTTTACAAAATATAATTAATTTTGTAATGTAGTGTCTCTTAAATACCTAAGAACTAGTCAATTAAATGACATCTTAATAAAATAATTATGTAAAGCAATATTAATAAAAAATCTTTTTATATGCTACAATTATTTAAATACTAAAATTAAAGTTAATTTAAAAATAAAAAAGAAAGAAATACTAAAAACAATAAAAGTAAATAGAATTGTAGAGTAAAAAAGTAAAGTGGATCAGATGGCATGATGGAAAATGAATATATGGGACAACACAATGTTTAATGAGATATGTTCAGAAACAACCCAGCAAACATTGTCTTTGTGGATTTGCAGCTACTCATTAGAGTTTTGCTCATCGGTTACTAAGTGGACCATTAGCGGCAGCCGCTTTAAATGGTAAACCGACAACGTTTCAAAATATAATAAAGGCTAGTCATCGGCTAACCACTTTTGGAGGCTGCCACTATTGGTCCACTAATGAAACCCATGAGCAAAACTTCAGTGGTCCGCTCAAAATGCCTAAATAGGTCCACTAAAATTCCACTATAGAATGTTTGCTGGGAATATTGTAAACAAACAAAAATGAGCAAAATATATGCAAATATACATAAACATACACACACCTTTAGATACAATATTAGATACGTTACATATATTTTTTACATTAAACTACATTAAACAGCAGTTTATATAAAAAGCAACAGCAACACAAATAAAAACAAACATTGTATAAATAAAACTGAAAACTCAATTGATAAAGAAAACTTTCAAAAAATAATTAGTATTAGCAATTTTGTTACATAAAATATACTCAACTTATAAATAATACAAAAAAATACTTAACAATATTAACAATGTGCTAAATTGATAAAAATTAAATAGTTATTCTTTTTTTGTTCATTTAATAAGATTAAATTTTTTTTTGGTAGAAAATTCTGAAGTTTGATATTATTTTCTGGTTTTTAACATTTTTTTCTTTTAACTTCTACTTTTTTTTCTTCCTTTTTTTTTTTTTAATACTGTTTTTTTTCTCACTTTCATTTATATATTTTAACCATATTTTAACTTCATTTCTTCTGTATCTTTTAAATAACTTTTGCAATTTTTGTTTATTCATTTGTCTTTTTTTTAATATTTTATCTTTTAAATAATTTTTGATCTTTCATATATTCATTTATTTTTTTTATAATGTCCTTTTTACTGTTAATTTGAAAGTAATATCTTGGTTTGCAATGTCATTGTGATGTGTTTTTGATAATGTTTGTATAAATATATATTATTACTATTATTGTATAAATAAATACTATTATTATTATTTATATTAAATATATATTATTATGTTGTATAAATATATACTATTACTATTTATATTATGATTTTTGATGTTTTTAAAATGTGTTTTAAATGATATTTGTATAAATATATATTATTATTATTATTATTATTATTATTATTATTTATGTTGTCATTTTTTTTTAATTAATAATAATGTAAATACTTGAAGATGTAAAAACAATTATATTTCAAAGTTTAGTTTGTTGTATAGGATGACTTATTTCATTCATAGTAATTTATCTTTATTATTTGACTATTTCATTGAGTCTTTGACATTAGACTCTAAAGACTTTTAAAAAATTTTCAACAGTGGTAAAAATTTTCAATAAAGGTAAGTCAAACATTCCATTTTAAATTCATGATTCTGATCTTATTACCACTCCTAAGGATAAGGCAAAACTGTTTGCAAGAATTCTCTTTAATTCTCTCTAAACTATTTAATAAGTGCTTGACTAAATCTTGTTTTCCTATTTACTGGAAAATGTTGTCTGTGGTTCAATATTTAGAAAATGAGGAGAACATTCTGACCCCTCCAACTATGATTCATTAGATGGAGGTGGTGAGGCAATCGCTATTGCTTCTGATATATCTAAAGCTTTCAATGAACTTTAGCATGCTGGTCTTCTCAATAAGCTTGCTTCATATGTTGACTTTTAAAACCTTTTAAATAAAGCAAACATCTTACTGGCATCTCCCTTAATCCACTACTCTACCTTTCCAACAGGAATCTCATATCAGGGGCATCACACTTGATCAATATCTCTAACATCTTCTTTTTTACCTTCTCATTAACATTATTGTCAGCTTGGGCCAGTATAATTAACTGTTTAGTTAAGTACCAAGCATGCCCCTGCATGCTGGCAAGTAGGGCCTGTCCTAGTTTTGGGTAATAGCCTTATTTTGAATGATGACTTAATAGCAGCCAAGTCATTTAAAAATGACTTGTTTGTCATACAGGCTTTTAAGAACCAGGTTCCTTAGCAAATAAAAACAAATAATGCTGCTGTCTTCTTCTCTTTTTCATTCATATTGTACAATCTTCTTCTCTTCTTCATTTATTTTGTGGGCTACCTTCCCAGTCTTCCTCAGGGTCAGCATACATAGAGCATCTGCCATGAACCTTATAAATTATTGTTATTAAAAATGTACTCTCCACTAAAAATAAAAAATATTGATAATATACTTTAACTATACCTGGCTACATGGCAGGGTCCATGTTAATAAAAATGAAATCTTTGTATATCTGCTCCTAAATAGTAGACAATTAGTTCATAGAGCTTCAAATTTTTTCAATTTTCTAAGGCCTTTTTTCAATGTTGTACAAGGATGATCCAATCTGAAGCTCATTCCAATCGAACCTGATGATCTCCTCCATCTCGTCCACCTCTTCCCTTACGCTTGGCCAGGCTTTCTGAAAAGTTATATATATTGCTCTTAGTTAGTTAAAATTAGTTAACTCAAAGTTAATTAAACTAACTTTATATTTTATAACCACCATTTATTTACCTTGACTTTTATTGTAGAATCAGAATTTTGAATTAATTCATAGACATAATTTTCATCTGTGAAAATAACAGCTTTTGAGCCTATTGCAGAGGAACCAGCATCAGAATCTAAAGAAACTTCACTTAGGGCCAGGTCCTTTTTTGTTGTTGTTATCCTTTCTCCACTTCTGTATTTTTTATATTCTTTATTCTCCGCAACCAATCCTGTCTGTTTTTAACAGATGTTTTGTATTCTTTTTCTACCTCTGTTGTAATATGCATTTTTCTATCCTCTTTCTGTTCTAAATAAAACTGAATTCCTCTGTCTTGGCCTCCTGAGAACAAAGTTGATGTGATTGGATCTTCTCCTTAAAGTTCTTCACATATATTTTGAAGGATTTGTTACTCTCCTCTATGAAATCTTCCTGAATCTTGGTAAATCTACCAATTCTGGAATCTCAGTTTAGATTTCTTAGATGGATTTCTTAGATGGATCTCAGTTTAGATTTCTTAGATGGATTTCTTAGATGGATCTCAGTTTAGATTTCTTAGATGGATTTCTAAGATTTTGCAATACTTAGTATGGAGCTTCAGAATCTTATCCCTTAATAATATTAAAAAAAAAAATTACTTTTCAATTTAATTAATTATTTAGTTACTTATTTTATTTAACTTTTTTTTTGCTGAGTTAAAAATTACATCATTTTTTACCTGACAGCTGCGTCAGAAATGATGAGTTCTCCAAATTCAGCCTTGTTCCACTCATCCATTTCAAGAGCAGTGACAATTTTTATTGTTGGAATCTTTACATAATACCCCCTTGGAGATAAGATTTTTGCCTGGTAACTTTAGAGAACAAGCTACAACAGACTTAATAGATTCAAATTTCAAAGACGTTGAAGATTTGACAAATTTTATATATCTAAAAACATTTTAAATGCTTAGGAACTGGTTCATGGGTAACTGATTGATAGGATTTTTTGGAAGAAACAGTAGTCGTTACAGTTTCTCTATTTGCCGCTTTCTTGCGTAGACAACCCATTTTAGAAAATGCTATGAAACATTAAATTACATAACATACATTCATTTATTATTATTATTATTATTCATTTTATTATCTCAATAATTTCAAACATTTGTGACCAAAACTGAGTCATTAAATTTACCATTTTTAAATGACCAACAGCGACTTAAGTTAGCATGCATTTTTTAATAGTTATTAATTTTTTTGCTTATTTTCTTTTTATTTCTATAAAAAGAGAATAAGCAAGCAACAAGTATATTGTTAAGCCTAACTCTAAATTAAACATGTTTTGCATAATTTGAATTTTTATGCTTGTTTTATTTTTATTTATTTATTTTTATGCATGAAAATCATTAAATAAATTTATTGTGTTTTTTATTTTGTGCAAAACAAAAATATATATGTATCAGAAGTTTATGCATGTTTGTTACAACATTAAGCATAAGCACACCCTGTTTCAAAAATAAATATGCTTATAAAAACATGCATCAAACTAATAATATTGTTATTCAACTTAGACATCAATAAGTTTATTAATAAAAAATAAAAAAAGATGAGAAAAATTTCCTTACTAACTAATCTCTAACAGGCGTAATTTTTTTCAAAAAATTCAATTTTTTCAAGTTTTACAGATATCACTTTTTGACTACTGATTTTTTTTTTCTGTTGATTTTTACCCTATTTATTTTAAAAACCATTTTAGAAAATGTTATTAATCCTTCAAGTCTCAATTATCTCTATTACATTGGGAGCATATAGACTAACAATAACGCAAACAATACTTCTCAAAATTTTTAAAATATCTTTAAAACAAGTAATTTTTAAGGACAAATTGAAAGTTGCAAAGGTTATTCTAATCTACAA
Source organism: Hydra vulgaris (assembly GCF_022113875.1). Classification (NCBI taxonomy): domain Eukaryota; kingdom Metazoa; phylum Cnidaria; class Hydrozoa; order Anthoathecata; family Hydridae; genus Hydra; species Hydra vulgaris. The sequence goes on along the minus strand of NC_061160.1, from coordinate 49,516,063 downwards.
AAATGATGACAATACAGATGTGTGCAACTACTGCCCCATTTTTATTCTCCCAATTTTTCAAAAATTTTAGAAAAAATAATTTATAATAGAACATATAAATATCTTAATGATAATAAACTGTTAAATTATAATCAATTTGATTTTAAAAAATGCATTTCAACGGAACATGCAATTATTTAATTTGTCTGGCAAATCTCTGAGTCTTTTGATAGAAAGCAATACATATTAGGTGTATTTATTGATCTATGAAAAGCATTTCATATTGTCAATCATGAAATTTTACTGCAAAAGCTCAAATATTATGGGATAAATAACAATATTTTAAATTGGTATAAAAGTTATTTAACAAATAGAAAATAATTTGTCTCCGTTAATAACAGACGCCAAAACAAAATGACTCAAATAACTTGGTGTTCCTCAAGGCTTGATTCTTGGGCCTCTTATTTTTTTAATTTATGTAAATGATATAAATAAATTATCAAACTTAAAAAACATCATGTTTGCTGATGATACAAATTTATTTGTATCAAACCACATCATTACTAAACTGTTCTACAAAATGAATAAAGAATTTAAGTTTATCTCTAACTTGTTTAAATGTAATAAATTAACTTTAAACATAGACAAAACAAAGTATATTCTGTTTCACCATTATTGAAAAAGCAATTTTTGCCAAACCTTATGCTACAACTATTTATTGATAAAATTGAAATAAATAGAGAAACCACCACAAAGTTTTTAGAAATAATTCTTGATGAAGATGTTACATGGAAAACTCATATTGACTACATTAATAATAAAGTTGCTAAAAGTATTGGCATCCTATTTAAGATCAGATATTTTTCATATAAAAAAAGTTTAATGCAACTCTACTACTCCTTTATACATAGTTATATTAACTATGCCAGTATTGCTTGGGGAAGCATAAGCAAAAGTATATTGCAACTTCTTTATCGTTGTCGTTTAATATATTTTTAAAATTGTTTTACGCATTAAAATTTTTTATTTAAAAACGCAAATGTCCTTAATGAATATCAACTCAACATTTATAAAATTTTGTGTTTTTGTTTTTTGTAAAGTTTCAATGTAAAGATGACTCAGCACAATCTGTTTTTAAAAATCTTTTTATCAAAAAAATAAACAAGTATGTTTTGCAAAATGATAATTTTTTAATGAACCACTTTGTTGTACAAAGTTTAATCAATTTTGCATTGAATATCATGCATCTTATCTCTGGAATAAAATTGTTTTGAATAATTTTGATTTATCCGTTTCATTGAACTTTTTAAAAATAAACTTAAAAAATTTATTTTTTCTATGAACGATGTAATGAATTACTTCTAATATGCAAAAAGGCACTGTATGATATTTAATTTTTTATTTATTTTTGCTGTTGTTGTTGCTTTTACGCTTTAAGGTTCTGACAACAAGATCAATAAAATCTTCTATGAGAAACCTTGTTTATATTTGTAAAGCTTTTGTTTATAAAGTTATTTATATAATTGTATTACGATTTAAATCATTGTAAATTGTAACACAATATAATATATATATATATATATATATATATATATATATATATATATATATATATATATATATATATATATATATATATATATATATATATATATATATATATATATATATATATATATATATATATATATATGTATATATATATATATTATATATATATATATATATATATATGTATATATATATATATATATATATATATATATATATATATATATATATATATATATATATATATATATATATATATATATATATATAATATATATATATATATATATATATATATATATATATATATATATATATATATATATATAAATATATATATATATAAATATATATATATATATATATATATATATATATATATATATATATATATATATATATATATATTTATATTGGGTGGACACGGAAAAATCCGGTCAACTTTAAATTGAGATTCTCCTGAAACCACAAAAGCTTTTAATTTATTCTATTTTTAATTATTAATTAAATGTTGCTTCCTTATAATTAAATGTGTTAATAAACATTTGTTTACAAATCAGTGATTTGTCTAATTTTTTGAAAACTAATTGAGGTGCGTAAAAACGTGAATTTTTTTTTCAAAAACCCATTGACTACATATCGCTTGATTGCTAAATGTACAAATGTCCCAAAATCTACAACAATAAATATTATAAATTAGTTTAATACTACTCAAAGCTTCGAAAGAAAAACCTTCAAGTGGAAGAAAGAAAGCTTTTCATATATTCAAAAAGGTAAAGTCGATTCTCAGTTTAATAGTAAGAAATCCTTACCACTCATAGCGAGATCTAGCACGATAATTAAAGACTTCGCATTCTTATATCAAAAAAGTACTTAGAAATGCTGAAATTAATGCATTTCATATAAAAAATACACTTAAGAGAAGCTTAAATGGTGAAATAAAAGAAGTTTGACGCTGATAATTGTGTGCGAATAATATAATAAGACAACAAAACATATATCAATGCGTTACATATTGTTGAATAATATAAGGCAACAAAACATATTGCAATTTTTCACAACTTCCTAGTCAACAGTTTTACTATGAAAACAAAGATAAATCTGTCAAATATCTATTTATTATATACAATGAAAAAACTTTGCATCCAAGTTTCTATTGTGGCAAGCAATTTGTAGCTAAGTCAAGGTCTTTTTAGTGATAAATTTATTTATCATTAAAATGACCTTAACTTCCAATCTCTACACCAAAAAATGCCTCCAAAATAGACTTTTTCCATTTATGAAAAAATACAAATACCTATGTCTCTTTTGGCCAGATCTTGCTGGTTCTCACTTTTTTAAAAAAATTTTACATTGGTGCAAATATAATGTGAAAATTGTTCTTAAAATAATGTGAAAATTGTTCCTAAAGATGTGAGTTCTCTAAATTGTCATGAGGAGCGAAATATATATATATATATATATATATATATATATATATATATATATATATATATATATATATATATATATATATATATATATATATATATATATATATATATTTATATATATATTTATATATATATATATATATATATATATATATATATATATATATATATATATATATATATATATATACATATGTATATATTAAAAATACAAAAGTGTTATTATTCATTATCAGGAAAAGTTTTTATTTTAATTAACCATTTTCCGAGAAGAAAAAAAAATTTTGATCATTTCAACTATATTATTTTCAAGCATTATTAGTAATCTATTTTAATAGAATTATGGTAATTCTATTTAAAATTCAACTTTCAACAAATAAGCAATAGTTTATTTATCCTCCTTTAATAGGGTTGTTCAAAACACAACATTTTTGAAATTATCTGGAGCTCTCACCTTAATGTGTTCTATATGATAAAATAACACTAGATTTAAAATTTTTTTGAATAAAAATTATTTTAAGTGGTACCTCAAGACCCATGAACATTTAATGGGTTGCATTAATAAAATTTTTTTTATAAAATGATGATTATTTTTTAAATTTTTATATAATTTCGTTTCATTTGAGACCCAACAAGACATGCTTTAAAAATTTTGTTTTGTTTTGTTGGTCTCAAATGAAACAAAATTATATAAAAATTTCAAAAAGGATCATCTTATAAAAAAAAATATTGTTTTAGCTTTTACTGCCTAGAAAATGACTTTTATCAACTAAAATTAAAAATTATGCGTTCTTACATAAGTTTTTTAGGTTTTTTCAATTATTTTATAAAAAATTAATAACAAATTAATATTAGAGTTTCTTGGTTTGATTGATCAATTTTATTACTGAAAATTTTTGAAAAGTTTTTAACAGATGCAGATCTGAAGTTTACACCACCTTGATGTATCAAGCTTACAAAATTGCATATGATTTTAGCTAAATCATCTTATCATTTACTAAAAATAGATATTTGGACTGATAGAAAAATACAATCATTTCTTGCTGTCTCTTTCTGTGTTTTTATAAATGGTAAACCACACCATCTCTTTTCAAGGATCACATGCTAGGAGAAAATTGCTGATGAGTTGGAGACAACAATTTCATTATGTTGTGACAGACCATTCATCCAACATAAAGAAAGCTACAAATATTTTGTTTGATGATAGATGTTATCATATGGTG